>JASEKS010000114.1:0-214271 GCA_030770415.1 Pleoardoris graminearum | reverse complement strand
AATATAAATATTATTTATTTTTATTTTTTTATTTTTTTTTTTTTTTTTTATTATAAATATAATAAATAAATATTAATTTTTATTTTATGATATTATTATTTTTTTTTTAATTTTTTTTTTTTAAATATATTTTTATAAATATTAAAAATATATTTTTATTTTTTTTTTTTTTTTTAAAAAAAAAAAAAAAAAAAAAAAAAAACTAATTATTTTTTTTAATAATAACTTTTAAGTAAGTATTATAAAATAGTTAGAATATTAGTTTACTATTATTTTAAAATACTTTTACTCTTAGAGTATATTACGTAGTAATCTAAACGCAGCTAAATAAATATTTAAACTTATAAAATAGTAAAAAGTATAAATATAAAAATTATAATATACTATTAAAATAAATATAGTATAACTAAAGCTATAGAATTTAGAGATAAGTAAAAAAGAGTTTTTAAAAAGAGGATAATAGATAGCTAGTATAGGAGTATATAAATAAATAACTTCGTATATAACTAAATAAAATAAAATATTTTATATTAATTATTTTATTATAACTCTAAAACCTTTACGTCTCTGTTAAGACCGTTATAGTTAGTAATATATTATTATTATTAAATAATATATACTTAATATTAGACTAATCTAGTTAAGTAATAATATAATATTAGTTATTTAGTATTTATTATAGTCTAAAATTTAATATTTATTTTATTTTATTGTCTCTACTATATAAAAAGTTATAAGACTTTAAATTAATAAAAATATAAACGGTTTTTAGGTTATTACTTATTTAATATAATAGTAAATTAAATAATTATATTATTTTTAAACTTATAATATGTTTCTACTTCTATTTAGGATTTTAAATTTTTAAAAGTAAGTTAAATATATAATTTTTTACATAACGTCTAAAATCTCTAAACTAAGACTTTTAATTCTAAATTTAAAATGCTGAATATTTAGATAAGAAATTATACCTAAAATTTAGTTTATAAATGTTACATAGTAATTACTAATATATATATATATATATTTAGCTCATTTAATATGCTAAATAAAAAGTTATTAATATATAAATCTAGGTAAAAAAAAGTTATAAGTTTAAGGCTATATAACTAAGGCTATAAATACGCTAAGCATAATTAGGCTTAATTATATTATATTTTATAACTTTTCCTAGTAGTAAATTTTATTTTATATTTTTAAATTTAATATTTATAGAGTTATTAAACTTTTAAAAACTAGTCTTTTTTAATTACGTTTTTTTTATATTATCTCACTATAATAAATAGGTAAACAATTTATATATATAAAATTGTTTTTATATACTATTTTTTATTATTAATTATACTTTATATTTTTTAGATATATATATTTATATAAAAATAAAGTAAAAGGTATGGCTATAATAATTATAGAGGTAATTAAAAAAGATTTTAAAAAATAAAGAGTATATTTACACTTCTATAGTTAATCTATTAAATTATTAGATTATAATTTTAATACTACTATTCTATTAAATTTATTAATTTTTACTAGTACGATTGCCTCGCGCACGTGTATTATTACTGCCTAGAGAGGAGTGACTGGGAAGAGGACCGAGCGCCAACAATAAAAGACTTACACCTCCGACTATCGTTAGTCGCGTCATCACCCTCGCTGCACCAAGATCGATCACCAAGAAACCTCCGCGAATGGAAAACTCACTCGGCTTCACTTGCAGTGAATTTGGCCCAAGAGAACTGCAGCTTTGATTCATATTAGGCGTGAAGCGTTCCTTCTCCCTACAACAAGCACAACACGAGCGCTGCAACGCGCCCGGGTATCGTTTGAGCCACCGCCGACATGCCACCCAAACGACGCAGCGCTGTTGAATCGAGTGATGTGCCTGAGCCGAAAAGACGCGTCACTCGGTCCGCATCGAAAGCTACGGCTGCGGCAAAGGAAGCCACGGCGTCAAAAGCCAAGCAAGGAGCTACCAAGGCACCAAATATCAAGATCTCGGCGGAGAAATCCGTGCCGCCCAGTACCAAAAAGACGTCTCGGAAGGCTGACGAATCCAAGAAGTCCTCTAGGAACAACGATGGTTCCAAAGAAGAGGAGTCGCTTCCCGAGGACAAAAATCGGAAGCACCCCACGACACTCACCATCGAGCACGACTTGCTCAAGAACCCTATCACCTGCCATCACTACGCCGGACTCGAGATGTTATCTCCAGCACTCATATTCACCCACGGTGCAGGCGGCACTTTGTCTGCCCCAGCAGTGGTGAATTTCTGTAGCGGCTACGGCGACGTTCTCGCCTTCCAAGGATCCATGAACCTGGCTGCGCGCGTAAAGGGATTCCACGCATGCATCGAACATCTCGGGTTCGACTCACGGGGTCTCGTTCTCGGCGGTCGAAGCATGGGCGCCAGGGCGGCTGTCATTGCAGCCACCGAGGTCCTGGCTTCCAAACCGAAGTCACTCGGCCCTCACCGGGCGCTGACTCTGATCCTAGTCTCGTACCCGCTGAAGGGTCCAAAAGGCGATGTTCGGGACGAGATATTGCTAGGACTGCCACGATGGGCGCGCGTCCTGTTTGTCATTGGCGACAGGGACGCCATGTGCCCTCTTGATCTCCTCGAGGAGACGCGCAAGAAGATGGCTGCCGAGACCAGGCTACTTACTGTGCGGGGTGCAGATCATGGCATGCATGTTAAGTCTGTCGAGGCGGAACGGCGGTTGGGAGAACGGGCTGGGACATGGGCGTATCTGTGGGCGGGCATACGCGGGGAGCCTTTTGACGAGGACTCGGGCATCGGAGAAGCTGCGGAGGCATAGGAGATCCTGGGGTGATATGATAGTCCAGCGAGGGAGGCGGTGAGGTATGTCAGATGATGTATTGGCCATCCTGGGGCAACACGAGGTATAGACCGGATGTAGCGTCTCTCCACGGTAGGATCAGGACCACTCCTACTCCAAACGTAGCCAATAGGCCGATATAAAAGACTTTAGCAACAGAGAAAGTGTGATTGGTCTCACGGATACTATATCATCACACAATGAAGTGAAGAAGTACATACTCGAAACAAATAACGCATTGATTGATCCCAGGATTGCGCTTGCTTTTGCTTCGCACCAAGTACTTGTGCAAAACGAAGACCGAATCACTCATCCTCCTCCTCCCTCTCCACCGGCTCACCCTCATCCCACTGCGCCTCGTCGACATCCATCATGCCGCCATACTCCTCGGCGAGCAACCCCTCATCAACCGCGCTCAAGACCCCCTTCACATCCTCGGAGGCCATTTCTTCATAGACAGTCGTGATCCCCGTGATCCGGCACACGCGCGCAACCGACGCCATGAGCGCCAGGCCCAGCACCGCAAACGGGCCCACGGCAACGAGTTGCGTGAAATGCCTTTCAAATAATTAGCCACGCATCCCACTACCGCAAAGCCTTCACGGCGCGAGAGGAAATCACGTACAGGTACCACTGGTGGATGCACTTCTCGTCCCAGTATCGCAGGCGAGCTGCGATGCGCTCGGCCGCCCATTTCTTCTTCTTCTTGTGCTCCATCTCCTCGATGAGCAAACGCATCTGCTTGCGGAACTCCCATAGCGACTTGAACCAGTGGTTGCGGCGGTGCTGGTTCCGGTTGCGCGTGAAGAGTTTGTCGAGGAGCTCGTGGATGTCCTTGAGCTGTGCCTTGTCCTTGTCGGAGGCGTTGAGGACTTCTTCGGCAGAGAAGGGCATCGGTGGGATCGTGGCGGCGGGCATGTTTGCGGATGAAATTGGGGGTGCGGTTGAATGTGAGGTTGTTGAAGGTCGATTGGAGGTGCGGTGCGTGGAGATGATGTGTCGCGGTCGCGTCGGTGGCGATGGCGATGGCGGTTGGATGCGTGTTTCCGGTATTGAGGTAGGCAACTGGCGTCTTATGGGGTCGTAAAGTACGCGGTGAAGTCCGTCAGGCAGCGTGCCGTTAAAGCGCGTGAGTAGAGAGCGGATAGGAAAGCAGCAGCAGCGTACACACTATGGTCATGCTACGAGCGGAGCGTGACGCGGTGGAAAATTGTGGGCGCGAGGAGGAAAAATCCTGAGAGGAGCGAGCAAACAGAAGGAGCGGATGTTTACGCCGTTGCTGGGGAGTATTCTCAGTGAACGGGGAACATGTGCAGCGAGCTTGGATGCCGGATATCAGCCCGCGGACGCTGACACAGTACGCTTGAACGCTGCAAAGGACCCCCCTTACGCATGCAGTCTTACGCTGATGATAAACGGCACGGCGCACATCGACAGACTTCCTTCTACTATCTTTTGAAACCCACCTTCCGCTCTCGTGATGGTCAAGGACGAGGAGAAAAGCGGTGAGCCGCTGTCCGGCACGGGAACAAGCCTATTCTTCCCCGAGATCCCACACAATCCTGCTCTTCCGTTGATCGTCTCTGAGTAAGATGCTGCGTATGTGGTGTAACACTACTGGGGGCGTGCGCTAAGAATTCTGGTATGGGGAGATTGGCGTCGACTGGCATACAAGTCCCGATATTGTGGTACAGCGGGGTCACCTGTCATATGGTGCTGATGATGCAGCCCTCCGTTTATAGATACAGCTGCTATACGAAGGCGTCGCGTGCTGGGCTCGGGAGCTTAGCGTGGGGTGGAATTTCGGGAGAGCCGTGTAAGATGCCGAACATCATCATAAAGCTGTCAAAGTGCCGCAGAATGCGTTTGCACTACCTCTGCTGGTTTTCTGGGCTTCGAAGCCATGAGATGAAATTTTCCAGTGCTGAGGAAAAGGTTGTTCAGTAGCTGCGCTTGTGCTGGCCGCCGAGTCCGCCTGTGGCCCGTGCAGTGGTACCGTTGCTTGAACCCCTGTCATTATGTGGGGGTGTAGTCAACTTCTCCCTGTAGGCTTTAATACGCGCGCGCGCAAGGTAGCAGCGTCGTAGAAGTAATCTAATTTAATAAAGTTAGTATTAAGGCTATTACTTTTATAGAGAGGAACGCTTTTCTGACATATTGAGTATAAAGGTATGCATATATTCCTCCTTTTTCGAACCCCTTTTGGTCGTCCTGAGCCACCACAGCTACACTTTTTGTTTAATTAATATATAAATATTATAGAGAGGAACTATAGTATATATAAAAAATAGTGTATAAAAATATATAAAATTTTATTTTAACTATATCTATTAACTTTTTATATTTTATATTTTTAATATAATCTTAATCGCTTTATTAGTTATAATAATTTTAAGTATTATACTAATACTTATAAAGCTATATATTTATATTTATATATTAATTAAATAAAAAGTGTAGCTGTGGTGGCTTAGGGCGACTAAAAGGGGTTTAAAAAAGGAGGAGTATATATATACCTTTATACTTAAAGAACTTATAAAGCTATTAAAAAATTTTCTCCTTACTATTAGTACTAAACTTAATTTAAAGTTTATTTAAAACGTAGTAGTAAAGTTATAAATATATATAATAAATACTATTATTATTTAAGTAAATTAACTTATATTTAATTTATTTTTATAAAAAAAATTAATACCTATACGTACTAAAACTATCTAAACTAATATACTTTTAGTATAGTAAATAGCGTTTATCTAACCTAAATAAGTAATATATTTAATTAAATAATAAAGGCATATATATACTCCTTTTTTTTTAAACTCTCTTTTAGTTACTCCGAGCTACTACAGCTACACTATTTATTTAATTAATATATAAATATATATTTAATTAAAAAGATTTTATATCTAACTAATTTTATAATAGTAATTAAATAGTATTTTTAAAAAAAATTATTTATATATAAAAAGTTTTATAAAAAGGCTATATAAGACTTTATTAAATTAATAAACTATAAAGGTATACACATACTCCTCCTTTTTTAAAATCCCTTTTAGTCGCCCTAAGCCACTACAGCCACACTTTTTATTCGATTAATATATAAATATATAAATTAATAAATATAAAAAAGGCGTATTAAAATTAATTAATAAAAAATAAATAAATTATTTTACTAAAATATATAATAGCGCTTTTTAGCGTATAGTATACTATATAATTATTAGAAGAAAATTAATCGTAGTTAACTTCGACCGTCCACGAAATCGTCATCCGGTTCCCAGACTGGTTCTCTGCATGCAGCAGTATTCCGAGCATACAGCGGATGCATCTCCCCGCCCGATCGCGTAATGTACCTGGATTCGCCCCTGATCCCGTCGCGGACCAAATCCCAGATCAGCGGGTGACTGCATCGAAGCCGATTGCGCGTGACCTCCTATTCCGGATTATACAGCTCGCATCTTCGTCTCCGATTCTCCTCCGCGGAGGCGATGCTATTGGCGCTTTGCTGATATGCTGGGGTGTCATCACTAGAGGGAACCTTCAAACTGCACATGTAGACGATCCTTGACGCCTCGCGATTCACATGGTGCTTATGATGCTACCGTCTACGGAATCTCATTCGCTTGCCGAGGTTGTGAGAACATTTGCGACGTCTCCAGCCGTGGCCCACGTAGACAGCTGAAGGGCCCATATCTCCAATTTCCCAAAACGTACCGATGCAGCAAACATGTTACCGGGATTGATCCTTGACAGAGCTCCACAAGAACGTCATGCAGGTAGCTTTAGATGGATGAAACCAGGCATAGGTCTTCATATCTTGCTCACAAAGTTGTCACGGGATGATGGTTGTCTTGCGATGAGCTTGGACTTTGTCGCCGTCTAGTTTGTCGCACAATAATGGCATCCGATAGATCATCTTGCATTTACCATGGGCCCCAAGAAGAGGGTAATCGAGCGCAGCGAGGCTATATTCAATACCGAGCTGCGGGGAGGATGCAGCAGCTAGAGATCCATAGTCCTTGAAAGTTCAGCTTTTGCTCGTGTCCCAAAATATTACTATCTTTGGCCCGCAGGTTATAAAGAAGGAGACAAGGTTGGCACCTGATGACGCAAAAATTAGCAATCGCCACATTCCAGGCTCAAAATGGCGACCAAGTAAATTTCAAATATTCAAAAAGTCGTTGGTCCTGCTGTATTCCCAAGCCACCAGATTAGTGGTATGGGCATACAACAAGACCAAGGAACGATGAGGGGCATGTGGATTCTGTGGCCTATGTTGCCAATGGAAGGTGGGGATGGGGTACTTGCCTGTTTGGCCCGCCCGCCTTTTGCGGCTCCTTCGCTAGGCGGTGATAGCACGTGCGCTAGGTAGCTCTGGGGCTGTGCGGTAAAAGTTGGTTAACAAGACTTGGTGTGAAAGTTGTAAGCTGGATTGGAACCGTGGTTGATTTTGCGCCTCCCGTTACCAGTCAAATGCCAATGCGGAAAGTTCTTGCAGTTCGAGCGTTGATGCGGTGATACTCATCGTGAAGGCGTGTTTGTACAGAAAATCGCCATCGAGGATTCTTACGTCCAGCCGGTGCGGCCGCAAAACTGGCAAGCTAGCTCAGCCGTCGAACGCCGTGGGCCGCTTCTGATCAACGCTGTTGGAAAAATGGGCGTTGCAAAACTTTTCGCCTTGTTTTGCCCGTGAAACCAGCTGTTGCATATACGCTTCTGCCGGGAGCCGCTTAGCCCAGGTTCGAGAGTGTAGACTCAACGCGTCTAAGTTAGGAACCGTTGGCGTGGCGGAAGTTGGCATATCTCCCACCGATGACCGGTATCCGAAGCGTTGTCCTATAGATCTCAATCAAAAGGCGAAGGGCATTAGGGTGCGAAACGTGGTACTTGCTGCTGCTACTATTAGCACTAATTTATCAAACCGCGCCGTTTATAGTCACCCTTTCCAAAACAAAAAGAACAAATCAAACGCCCACATTCCGAATCGAACCCGCAACCTTGACCAAAAGAAAACCCCCGGACGGTGGGGAAAGAGAAAAGTCTTAACATTTTACCCTTTTGAAGGGAACACGAAACTGGGGAGGGAATACTTACTGAATTAACCACTGCGGCAGCGGTGCCCGAAGGCGACGGAAATCTTGAATTAACTCTTTATATAGTCGGTGCAAAGCAGTGAGGCGCTCCCGCAGAGTTGACGGAGGCTCTGGAGTTGAAAACTGGCTGCGTGGGCAGGCTGCATGCCTGACTTCTTTCACTTGTGCGGCTTGAGGGAGGGCTTGGGGCGGCAGCGTGCAACAGGGTGAGTATTGCGACGACAGAGGACTCCACACCCGCTTTCAACCGCTCCTTTCGACACCCATGCCCCGTGAAAGCTACTCGCTCTGAAAGATCCATCGAGCACGAGCACGTCCTTTGCAGTCCCGCTTCCGGCGAGAGAGGGACCGAAACGACAACCGCGATGTTGCTGATCTTCGGCCGGTGGGCACTTCTCTTCTTTATGAGTGCGGTGCTAATCGCCGCGCTCTTCTTCTTCCTCATGCGATTGCACGTGCTGTTTACAGCTTCCAGCCATTGAACCGGGTCGCTCTCGAAGTCGTCGTCTCCCGCTCTGCTGGAGCTCTCCCGCCGGACCGAAACCGATTTCAACCGGAGCCGCTCTTCCTGTTTCCTCCTCATCACCACCTTTTGCACCGAACGGATCTAAAAGCCTGGCTTCATTTCATCTGGCTCTGCGCGTGCGCGCATCGATACCCGCTTTACGAAACGCGCTAGGGACAGAAGATTCTCAGGGAAGGCAGGTCAATTTTTGTATAGCGTACTGTTACGATAGAACCCGAGCTGGGAAGGAAATGGGCCATGTTGTTGCCGGCCGACGGTCGGGATCGCGGGCGCGCATGATCTTCGACCCTCATTACTGGACCAGTCGATACAATTATCACCATGCGTAGGGAGAGAGGAACGGCTTGGATTATCTGCGCAGGAAAGGAATCGAAACAGAATCATGACACTCATGAAAAGCTGCAAGTTCACAACGTCACGGTGGTATAATCGCTGCTGAAGGTCTCCAAGATCCAGGCAATGATGAACGAATATTACAAGTGGGCTGATGGTGTGTCTGTGAATCCGAAGCTCGAGCTGTGCATGTCCTAGTCGTCCACAGCACCTTGCCATGAGTCTGAGTACATTCGGGGGTTGCATTGGCTATCCTGTGCCAACACTGCACTCAGAGTTTGGACCTAGGACTGTAGCTGGAGTTCTGAGCTCATAGCGGTCTTTGGACTGGAGTTGAAGATGCTTAGGCGATTGCAAGTAACTTTGAAAACGGGGTAGAGTTCATCCTTCCGGGTTCGTGCCATGCTTGGACATATAATAAACGTAATAGGTCGGGATACCTTGCAGAATATCGAAAATCGCCACGAGCGGTTCTTGAACCAGTATGCTGAGTAATCCAATAGCGGTGGCCTTGTCTTTAAGGCTGGAAGTGCACCCTGGTAATGCGCCCCGAAATTTGAATGGTTTTTGTTCGGAGGTCGCAGAATGTGCGGAAATCATCCGGCGATGGTCCAAGATAAGATGGATCTGGTCGACTGAGTGTGTGCGAACTCCTAGCCGCTCGCACACATGCGAAAGCTCGAAGTCGTAGGTACTGTGGGCTGTTGATGCAGATAATGGGAATCCATATGAAGCTCGGTGGACTCTAGCAACGAACGAACATGAGGATTTTGTTTGCCGGCAAAATCCTCATTGCAAGGCTGTTCATGATAATACTGGCTATATCGTTCTGCTCATGAATTTGATACTTTTACGTAGAGGATGTTCTGGACGCCCAATCCTCTGGGAGAGCAAACCGGAGGTTTGACTAGTGCCGGAAGAACAGCCGATGCGGCGCTGGTCCGATGCGGCGTTCCACACTGGACATAGGAAAAGTAATCGTAGCGGCCGTATCACACCTCAACAGTATCGTAGTGACATGCCACAGCCTGATGAGACCGTTGTGGAGCACGCAGCAGCCTCAGGAGCGCTGCTTGAGCAGGAGGTTCGGACCACTACAGGCGCTGTCGACCAGGGCTGAAATCATACCTAAGTCTTTAGATCACGGCCTCCACACCAGATTTGTCAACGGTGGTTATGTGCGCTTGCTCGTACGGCTCAGGCGTATTTTATGCAGCCATCACGTATTCAATGCTCTTGTTGTAGAGCTCTCGACAACCATGGCTGGGATTTGGAGGCCAGTATCTCAGCGGAGCTCCGACTAGCGTCCTGGGTCGCGGAGGGGCAGATTCTACGCGCATGTCTCTGGATTTCCACCGTCTGATCAGCTACCGCGATGATGGCTATATGCACTGGATCGCAAGGCTCGGGGGAAGCTCCTCCAGGCTCTGTATGCTCTATGAATATGGTGTTGAGCAAGGAATAGGGTTGGGGGCATAGCAGAGGTATGGAATTCTCCGATGGCGCTAACGTTGAGCCGGGGGGTGTCGTTCGCAGCGTAGGCGGCGGCTTTCACCACCTCATCCCCAGGTCTCGAAATCTCCTCGACAACACCGACTTCTGGGGAAAAACTGGTACGAGCTGATTCATGGAGCTCTCCGTATCCTCCGCAGCCTTTATTTTGCCGCATAGTCTCAATGTGGAGGGCTTTTGTAGGGGGCGACGGTAGGTATGGTGAGGCCCTGGCCCTTGGTGTTCGCGCGGCGGGGAACAACCAAGCTTGGTTCCCTCACCCACACAGATCTCTCCACCTACAACCCCTATCGCGACGAAAATTGCACCACGCGAACGCCCTCGATCGTATTATCTTCCGCCGTCGTAGCACGATGCTAGCCTTGAGAGCAGCAGCAGGCGGTCGGGGTAGCCTTTCATCGTCCTCCGCGGCTATGCGCGCGACCACGACACCGACGCCGCCCTCCTACGCCGAATACGACACGGATAACGAGCAGAGAGGGGTCATACACTGCAGATACCGCTTTTGAGGATGGTGCCATCGCGGTCGCGATGCTCTTTTTGCTCTTGGAAGGGCGCAACGGCCGGGAATGTGCTTTGAGCTCCGCTATGGTGGCTTTCTTGTAGAGCAAGGCACCATGGTAAGACTTGTCCCTTGTGAATCTGGACTTCCACAGAGCGCTATTTGCTCTGGGACCAAGCTCTGCCTTTGTGTCGATGAGCTGACATGAAGATAGGGCGTGTTGGCAACCGCCGCTCGACCGCCGCTCGACCCACCTCCGGATACGGCAGGGAGCATGCATTCCTATGGCAATCGACGACGTACCTCACCGAATCGACCAACTTTGAAGTTGAAGCGTTCAATTTCGTTAACCCCTTCATGATCCGAGCGTCATCTGCTGCCCAGGCCTCTGAAGCCTTGTGCATGAGCGATTGACTCCCGACAATATCGTCTTTGCGGCATCGGGCTGCAGATACGACCACACGATCACCCTCTCAATGGGTACCACACTCCGCGACCGACCACGAGGCACATTTCGATTGACCAGGCCATCGGAGTCAGCACGCGTAGGTCCACTATGCTGGGAGCATCCGAGCTACTTCGGTAGCGTCAACACCACTTGTCACCGCCGCCTTTGGGACATGCCGTCTAGATGATTGACAACGTTTGGAGCGGCGCACGCATGCCGAACCCACCTCGTCGCTTGACATTTGACGGCTCCCGATGTCAAGCTGTACAGATGGGACGTTGATCCGGCAAGGGAGCTATCCGTATTGATGCCCTCGACTCGACGAAGCTTTGCAAGTGTCGGAAGGCTTTGACGAGAGCTTGGCGGATACCGGCCGTGGCGATCCCGCGCTTCTGATGATTTGTCTTAGGTACAAGAGTCGCGGAGAACAAAGCCAAGCATTATGCGAGACGGCGGCTGCTTCAGCACCCGAGAGCTTACAATGACGAAGAGAAGACCCAACGGAAGAAGGAAATGAGAAGTACTTGCGGAGGTCGAGCAGGCATGTTGGAACGACGTTGACGTCGATGATGTGCTTTGCGTACAATAGCGGGCCGCCTCTTGGTTCTTGCCGCAGGCGCCCAAGCGGACGTGGTGTCTATGGCCTCTTCATTCCGTTGCAGAAGGATGAGTGGTACTCTTCATGCCACAACCGATCGTCCAGTTGTCTCAGAACCCACCGCCGACGACGTCTCCCTATGTTGTCACAGAGGCGGCAGGAGTCTCGGCTCAACCATCCAAGGAGCCGGTTGCTAAGATCGGAACATGCTGGAAAAGGGCATTCGGCTTGCGAAGCAGCGTTACTGTGAGAAGGGCTCTTCAGCAAAGGCCAAAATAGAAGGCGGCTTCTTCAGCGGTAGCAACACCAGCGCAGACGAATGCCCAAGAAGTCGAAGACGAGCAACGTTACCAACGTACAAGGTCGCAGGCGTCTACACTTGGGGCATCAAATTCACCAACTTTGATGCGGTAGAGGCCGAAACTCCCAACCACGTCATCCCCGTCAACGGATGGGCTTCTGAAGAGGTGCCAAGCTAGTAGTAGCAAAACCAGCGCGGTGTTTATTCCCCGGCCGTGCCCAGACCAAGCTCAAAGGCACCAAGAGATACCTCGAAGAAGCTAAGAAGCTGGTGTAGAAGCGGGCAAACATTGTTGACGATGCTCTTTTGACGCTGTGGCTAAGTATCAGTCCAGAAATAGCAACACCGGCAGCATGCGGCCCCTCCAAGCAATGTACCGAGAAGTATGGCGAAGAGGCGAAGAAGCTGTTGCAAGCATGCTGCTTTTGTGTGGTGTATGGACCGGGTCCATCTACACCAATAGCAACACCAGCATCGTGATGACACCGTCACCGTCATCAACGCCCATGACGGAGTGTCAGGGTACCGGCTTTGGATGAACGAGGACTTGCTCTCGCACAACGCTCGCCTTGTCACACTCAATGCTCCTTTGGCGCAACTCTATAACGAACATTCCCTTCTTGGATCGGTACATTGAGCAGTTGGGCGACGGAGACTGGATCGAATGGGGAAGTTTACTCCGTGTTACGAATTCGTGTTCGCGACAATTACCAGGCGTGGACCAAGGCTCGCAATGCTCTCCTACTGCTGGCCTCGCAGTTGGTCGGATCGGAAGACTGAAGTCAATTGCGATAGAGAACGATGATGCTCAGTTCGATGAAGGTCTCAGATTGAATGTCCTTGCACTGGACTACCGACATTGCACTGCAATAGAAGCGTTCCCGCGTTGCCTTCCTGGCGTGGTCTTCCTGAAGCCACGTCATCTCATTTACCCTGCTGTCTGGAGTATTGGACACAAGGGTACAATGTACTAATGTGACAGCTTATCCTGGATGCTGGACCTTGGATCTGGACTCCGTGTTCTGCATTATGGATCCTGAATTGCTTTTCCCTTGGATTTGGATCCCGGCTGTGTCCTATGACCGTAGGCGACATGAAGGCCAAGTATACCAACCCTTCCTTTCCCTTACGGGTTCTATCAATTCCCTACTCTTTCTTTTCCCATCCGACCTCGGGCTAGCTCCGGTGTGGGCATGGAAAGAGATAGTATTGGACTCAAGGAACAGAAGTAGAACCCACACAAGTGGGCTAGCCCTACGGATCTGTGAAGGGAAGTTACTGTTAGACGCGTATCAGCAGCACCCTCGGATGACCTTAGTTCAGCGAGATGCTCTCAAACTCTATGGTCGCCAAAAGCATGGCCGCCGTCTATCGCCAATTGGTGTTGTGCAGTTTCGCCGGAACTGGACTCGAGATGCTTCCATCCGACATAGATCCGAGTCTTCACGTTAGCTTTCGTGGAGAGGCAGGTCCGATTGGGACGCCGGCGTGGCGTTTCCTCACGACGCCAGGTCAACTTGCTGGCGGGACCGTATACAAAGTCGAGAGAGCCATTGTCGGGAGCATTGCATTGCGCCGAATCAGCAAAGAATCCGTTGTCATATTGCGTATCTCGGGACAACACGGAGCGTTCACGTACGCCATGTCGAACAAGGAACGCTCGAGTCTGTGTTGGCGCAGATATTGTGACTACAACCTCGGCCGGATATGTCTCCCATTTCTCGCGCACCAAATGAGGAAGGGGAAGAAAATAAGCCAGTACAGCACGATACAACCCAAAGCACCCAATTGCACAGCGTTCCGACTTCCTAATGTATCGTTGCGAGACGCAGCTGCTCCGCAAGCTTCGTGTCGTAGGATGTGGGGGTTGTATATACCAGCGCTCAGATAGCCCATTGGGACGTCACGTATCTGTTGTTCGTACTGTTCGAGGTAATCTTCGACGAGGTCGTATGTTCCGTTCGTCAGTGGTGCTGAGGAGTTGGCCGTGGAGCTGGTCGTTTGGTGCCGTCCCCGCCTCGGCTGGCCGTCGGTCACATGCATCTCCGCCGCCATGTCGAGTATGGGCATAAACAATAGCTGCGCTTGTTGCGACTCGAGATTGTCTCCGACGGGGCGCTTTAATACCTTCGAGCGCCTGTGGTGTTGAGAAATCGTTCGTGAAGCTCGGCGCTTTGAGGTAGCAGGCGGTTCAGTCGACTTCCGCCGCCTGGATTTCGCACAAGATGTCGACTACGGGGACAAACGTTAGCTGCGCTTGCTCGTACGACTCGAGACGATCTCCGCCGAGTGTTTTTCTCCCTTCGAGCGCTCGTGGTGTTGAGGAATCGTTCGGAAAGCTCGGTGCTTGGGCTGCCAGGCGATCTGGTCGACCCTCCGCCGCCTAAAATTCACCCGCGATGCCAAATACGGCGCTGAAAGTTAGCTGCGGAGCAATATCACGCTTCGAACAATCTCCGCCGAGTCAAAATACCCTTTGGGGACCTTTGTTTTGGTGCCAATGCCGACGACGAGGGTGGTGTTGAGGGGCTGTTCTGGGAAGCTTTGGCGGAGTGAGAGGAGAGACCAACCGGCCTCTGCAATGGCGTGCCAAAAAAGCCACAGTTTGCACCCCGAAAGCCCCGCGATGCAATGCGAACCGGGATAAAAAAACGCTCATGTCGGATCCACTGGCTACCCGCGAGCTATTGCTGTTCTGAGCTAGAGGTGCGTATAGCATCGGGTCTCTTGAATGTGGCCATAAGCTGCAGCCAGCCCGCGGCGATGCCAGCCGGGGAGACGGGGGCGCCTACGACTTGCATGCTCTCTGCACATGCTATGCATGATGCGGACGAGACGAGGAAGTCTCACATCGCGTTCCTCATCTGCAACTACACGTGAAATGCTGCCAGAGGACCAAAGATTCGGCGTCGATCAGCCTCTGCGTTGGCTATCTTGAGGCAACACACCGCATCTAGACTTTGCTTCGCTCCTGCATGTTTGCTATGCACGCAACAACAAGCCGCAAACCTCTCGCGACTGGCACTCGTAGGTGGCCGGTGTTACAGCTGTTTGTGAGACGGACATCTTACATTAATTGCACTGTTCTGTAATCACCCGCACGCGTGGCCTAGAGAGAACTCTCCTGCGTAAAGTCGGCCTCCGTAACACCTACCCAGGGGCAACTCACTGTTCCACTGGACCAAGCTGTCCGCGATGCAACGCAGGAGAAAGGAGTGTGCTGGGACAGACAACACGCACATATGCCTTAAGATTCTAAGAAGCAGAATCATGAGTGCAATCGGCCGCTGTAATGCGTCCACTGGGACAACATATTGCACTGCCATCGCTAATGCCCTAGCTGCCATGCTGCTGCATATGTGTGCATGCATGCTTCGTAAATTTTCCCCAGAGAGCAAGTGCCAGGGAGACCTACCATCAAGTACAATGCCCCTCCATACTGCTCATTCTAGGATATGACATCCGGACTTGGGGTACGAATTGTGCACATCTTATGACACTTGTTTCGTCGAAGAGAGCTCGCCGAGCCAGTGCAGCAGACAGAAGCGTAGGCGTTGCTTGGAGGAGGAGGCACCCATTTCATGTTGGCAATGCTGGTCGCTGTACCTGATGCTTCGGCGCTGTGATCTCCAGGAGAGCGTGCAGCAAGCAGCCTTTCCCAATCGCATCTGGTGTTTTGGCCGAGGAAGATACCGCTTCGACGACGCGTTGCAGCTCAAGTTTTCCAGAATAAGGAATACTGTGGCCGCCCGTTGAAGGCCAAGTTATAAGAATATGGTGGGAGTATCCGCTCCACGCGGCGTCGCCATCCAGACGTCTTTAAGAGCCAGAGGGACGCTCCAGAGTTCCCAATACTGCTACCCTGTGTGCTCTCCAGCCGTGTACCTCATGTTCGCGTCTCCCAGCATCTCGTCGGTCGTATCTCTCTACCAATTGCGGGCAATGAGCGGATACGATGTTCAGACCCCTCGAGGTTAATTCTGATTGTGCGTCTCTCCGGTAACACCACTCAACCCAACTCCACCCTTTCACGGCGACCGTATCCCGCTGCAAGGCCTCACAACTCGCTGGAGTCCTATTTATATTTTCAATTTAGAAATGCCCGGCGTGTCAGGGCTTGGGGGGGCCCTGGCACATTGGTAGAATCCTTGCTAACTTGTGTACAGGATAAGCCTCGAGTTCGATCCCGGCCGACGACGGGAGCACTAACCAATAGGCAACTTTCTTTTTTGCACTTTTTGGGTGCCGAGCGTACAACATCTGGCTATGTAGGCGCTGGTGCACGGCTAGAAAGAGTAGCTGCCTACTTTTTACTGTGGAGTAAAGACTACTTTCTGCGTGTTATAAAGAGTTTTCGGCTTTAAGAAGTCTTGAGCGTAGTGTCAGATGCGTTCAAGAGCGCGTTGGGTCCTATCCCCATGCTCTTCGTCCGCGGACTGCTTGGAGATGAAAGTATCATCGCCGCTCTCAAGCCCCCTGGGAGAACCTCAGCGGCCTTTAATTTTAAGCGCTCAGGATGTTGCCTCTCGCCTTCTGTGCCGCCTGCTCATCTTAAAACGGTGCTTAGAGCCAGAACAACAAAACACGGGCGTCGGGGAGCGGACAATAAGGCCTGCAGCTGAGTCACTACAACCAACGCACGCCCCTCAAGAAGACTCAAGAATGAAGATGTTTGCAACGCTTCACATCGTGCTATCGCGGCCAGATAGCCACATACAAGTTTCTTCCCGCCATGGTGCACATCGCGGCGAGTAAAGCCGCGCAGCTATGGCCTCCACACAACAAAATAAACCCGTCCCCAGCAACGACTCACCGCGCCCCGCGACGTCACCTGCCTCCACACCATCTTCCAGGTAAATCACCAATCCCCCATGCCCTATATATATTTTCTAATTGAGACTGATCAGCGTACTGAGTTGGCGGGAATGCGCGTACCGCCAACTCAGTACACCCCGGACATGTGCTAACTCGTGTTCGAATAGGTTCATGGTTCGAGCTGGCAACGGCGCGATTTCTTTTTTGCGCTTTTTTTTTTTTTTTTTTTTTTTTGTTTTTCTTCGGCGTCCAACGTAGCGCTGGAATGCAGTCTGCTGTTTTATCGACAGCAGGGTTGGCAGCGCTATTGTCTTTATAGGGCAGATTTTGCCTTTGTGAAAGTCGGGGGCTATATGCACGAGATTAGTGACCGGCTTGCAAAAGACGAGAGCTCGTTATGTGTTGTGCTGCGGCTTCAAGAAGCTCGCGAAGCACACTGATTGAGCAAGGCGAGGGGACAGCGAGTATCCTTCGACTGTCCGTCCGCGAAGAAGAAAAAGAAGAGGCGATGCCCCCATTCCGCCAGAGCTACGAGATCGCGGCTCAAGATTCCGCTGCACTGTTTATTCGTACGGAGAGTAACATCGTGACCGCTGTCTCTGGATCAAATCGGGATATCCGTCCATGTCCTCGATTATCGGGTCTCCAATCCTACAACAATATTCACCCATGCACAAGCACTCAGCCAACCCTCGACAGTGTGGTACTCCAGTCTCAGCCCTGTCTGACTGGTACTCGGCACAGCGAGTGGGATCTACGCCCGGAACCTTATTCCGGTGCGGTATATCAGCAAACCCCTTGGTGCGCTGCTCTCCGTAGTTGCAGCCCCAAGACCTGGCGGTAAATCCTGGAGCTGCGGCAGGCAGCGGACACCATAGCCTCACGAGTCACAATCCGAAGAATGGCTCTCTTTACTTCGCGGGAGTCAGCAACGCAGCTGTCGGCAACACAATGAGGAGCTCGTATGGAACAGCTTTTCCTGTGAGATTCTCAGGCCCATATCGAGAGCCCCACTCCGACTTGGATCCAGCGGCACACGTGCCAGCCGTGTGCCAGCCGTGTGCCAGCCGTGTTTCCGCCAACGAAGTCACCCATCGACCGCAGACGAGCACTTGTGCTGCATGCTGGCAAGGTCCCCCTGAGTTCTGAATATCATAAGCACGTTCAGGAGAGGAATGCTGATATCGCTATAACCACCAATTTAACCCTTTACATTCCTCGGCCGGATCTCCATCCGGACCTCGCCTGCGAATAGGCTTTTTCTACTCCAGACATCGACACGCTGCCATCTAATCCACCACCTTCCTCCGGAGCGCCAAAATTGATGAGGGTATCGCTCTCGCCGGCACCAAGGATGCAAATCCCGACACCTCGTCTGCTCTGTTTGGACGCCGCACGTCAGTAGACCATATAGTCTTCGGGAACCAGTCCATGATTTCGGTTCGCACACCAGGGATGAGATCCGTCTCCCCTCGTGGCTGCCGCACATGCAGCCTCGCCCACGACTGCTCTCGGGCCCAAAGTGCACGTACGTCGCCGAGTGCCCTTTCCCACAAGGACGGCCGCTAGGTTCTTTCCCATCCGCTCATCGCTTGGTTGCCACGCTTCGCTCGCACGGAGGGAACCTAACTGCTCCTCTTGCTCAACCCCAGCCTATCCCCTATGCGGAGCCCCGCTCGATTCCCTTGCGCGTCTAGGCCTCTGGTCTTCTATGGCTACGACTTGACTCCGATAGGATGACGCGTACGGTAGGGGGCGGTGATCTTAGTACGCTTGCCCAGAGATGTATGCGCATCCCACCATGTACGATTTTATCGTGCTGCAAGCAAGCTTGCCAAGGGCATACCAGGATGCACTCAGGGGCCAGATCTGCGGGCGGCGACGCTCGTGGCGCTCCGCCACGGGGAGTTCCGCTTTGCAGAGGGGCGGGAAGAGGCTGTCCGATGGCTCACCGCCAAGCGATATTCGGGTACCGTTTCACGATGTACGGGCAAAAGGTACCTGGCTACCTACCTGACACGCTCGAAAATCGCGCGCTCTCTACCGTCGTCATTCGGAGGGTGTCACGCCGTTCTTCAACGCCTCATCGAAGCTGTCATCGACTGCAAGGCTAGCATGCGAGCGACACATCGTCAGACTCTCCATCAGCATCACCGTCCGCGACGCTGGTAGCGCGGTTACAAGTCCAGTCACGATAGTGGCAACCATCACGAGTGTATAGCAAGCAGAAGAAGAGGTTGTTGGCATGAGCAAGCCTTTGCATTCTTTCTATGGGAAATTTTTGGAGACCGTTCGTGTTCGACCGACCAGAGTCAGAAGACAGTCAGTCAAATCCATCCATCATATAACAGCCGTGGCCGCCATGAGTCGCAACGCGACAAGAGACGAATCCGAAACGATCAAAGACAGAAAAGGGCAGAAGAAGGAAAAGGGAGGAACCAGACGACATGATCATCCATCCACCCACCCACCAAATCGTCAGTCCATACCGTCGTAAGAGATGCTGGGGTATAAAACATGCTTCGCAACACGCTTCGTGTCTGAAAGGGGAAAGCAACAACAAAGGAAAGCACCGGATGATCAGCAGATCTCGTCGATCAGATCGTTAGTGCCATGTCGGGGATGGGACATGTATCGCGCAGAGGCGTCGTGTCCGAAAAGAAGAAAAGAAAAAAGCTGCTTTCCGAAAGGGTCGAAATGGTGCTGTGGCAGAAGAAGGCATATGTCGGTAACATCATACACAGTTGGTATGTGCTGAGAACCGAAGAGACTCTGGACCGGAGCGAGTCGCCAGATCACCACAAGTCGCCGAACTCATTGCCGCCGTTCTGGTAATCGTTGCTGCCGTTCGGGTAATAGGCGTAGGCGCTGTCCTGATCGTTGCTGGTGTACGAAGGACCGGCGTAGCCATAGAGCGGAATGGGCGCATTCGGACCGAAGCCTTGGGATAGGACGGGAGGGGCAATAGGGCCAGGGTTCGCTGAACGACCAAGACCCGGATGGCCGACGTATCCTTGAACGAGACGGAGTGGGATGTCCTTGAAGCCAACAAAACCTGACTCAGCTGGACCAAATTGCTCGGCAAACATCTTCTCTGCCTGTGCCTTCTGGCCGTCTGAGTACCGGTAGGTAATCATGTTGCCGAGCTGGTTGGACAAGTGCATGATGTCCCTAGGTGTGCCGCGGTCGTACTCACTAGTGTGAGCACGGTCGGCAGGTTGGTGCACGGCACCGGTTGGCGGGAACAGACCGACCGTGCGGGCGCTGTCAATGGAGCGCTGAAACTTTGACCAGTTGTTCGGGGGAGGAAAGGGTGTCTCGACGCCCGTCTTGCGAATGTTCTGCTGGATCCATGCCTCTTCCTTGGTGACGAAAAGGCGAGGGCGGCAGTATGGGCTCTGCTGCATCACCGACGAGTTCCGGAACTTCTCGACTAGTGCCTCGCGTCCCTGGATGGTAGCGTAGGACAGCTCCGCATTCTTCGAGGAGCGGTAGCCGGGCCAGCCACGGTGTTCGATTTGGTCAATCATGGCAAGCATGCCCTTGATGTCACAGAAGTTGATGAACGCATATCCAACATTGTGGCCGGACTTGAAGTCGATGCGAAGATAGAGGAAGTCGTACGTGCCGAAGCAGATGCGGTCCAAGAGCGCCTTCAAAGTCATCTGAGGAGAGTTAGTAAGAATTAGATGGGTCCTTAGTCGACTTACCCAGTCAAGCTTGTTCGGAATGTTGCGCAACATGATGGTGGTGCGCACATCTACGCCGAGATCGATCTTTTCACGGATGACGCGGTTGTTCGCCTCCTTGGCGTACTCATGGCGGAAAACCTGCGTAGGAATCGGCTCGACATGCCTAAAGTCCACGAATCGGCCCTTGTCGTCAACGCGAGGTAGACGGCGATGGGGGGAGTTGGGGGGGCGAGGACCAGTCCAGTTGTCGGCGCGCTGGATTGCCCAAGTCCACAGGCCCTAGACATTGTTAGCATGCAACAAAAGCGACAATGGAAGGGGAATTACTGACGTTGTCAAGCTGACGCGTCATCTCCTGATCGAGAAGACTAGCACGAGCGCGGTTGGCAACCTCCACGGAGTAGAACTCAAAGCGGAAGACGAAGACCAAGGCGACATCATCAGCGGAGACGTTGACATAGTCGCGGACCGCACCGAAACGGGTGAGAGCCGCCTCAAGATCTTCATGCATAAGCCGGAGGTCGTTGAGGGTGAATCGCACGGATTGAAAGGTGATAACAGGGGCCGCGGTGACTTTGATCAACAGCTGACCTTCGAATTCATCAATGGCAGCAGTATCCTGGGACTTTGCAATCGCAAACTTGTAGTTGCCGACGAATTGGACAAGCCACAGATGTTGCTCAAGAATGAGCTTGGCAGCGCAGGCATCCTGAAGGTCGTCGAAGCGGAGGTAGATGCCACGGCTATAGATCGGGACACATTTGTCGAACACCGCATACTGTTAACAGGTTAGCAGTGAGTAGGGGCGATGCAAGTCAACCACGCTTACCTCCTTCATCTTCTCCTGGACTTTAGCCAGCTCCGTCTCATGGTCCGAGCCAGCCTCCATGAGATGACCGCCGGCCGGGATCTGTCGGACAAAGAGGTAACGGGAGACGAAGTCCTCGCTGGACGTGTCGATCTCGTTGGCAAAGACAGGAAAGGCGTGCGGCTGCGGCTCCATGTCACGGTAGCTGGTATGACGAATGGACGGAAGCTCCACCACCGGCTTCTTGCCAGCCGCCTTGGACGACTCCGGGACGATTGAGCGACCTTCCTTACGAACAGCCTCGGGGGTGTAGAGAGTATGCTCCGTGCCGGTGAAGGGTGACGATGGCGGACCGCCAACGACCGAAGAAGAGTGGGGGGTATGAGTGGGCGACATGGTGTGAAGAGGTATGAAGGTGATGTTGTGATGGGTTATGTACAAGGTAAAAGTGATGGATGTTGGTCAAGGATGATGGCAAATGCCAAGGTCAGACCAAGTTGAGACGAGAAGAGTTGGGATGGATCGAAAGTGGTGTTGGTGGGAGAGAGAAAAGAGAGTCGAGGAAGAAGGGGTCCAAGTACTTATAGGGTCGGCGAAGGACGATTTCTTGGCAAACCAGCGGGGCGGCGTCTCCCTCCCCCGTCGACAGTGCTGGTCCTTGCACTCACAGGGCAGCCTCCAGTTTCCGGTGACTCCTGCTATGGGGCGAGGGGTGCTTGAGGGAACGGTCCAACGGAGTCTCTACCCTCCCCCGGCCCTATCTCAAGACCCAGGAGGATGTTGTGTACCAAAGCTGTACCATTCGAAAGCCCTCGTCGAGTTGTCCCCCCTCGGCCATTTTCAGACCTGGATGCCAACTGGGGTGGTTGTGCACGCCCGTTGCAACATGTCGGCCGCCTTTGGTGTTTTCTCAAGCAGCCGTCACGGCACCCTGGAGTCACCACACTAGCGGCTCTCCTACCCCTGCATGGCTCCCGAAAAGGGGCAAGCGGCAGTCTTCGGCGGAAGACCCCGTGAGTGCCAGTGGGCCCAGCGAAGGCCATCATCCAATCAGGGGGCCCTGATAGGGGCGCTCGAGGAGGCTGGACCCCCAGGCTGCGCTAGAAGGGCAGCCAGATGACGCAAGAGCAGTGGTGGCAGGGCGTGGAAGCCTGGGGAAGCGGTCCGTGGAAGGTAGCAGAAGCTCGAGGGGCCTATCCGACGAAAGGGCGAGCCCGCAGCAAAGCGTGGTGGGCGCCTGGGGCTCGTGAAGCGTGCTGTTGGGCGCCGGGTGCCCAAGAAGCGGCGGCGTAAAAGGCCCGAGGAAAGTGCGGCCAGCACCCACAAGGCAGGCACGAACCCCAGGTGTTGAGAAGTGTGCCCCGGAATCGGCAGAAGCGTCAGAGACGTACGAGTCTGCTCTTTTTCCAGTGCTGAAGGAGAGGAGACAAGCTGCTGTCAGCCATGGGCGAGTTCCCGCGCAGAGGCGGAACAGACGACCCAGCACCCAGCCCAGCTCGAGGTGTAGATGACGCTCGAACAAGCATGCCGCATCGGGCGTCCAAGGCGCCACATGTTCAATTGCCCTCGCTACAGTACCGGAAGGTTGTGGTGGGGGAGCTTTCAAGCAGTACAAGGTTTGCTGCGAAGCATTGCCCACGGGACAGAGCCCAAGCTCTGGAGGAGTGGTGAGAATGTAGAAATCAGAAGCACAGCAGCCAGATTGAGGGTTTGTATAGCCTCCTCGGGCCCTCTCTGGCGCCTTCTCCATCTCAAGTAAGAGAGTCTGGAAGATGGGATCTGGAGGGCGACTGCCAGAGTAAGAGGCATCTGACGGCTATGTGGACGTCTATTTCCACTGCCACAAGAGAAATTGGAAGGCACAGAGGACAGATTCCTATAGCTCGACACCCATGGGACCCTATCCAGACGGACAGCTGTCAATTATGTCAAGATCTATGTATCCGCAGTCCTGAACGGCCGCCAAAATCCCTCCTACCAGGTCAACCGTATATCCAATCTCTTGAGTCCGCAGAATTTCCAACTTCTGACATTTCCACATGCAAGCACTTTGGTACCCCTGAAATCCCTTATGTAAGCCATCCAGCGCTCCGAGAGGCGAGCGGCCTAGCCGTCCCATGTTCGCCTGCGCAGCATGCCCCCGACGTATTGCTCCACCACCACAACGACTTGTACCAAGTATTCGCCTTTGATCATATCCTTTTCCGTCGTCTGGTTCTCTTGCCGGTAGGTTTTGTCGGCTTGGGTGCTCTCAGCTGCCTGGGTAGGCATAGAATGCACCTGGTCCAAGGTCTGGCCCTCATGAGCACCCGAAAACTGCATCTCTTGCCCGGAGATATTTCCCAGATATTCCAAAGTATTGTATCTTCGAATGCATAATGCGTTTTGTCACTCGGGTACATGGGGACGGTGGTTCGGGGTCCGTATGCGTATTTGAGAAGCATCGCGGCGGCTGTTGCGGCGGCAAGAGACGGAAAGTGACAATCTGCATCGGGAGTCAGTCAATTCGATGCTGCTCTTTCTCATGGAAGTCTTACTTGTCAACGCGATGGGTGTTGTGGCGTGGTATGGCCGCTTGGATGCAACCCCTGCCCCGGAGTGCACCAGTAGAGGATTGCGACGAAGCTGGCGCATAAATTTGAATGCGCCTTGCCTGCTTTGGAGTATTACTTCAAGCTTCAGCATTTGAAAGCCGTGAGACGTCTTTGTGGGCGGTGTTGCCGCTGCTTGAAGGCAGAAGAGTCGGAGGCTCGATGCGGCGGCGGGGAGGAAGCGCGCCTTTGCAGGTCGAGCCAGGACAATAATTTTCGCCAGACGAGGACAGATATCTCTGGATATGCCCTGCTCTACCAGTTTGGGCTCGACGTAACGCTGTCCGGTATTCTCGCTGCACCGGGAAGGCGTGCGCCATTGAATCAAGCCGAGGCAAAGGAGATGAGAATAGAAGGCCAACAACGGCCAGCGAGGAGTACCGCAAGGCATGTCGCAATGGCTGATTGTGTCCTGCTCATTCTGACCTGCTGGAGCACTGGGGGTGCACCTGTCGATGGGAGGAAGGGCAGGTGCATCCTGCAAGCATCGCGGAAAGGACGCCGACTGGCAAGAATCACCTCAAGCACGCTTCTCATGTTGCTTCTGCCGGCTCTGGATTCTGCGTCTCTGCGTGAATATCATATGGACCACGGTGTTTCGGCTCGCAGGTTGTGGTGCTGCTCCGCTCTGGGTCTGCCGCATTTCGAGAGAAGGTCGGGACGGCACGCCTTCGAGAAAGCTGAACAGGAGGACGGGATCGCATTATGTGTATCGCAAGGTCGTCTGATAACCTTGAAGCGGTCAGCTCGATCCTGCTCGCCATCCGTTGTCGGTCGTGTGTGCTTTGGCGGTCCGAAGCCTGTCGGTGCAGCTTGCGATGCAGATTGAGGACGAGGCGGCAGGCGCACTCGAGAGCTTGACTAGCAGAGTGCATGCTCCCAGCTTCCCAAGCGGCTGCAGCTCATACCAGAGGCGACTCGCACAGCGCGCGTTATGTGGAAAGAGGGCGTCCTCGCACTCGATTCGTTATACGGTCCCTTGAAGTGGGACTCGGTATGGGGTGCGTACGCAGCCGGTCGACCAAGAATGCAGACTCGAGCCTTCATAGCGACAGAACTTGAGGCAGGGTGTCAGCGTACGATGGTCACGACCAGAGGCTCTCAGACAGAGCATTACATGAGCTCCCGTATGTGTTTCGCGACCGCTCTCATCGTAGCCAGCTCAAAGGCTGCTCGGACCTGGAGCCCAAACCGACGCAGCGGCGGTAAGGCCCGCAGGGAGAGGCCAGACACTCTCATACCAGCACGTCGTCCGACAGCCTGACCATGCAAGAAAGCAACCCCCCGTCCATTCCCAACTGCCAGCGGTCCGTGGCAAAAGTATATGTCTTCGCCCGCGTGCAGTACGTTGAGGACCTCCTAGCGGTCTATTCGTGAAGGCGCCGTGTGGTGACAGTCCCCGAAGCTGACGCTGAAGGCGAGCTCAATGGCCGGCATCCCGTACGTCAAGTGTCATTCCTGTAGGCGTTTTGTGAGCTCGCCATGTGTGCGTTCGGTCGGCTCTATGCGAGGTGTCGAGGCTGCGTTGGGAGATGCATAGAAGCCCTTGCGATTCGAAAGGCGGGCGGGCGGCATACGGCCAGCTACCTAGAGCGCCTTGTAGGAGCCCTCTTGTACACTGAGGTTGCTCCCATCGCAAGGCATCTGGGGTCTGTCTCCGATACCGCCGGATATGCCACGAGTTGAGCCTAGACGGACTCGTGGCGACAGGCGCAACAGCAGCTAGCCCTGTTGCCCGCTACTGCCATGGAAGAGCGCTCATATTACTACATTATATGCATGGAGACACTACTCGTCGTGATGGGGCTGTTCACACGCTGCGTTCCTCCTCGATTCCACAAAGTATTATGCTTCTCGCCTCATCAACGACCGGCAATTAAGATAGGCAGTGCCGCTCGTTGCACGACGAAAAGATCGCACACACTTGAGCGGCTTCCGTCAAGAAGCAGAAGAGTCACTAGGGAGCGTCACAACGTCACCAGCTGGTGTCATCAATGCCCGGTATTGAGCCGGTATTGTATTCCGTCTACGAATGCCCATGTGAATCTATGTAATCAGAGCGACCACGTCATTGCAGTACCGTTTCTAGACCACCTTAGAACCCTCGTGGAGCAGCAGGGCGGCGCTGTACCACTCTATTGTCTCCCGTCGATCCTAGGGTAGAGCCAACCGTTCGCTTGTGGATCAAGCGTTCAAGGCGGCGGCACGCTTGAACGTGTTGATGAGGGCCTCCTGGCTATATGTCAACATTGAGCCAGGTTCCCATGGGGACCGTGTACTCACGAACTTGTTCCGCAGCGCCTGCTTCTCGCGAGCGATCGCGGCCTCGACGTTGAAGATGATGGTGAACTGGGTGACGTTGCCGCAGGCGTCCTTGACGATATCCGTGCCCGCTGGCTTGCCCGCTCGAAGGAAATCGACGTCCTGCAACATGATTAGAACCAGCCCTCTAGGACTCCACTGGGCTGTGGTACTTACATTCCTGCCGGCGGCCTCCTCCATCAGCAGCCAGTACTCCTCATGCAGCTCGCCGAGGCGCGTCTTCAGGGCGACGGTCGTACTGTGGGGGGCGTCGTGGTAGTAGTGCACCTACATCATCTTCAGCGTTAAACGCGCGTACCAGCAAGGCAACCTACGTAGAAGCCCTCGTCGCCATACTGGTCCCAGCGCTTGAGGAGAAAGGCCACGTTGACGGGGTGCCGAAGAGGGACGCCACCTGCTCCCGCCGGAGGGGCAAGGTGGAACCGTCGAGGCGACCACTGGTCAAGAGCGATGAGGAAGTTCACGTACTTGATCATCTCCGCGTGGATGGCGGGGACCTGGACCCGGAGATCTTCAGCGATGGTGAGATCGGTCACCCTTGAGGAGGCGGAAACGAGTTGTTCGTTGAGCGCGGCCATGAATTCGGAGCCCAAATCGTGGTCCATACCTTCCGAGCGGCCGCTGAGCTTCACACCCAGACAACCGCGGACGGTAGAGATCAACAAGTGGATACCTGCCTCCGGATTGTAAGCACGGTTGGGCGTCTGCATGCTCTGTTCATGTCAGCCTTGATCTGCCTGCTAGTGGACAATGCACGTGTGGTGCCCGGTAACCGTGCAGGTTGCAACATAACCGGGGAAAACGCGCCATATTGAAGTAGCGATGTGCTGTAGGAGCAAGGAGAGGGTACGCCGTTACTGGAGCCGAATGTGCTTGTCGTAGGTATACTGCCGGAGGGCTAACGGGGTTTTATATCGAGGCCAACCGAGTACCCGGGCGCTGACTACGCTCGTGATCCCCGGCAAACCTTTGGTCACGCCCGCTTGATACGCCCTGCGGACTCGAAAAGCGCAAGAAACTGACACAGGCCGAGTCCTGCCCCAGCTACGTCCGCTCATTGAGCGGTTCGCACGGCATCCAGGTCGCCATATGTCCTTGTTCGCCACTCCACAAACTCCTTTGGTTTGCCATATGACCCCACTTCCCATCGCCATTGACAAGTCCCCGGCGAGCGCCGCACTCAGCCTCTACCGCCAGAGGTATATAACGACCTGCATCACGCGATATTGGAGAGCATGTATCGGAGCCGAAGTCACTTAATCGCCAGTAGCATCCGACCTCTACCCACCCCCTCTACGCGCGAAGCAGTCAGAACCCGTGTCCTCCTCCGTCGAACCAAGCCCTCGCTAGCTTCAACACCGTACGTTACCCCCCGCCAGCATCAAGTTGCTTTCTCAGAGCCTAACTATACTCGAGGCCTGTCGATCCAAGAGGTGGCGATATCGATGCTCCTCCCGTGCAGATGATGTGCGAATCCGACCTGACGGCGAAGCCGAGAGACCCGACCGCTCAGATCAACGATGGCCTGCGAGTAGCCGAGGCAGACACGGCGGAGGAAGTGGTGAAGCGGCTCAACAATGTCCTCAGTCGGTAACTCCCCAGGGCAAAGTTTCACGAGGCCAAGGTAGCGCAGCTTGGGGTTGCTGGATACTCTACGGAAATGTGTTGGATGCAATGTGCCATTGACAGGCACATTGCTTCTCCAGGACATAGAAGTTTGGCACTTATACACTTGAAAACGAATCTTATTCCTGATTCCTACCTCCTGATAGCTTGTAGCTGTTCCGCTGATTCCCAGGTAACCCTGTTCCGGATGTCTTACCGCCGCCCATCTAGATATGATCCCGCGCGTTATAATGGTGACCGTCCATTGATTGTCTCCGCCGTTACACGTTCACGCCCGTGTATCTCCCGCCAGGCAGCGTACCTGCGCATAGTATACTAGGGATTCTGCTCGCAGAGTAGCACTGGAGGAACGATTTCCAAAGGCCACGGGCTGCTCACGTTCATACGAGCTGCCCTCTGCGGATTGGGCGTAATCTAAGGTGACAGCGGCTGAATGATGCCGGGACAACCTATAGGTCATGAACACGGCGGATGCAAGATGAGGGAGCTGCTGCTTGGAGAGACGCCCGCGAGCATGGACACGTCTTCCGCTGCGGATGGAGAGGTATCTGCAGCGGCATAGAATTGAACAGCCTGCGTCCTCCGCTCTCCGCTTGAGCAGCAGTTGTTAGAGAGCTCTCCATGGCCACTACGTCCATAAGCCCTCCTGGTACATGGCAAACCACTGTAACTGCGGCGATTCGATGGGATAGCGATGGAGCAGCTATACTTGCACAGTGACGCTCGGCCACCCTGGAGGTTCCTCGGTGGTGAAGGCAATCTTCTTTTCAGAGC
The DNA here is from genome assembly GCA_030770415.1 of Pleoardoris graminearum. Classification (NCBI taxonomy): domain Eukaryota; kingdom Fungi; phylum Ascomycota; class Dothideomycetes; order Pleosporales; family Didymosphaeriaceae; genus Pleoardoris; species Pleoardoris graminearum. Next base: position 185,492 of record JASEKS010000114.1, on the reverse strand, counting down.
TCCCGTGCACGGACTAATTGCATTTATACCTGCCCTCAACGTAGACCCTCTCCGCTCGTTCGACCACATTGCTTTTCGTGCAGCACGACAGCCGTGAAAAGAAAAGCCGCATACTCGCCGCCCCGCTCCCTCAGGTACGCCATCCTATCTGACATGAACAGCTGCAGGAGACGACAGCCTCCATGCAGCTGTTCCTGAAGCTCAATTCGCAAATGCCCTGCAGCTCAGCTAACGACCGCATAGTCCATTACCACCAGACCTCTCTTCCGCACCCGCACCCGCATCCTCCGACCTCGTAAGCCATCCCTTCCCTCACGATACCCTCCTAGTCCGAGCTCTCCACCGCTCCGAAGCCCCTACTCCCATCCGCACCCTCCATCTGCATTGTCACCATCCTAACTACCCAGAGCATGCCCGCCCTCCTCGCCGCCACGCGCCTCTGGGCCTCGCAGCTCATCCAGCTGCGAATGAACCTCATCTACTGCCTCCAAGCGCTCGCCCACATGCGCCCGTACCTCCGCGAGCTGCTGGCCGCGGGCGACCTCGACGCCCTGCTGGGCTACCTCGAGCTCCGCTTCTACGCGGGGCTCCACTTCCGCTACTACTGGGCGTTGCGGGTGGCGCCCGCGGCGCACGAGGTCGCGGGGGCGATGGTGCCCGGGGCCGCCATCGTGTGGCAGTATGCTGCGTGGTGCGTGGCGTGTTTTCTTGTGTGTCGATTTTGGGATTGGTGAGGAGGTATGGGTCCTTGAATATTGTGTGAAGGGGAAGTAGCTAACAAGTATAGGATTTCCCGTTCTGCGTTGTTTTGGGGAGCGTTAGTGAGGAGGGTGCGCTTGGGGTAGTGAACGAATGAAGAAGAATCTCCTCTCTCGGGACGTGTAGTCTTACTTGGTGACTTTGCAGTGTAAAGCCCCGGGTTAGCTATTTGCTTACGGATCCCCCGTTCTTGCTCAAACATGCTCTGGTTCCTGTTTTACTATCCTACCTTCTTTCCCACGTTGCGGTATTCTTCCTTATACCCCTTACTTTTACATTCATCTTGTGCATATTCATGTTCTCCGTACTTCTCTCCTGTACGTTTACCCTCCCTCCTTCTTTTCCGCAACACCGCACTCACACTCCCAAGCAGGCTTCTTACACGCACACATACCGTCTCCAGCTTTACGCTATGTGGCTCCTCCTTAGCCATATTATTCTACAAGAATATAACTACTCGCGTTCCCCCACTCTGGTGCTCCAGCTCCAAGAGGCGTACGAGGCGTCATCTGGGATGCCGAAGCGTATTTCAGACTCTATTTATTAGTGACGTTGCGGGCATATATCCGTCTGAGTATTTAAGTGAGCTTAGCGAATAGCCATCACCAACGGTTTTGGGTATATCCCGTACCGGCAGGAATACGTCTTTAATTGTTTAGTCATACCTATGTAGTACTAGTTCCGGCTGTGTAGCTGTATAGTTTTATAATTCTAAGGCTGTTTGTTTAATAGTGATGCAGCAGGCTTCGACAATATTTATCGGGCGAGAGAGAGAAGGGGATGAACTAGCGAAAGATGGCAGACAGTATTGCGCGAAAAACAAAGTAGACCACTAAAGAGGCCGAGACCTTCGCACGCACACCGTCCACTGGTTTACGTATCTAAGCTTGTCTTCCTATGTTTAGAAAATTTGCGTGTTGGCTGCGTTACAATGGGAGCAGGACATGCCACCACAAACACAAACGCCCGTTTCCAACGATTTGGAACGACATGCTTTTGCGAGCTTAGCCACATGTGCTATGGACAACAAAGACATTAGTCTTCAGCAGGTGTCGCAAATGCGTTCCTTACTCAAATGTCGATTCGGAAATGTGTCACTGGCACGAGAGAAGGAGCTTGATGTGGAACTAGGTTCTACCATTGGTCTGAAGGCCCGAAGTGAAGTAGCTGACATGCACCTTATGAGCCAGCACCCTATGCAGCCTCTACTACTAACTCCCACCACATTCAAGATAACTATCCAATATTAAGCGGTTCTAGAAGCATCCAACCTGGTAGTACGACGTCCACTCAACCCCCTCTGCCACCTCCCCATACTCGTCGCACTAGATATCCTCCCCACCAAACATTACCCATCCCATCCATCCATCTCCCCCCGCCCAACTGAGAAGCCCAGCTAACCCCCCATCTCCACCGTCTAGCCTAAAAGAACCTATCTCACGTCCTCCTTCCCTCCCTCCCATACACATCTACACCTCCCTGCATCGTACCCACCACTCCATCTGCACGCGCTAATTATTTCACCACAATACTCTGCACACTAACAACGTTCTTTACGTTTATCCGTAGGAGCTGTATTGACTTAGTACCAGTACGCTACGTCCTTACTTAATATAGAGGTAGGTAAAAATAATAGCGCTATAACTAGAGCCTATTAAATATAGAAATTTTTAAATATTATAGCTAGTAAAGTAATAACTTAAACTAATAACTTATTAAACTATAGTAGTAATAATAGTAGAGTAATAATTATAAAATAGTAATAGTTTATTATAAGTAAAATTATAAAAACTATATATAACGCGTTTAATATACAGCGCGTTTAAAATAGTAAGTATAATAGTATAAATACTATATACTTAAACTTTAGAAATTTTTTATTATTATTATATTTATAACGTTAGCATTTTAGTATTTAATAATTAAGTTAAGTAACTTTTAGTATATAGTATAGGCTTTTACTAATAGTAATAACTAACTACTTTATATTAAAAACTACTTTAACTTTTATTTTTACGTAGTATAAGAGGCCGGTTTATTTAATAAACTAAATTTTTTAATTAATATTTTTAATACTAACTTAATTCTAATACGTTTCTTTTTTCTTAAAATAGTTATAATTTTTAAATTTAATAATACCTATAAGAATACTAAAGTCTATTTTAAATTATATAATAATATAATAAACTTTATAGTATAATAGTATAAAAGAGGTAAAACTTTTTTATTTAAGATAGAGAACAGCAGCGGTAGTAATAGTAGTAGTAGTAATAGTAATAATAATAATATTTTAATAATAATAATAAAAAACTTCCTTAAAGCGGCAAAGGAAGTAAAATTTTAGTAAAAGAAGTTTATTAAAGCGATTAGAATTATCTAGGCGTAAAAATATATATATATATATAAAAGTAAGGCTTCTACGTATATATATAGTAAAAGTAGGGCAGGTAGTAAAAAAAAAAAAAAAAAGGTATACTATAGCACTGTAAGATAATTATATAAAAGCTTACTATTAGGGAGTTAATAATTATTATAAAAATATTAAAAAATCCTATAAGAAGTATTATATTATATTTTAATATTTTAATTACTATTAAAAAGGTTATAGGTTATTAGTATTAATATAAAAGTTATTATAATTACTATATAAAAAGCCTATTAAAAGTTAGTTAATTACGTAATATAGTAGAAGTTTAAATAGCTAGCCTAAGGTCGCGTAACGTCACGGCAATAACCCTGGGGGAGGGGACACTAACAACGTTCAAAACTACCATATCCCCCTAACAACTGGCTTTCCTCCCCATGACTTTTATCTCTTCGTTCTCCCAGCCGCCGCGCGATGTACATCCGATATCAACCCTTCTATCCGCGGCGCTAGGGATATATGATCCAGAGATTTAAGGCACCGAGAACAGTCTTTCCTTTCCTTCCCATTTCGTTTCCTTCGTTTTCTTTTCCTTACGGGTGGAGGCACTACGATGATCCTTGGAAGTGCGCATCGTGCCGCGTGTCTCGTGTCGCGTGAAGAGCGGAGGTGTATAAGGATCCAGATTCCGGGGGCGCTGGGATGCGGTGGGCGGATATTATACCGCGATTCTTATAGAGCTGTGTGTGTTTAGATACGACAGAGAGAGAGATATCCTCTCTAGCGGTAATACACCTGCGCAAGGCAACTGTGCCGGTGGAAGTTAATAGATTTAACTAGATGGTATTGGGGTTGTAGCCTTGGGATGCGAACCGTGGTTAACGGCGAAGACGGGCATAGGAAGGCGCACACAGATTCTTCGCCCGTCCGCCAGAGAGAGAGAGACATAGCGGCAAGGATGGAAAAGTAGGGGGCACCAGGTGGGACGTCGAGGAGGGCGATGCTGGTCTGAATGGGCGCCTTGTTGAGGAAGGGGATGATATGCTGGTTAGGGATATCCAGGGCGCGTGGCGGAGGAGAAGGGGTGGTTATGGGGGTTGTGGCGATGGGCCCAGGCCATTGGAGGAGTTCTGTAAGCCACGGTCGCCGGTAAAGGTTCGCATAGAGCGAACAGGCTGTAAGATTGCTGTCGAGGGCGCTGGGATCTTTGGTCGGGAGTATGCGGGCCGTTGCCTTTGACGAACATTAGGAACCCACCATATTCCATAGCGATGGCCTAGTGTGCAAAGTTCGAAAAGCGAAGACCAAGTTCGCCGGGGTATCATAACGCTCGTACCTACGCCATCCATCTACCAGAACTCTCCACTCACCACCCTACGCCCCTCCTCCACCCCCACCCGCCCTACCATCCATCTCCCTCCTCCACGCCTCAAACTCCTCGCTCACAATCCCTCCCCGCTCATTCCCCTCCCCCACAGGAAACACCTCCACCACACCCGTCTTCTTCCCCAACCTCACCTTGTACATCCTCCCCTCCTCCCGCACCACCCCCTTCAACCACCCCAGCAGCGCCGCCGCAAAATTAATACACACGTTCCCGTCCCAGCACTGCGTCCCCCGCCGCACCATCCCGGGTATCCGTCCCGTCTCAAGCTCCTGCACGCCCGTCAAGATGCCCTGCTTACTCCGCCACCCGACGACGACCTTGGGGACGCCGAGCAGGAACGACTGCGCCCAGAACTTGAGCAGCTTGCGCTCGAACTTGAGCACATCGCGGTGCGACGGGTTAGGCGGGAGCTGCTCGGCGGTCTTGAGTTCGATCCAAGGGATGGGGTCGGGCGAGCAGGGAGGCGGCTTGGGTGCAGCCAGACCGTCGACTTCGCCGCCGAGGAGCAGCGTGTGGGCGCCGAGCGCGGTGCGCACAATGCTGCAGTGCTGTGCGTAGTTGGAGACTGGGGCGTCGACCCGGGCGTCGATGACGGCGCGCGGGGTCGCGGACGGGAGGGTGGGGAGCAGCGCCAACGTCTCGAACTTGTACCCCCAGTACGTCATCATCTTGTGGTCTGGCAGATTCGGATCCCGCCCCTTCGGCGGCGGGCGCGCGGCTTCCTGTGCGCGTTGTGCCGCGCGGGCGGCGAAGTCCTCCTCGATGTAGATGGTGCCGTCGCGCAGGGTGGCAAACATGTCGAACTCGGCGAAGGTGTCGAAGGGCGCCGTCATGATCTTGGTCATCATCCCGCGCCAGGTTATAAAGTCGGCGTGCTCTTTCGCCCCCGTTTTCTGCTCCTTGCTGGCGACGGCGCGCAGCAGGCTGTCGAGATGCGGGTCCGTCTGCTCCTCGAAGTGGCGGAACGTGGCGAAGCCGGCTTTCAGGTCGGCGCCGAGCTGCGGGGGGCAGTAGTAGTTTATGCCGGAGTCGTCTTCGACGTAGGTGTGGTTGGAGTCGTAGGAGAAGTGGGCGACTTCTTGCGGGCGCTTGATGCTGGCCGAGGCACCGCGAAATTGGTTCAGAGGCTGTATGGGGAAGCGCGATACGGATGGTGGGGGCGCCCCGTCTGTGGTCGACGTGCTTGGGTTCGGGGCAGGAGGCTGCGCGGAAGGTGGAGCAGGTGCGCGTCGAACAGCCTGCGTTCGCGGACGTTTTCGCGGCGGCGATGTACGCTCGTCGTCGTCACCTGGAGGTGGACAAGGAGGCTTCGGAGGCAGACTGTTGGGCGGATGTGAAATGCCTTGTTTGACTTGCGCCTGTTGATCCATATTCGATAGGAGCTTCGCCGCGGTGCGATGGTGGTGAGGCGTAACTGGCTACTAGAAGAGCTACTAGGGTTCTACGTAAAGAAACGGATCTCCAGAGCTCAAACACGACAATTGCCAAATCTAGTTGCTGACGCCAATCAGTCCACAATCCCAGAGGGAGAGACGCTCACGCCGTTGTTCCTACACACGCGTCGGAAGCCCGAGCTCCTTCCCCGCCAAACCTCCGCGCTCCGGCGCGCCACAGCAACCACCGCCACACCATGCAACCGCATCCACACCACCACCACCACTACCTTCTCTCGCTCTTCTCCATGCTCCTCCCCAACCACCACCCACCATCGACCCCCTAACGCAACCCACCAATATGGACCCCCACCCCCACCCCCGCCGCCCCCCACGCCGCCCCCTCTTCCACAACCCAACCACCACCTCGCACGCCTCGCGCGCCTCCTCCCGCGCCACCACCGCCTCCAAGTCCGGCCCACACCACATCCCCATCTCGTCGGACCCCTGCGCCAACCCCGACCACGACCTCGTTGAGCGCGACGACAAGGGCGCCTACAAGGTCCTCGGGCCCCCCGCTGCGCTGCGCCTCGCCGTCGAGAAGCCCACGACGGCCGAGGAAGAAGCCAAGGACGCGGATGACCAGATGGTTGCGCTGTATGGGCGGGGCGGGGGGTGTGCGTTCGATGAAGAGGGTAAGTTGGCGTATTTCGTTTCGTGGATTTTGGTAGGGGAAGGGAGGTGAGGACGGTGTTTACATGGGGCGGCGGACAGGCCCAGGGAGGGTGCACGTGAGCCATGAGGGCGGCAGGTCAATGAGCACGTGTGGATGGAGGCTGATCATTGCGCAGCGATCATGGACGAGATCAAGGTCGCGCTCAAGTCGAGCTTGCGTCGGGCCGTGGCGAGCCTCGAGACGGACCGGTGGATGTTTGAGGGCGAGACCGCGCGGAAGTTCTGAGCGGAAGGCGCTTTGATGAGATGACGAGATGGATGCTTGGATATGAGGAGCTAACTGTCCAGCGTCTGCGCGATCTCCGGATCCCACCCGCTGCTAAGCCTACGATATGATACCCCCACGGTTCTATGCGAACTTTAAGTCCGCCTATAGGACAATAATGAAAACGATATGATAATCCAGCCAATGCAATCAAATCCTTCCTGCAAACACCACACTCATGCACTAACTGCCCCCAAACCGAAACCTGCTCCCCAACGTCCCGAACCGCTCCCTCTCCGGCGGCTTCGTCGGGCTCTGATTCGCAATCTGCGCCCCCTCCTGCACCTTCCCAATCAACGTCTGGCCCCTCAGCGGATCCACCTTCCCGTACTTCTTGTTCCTCTGCGCCACGTCAAAGTACTCCATGACGTCGTCTGTGCCCATGAGCTGCACCGTCTGTGTCAGCTCGTCCAAGTTATCCAGGAGTAGCGGATCGCTCAGGCCCTCCACAAACTTGGCGAGATACCGTGTGTCGATCTCGAGCGCGGTGACGGCCGCAGGTGTAATGCGCTTCACGGCGTCGTCCAAGGGGAGGGCGAGGATGGCGTCCTTAGCGTGGGACAGCGCGTCAAAGTACACGAAGCCCTTGACTTCCTCGGGGAGCGCGAGGAGCACCGAGTTGGAGATGTCAGACAGCCAGCGCGTCATCTCCTTCATGTAGTCGCTGGGCTCCGTCGCCGGCTTCGTCGCCATCCAGTCGTACTCGGCCGTCTCGACGAGCTGGTCGATCTTGCTGTTGACCACTTCGAAGATGCGGTCGCTCGCGCGCTTCTTCGCGGCTTTGAACTTCTCCGTGGCTTGCAGGGTGATGGGGCCCGTGGCCGAGGGCGAGGACCGCGCCTCGAAGAGGAGGGCTTCGAGCTCGTGGCACGCCGTCTCGAAGTGCTCGACGTTGGTCAGGATTTGGACAATCTGGCCGGGGTACTGGGAAGCGAGACGGTCGAGGAGAGACTGGCAGACTTCGTTGCAGAGGAGGTCATCGAGGGAGGTGCGGAGCGTTTCGTCGATGATGGAGGACTTTTGGAAGTAGTCGTCCGAGAAGAGGTAGATCTGATTAAGAAAGTTCCTCACGTCGATACAACATAGGGGGTACATTTGAGAGAAAGGCAGAACGCATGGGAAACTGGGCTGCGGTTAGCTGGTGGGAGGAAGAGTGGCAAAGAAAATGACATACGTAAGCTCCTCCCGGTCTTTTTCGGGAGTGTACCAGCTGACGGTTACGACCTTATCGTACTCCTTAATGTTGTTGAGCGTCATCGGCATGTAGTCGTCCGTTGTGACAATCTCTGTGACGTCTTCGCTGAAGCGTTTCTTCAGAAGTTCCGAGTACTTGGAGAACAAGGTAAGGAGGAGGTCATTCATGGCCGAGACGGAATAGCCCCATTTCTGAATCATTGTCAGCATCGTTCCTCGGGGTGCAGAAATTGGAAGGCAGACCTCCATGGTAAGCATAAACAGAGCTACTCTGCCTTTGATTCTGAGCAGGAGCTCGTCATTGTCCACTTGCGGTAGAGCTTTGGTGATGAGCTCAATGGCCTTGGCGCACATTGCATCCCAAAGCTCGTCGATGTCACCCTGTGATCGCAAGTTTATGGTTTTGGATGCAGTCGCCTTCTCGATGATCGCAAAGCCCGCGATGCTTTCCAGCAAGCTACTAAGCTCACCGCATTCCTCATCAAGCAAGCTCAATGTCTGCGGTAAGATCAAGTCTTTCTGCTGTTTTCTGTCCTCGGCATATTCAGCTTTGAACTGTTCCCTTTTCCCAAGGGTGTCGTAGATATGCATGGCTTCGAACAGCGGCGTGAAGTCAGTCTCGACACCGGCTTCCTCGTTATTGAGCACATCGAACTCGTCCGTTTCATCCGCGACAAGTTCAATAGCGGAGTTCAGCTTGAATTTGGCGAACCGCGGGTCTGCCTCGGCCCGCTCCTGGTTTCGCGTTCGCCGTACATCGGTGTAATAGAAGGACACTTCGCCTAGGAATTGCGACGACTCGCGAATCTTGTAGAGCCATGTGCTCAGATCGGCCTTGACGGCCTCGCGAATCTGCTCTCTCGCAACAGGCACGCTCTTGTCGATCAACCCAGCAAGGTTGTATCGACTGATACCCTTCAAGTGGATGGTCTGCAACTCATCAAGCGCGCGCAACGAAGCGTAATAATTCTTTTCCTTTAGCAGTTCGTACACGGTGTTGGCGAGTCGCAGGACTTCCAAGCAATCGTTCAGCGCAGTGTTCGCCTCGTTGATGTTTTGTCGCACGTTACGCGATTCCTTCAACGCTTGCTTCTGCGCATGCAGCTTCTCGGCGCTTTCCTGGATGGACGCCTGAAGCTCCAGGATCTCGTCGGTGATATCCACAGTTCCCGAGCGGACCTTGAGAAGCGAATCAACGGAGCCGATGAATTCTTGGTGATTTGCACTACAAATCCGCTCGATCTCGGCTTCCCTGTCGTTGGAGTACTGATCAAAGGCCTGCAAGAGCTGGTTCGTATGTCGCGCATCTCTCATGATAGGAACCAGTTGTTCGATATAGTCGGTATCCGAGCTCGACTGGGATATCTAAGGCAACGTTAGTAGAATGGAAGATATACATGATCACGTGCGCGTGTATTCACCTGCTTGATGGCCAGCCATAGGTCGTCCCTCGGATCCACTGCGGACGGCATGTTGGAAGATGCCTAGCGCGGCGCGCGCTCTAGAGGTTCGAGTTCCAAGGTTCGGTCCCCAGTCACGATTTCGGAATGCCAATCCTTGTTGGATATGCTTTGCAGTTGTTGCAGTCTGTGACCAGTGTTGGTTACGGAATGTCAGGAGTCCAGATTGTTGTACAAGGTGTATGTTGTCAGGCACCGGAGTTCTACCAGGGTTCCCGCACGGGTTGGCGATAGCCGAGCATGTGACTGAGCCGCACCAGTGGACCCGTGGACCCGCATATCCCGCCTTCCGATCCTTTGCCTGTCCTGTGCGGTGGCGTTGCGGGGCGCCAGTTGCTCCGCGACCAATTTTCAGCACTCCGATTCCGAGAGTGGACACTATATCTTTCCTTCTTGTGCGATTGAAGATATCAGACACACAAAATGGAGGCCGTTACAAGCATGTTCCTGATTTGTGATCCATCGAGAGGACAAAAGCTAATTCTGGACAGACAAGTTGCAGCAAGTGCTTGGTGGGGGTAGCACTCCCAGCAGCAACCAGTGAGTAACGGTTGTTGAATCGCTACATCAAGCATTACAATTGACAACAATGCAGCTCCGTTCTCTTGCTCGGCGCTGGCTTCGTGTAAGACTGTCATTCCCAGCCATCTCCAGATTGATCCCTAACACCTTCAAGCACGCGACCCACTGCTGAGGTTCTCGGGAACTCAGGCGTCAAGGTCACAGTCGCATGCAGGACGCTCGAGAAGGCACAGGCTCTGGCCAAGGGCATCGGCAACGCCACTGCCATCAGCCTCGACGTTACCAACGCCGAGGCCCTCGATGCTGAAGTCGCCAAGGTCGACCTGGTCATCAGCTTGATCCCGTACACCTACCACGCCACCGTCATCAAGTCCGCCATCCGCAAGAAGAAGAATGTCGTCACGACATCGTACGTCTCGCCCGCGATGGAGGAACTCGATGCCCAGTGCAAAGAGGCCGGCATCACCGTCTTCAACGAGATCGGCGTCGACCCCGGCGTCGACCATCTCTCCGCCGTCATCACCATCGACGACGTCCACAAGGCCGGCGGCAAGATCCTCTCCTTCAAGTCCTACTGTGGCGGCCTGCCCGCACCCGAGTGCTCGGACAACCCGCTCGGATACAAGTTCTCGTGGAGCTCTCGCGGCGTGCTGCTCGCGCTGCGCAACCAGGCCAAGTGGTGGCAGGACGGCAAGGTCAAGGAAGTCGAGGGCCCCGAGCTGATGGCCGAGGCGAAGCCGTACTTCATCTACCCCGGCTTCGCCTTCGTCGCGTACCCGAATCGCGACTCCACCCCATACAAGGAGCGCTACAAGATCCCCGAGGCGCAGACCATCATCCGCGGCACCCTGCGGTACGGCGGCTTCCCCGAGTACATCAAGACGCTCGTCGACATTGGTTTCCTGACCGAAGAAACCAAGGACTTCCTCAGCGAGGGCTCCAGCATCTCCTGGCGCGAGGCTACCGCGAAGATCGTCGGCGCCGACGCCGACAAGGAGGAGAACATCGTCTGGGCGATCAGCTCGCGCACAAAGTTCGCGTCGACCGAGGAGAAGGACCGCATCCTCGACGGCCTCCGCTGGATCGGCCTCTTCTCCGATGAGACGATCACGCCCCGCGGGACCCCGCTCGACACGCTCTGCGCGACGCTCGAGCAGAAGATGCAGTACGAGGAGGGCGAGCGCGACATGGTCATGCTGCAGCACCGGTTCGAGATCGAGAACCAGGACGGCAGCAGGGAGGTGCGCACCGAGACGCTGTGCGAGTATGGTGACCCCAAGGGCTACTCGGCCATGGCCAAGCTGGTCGGCGTGCCGTGCGCGGTGGCGGTGCAGCAGGTGCTCGACGGTACCATTTCGCAGAAGGGCGTGCTGGCGCCCATGGACCCGGAGATCTGCAGGCCGTTGATGAAGATCTTGGAGGACAAGTACGATGTGCGCTTCAAGTCGAAGACCATCAAGCAATAGGCAGGGCACGAGCATCCGGCCGGCGACTAGTCTCGCATTGATGTTCGCTTATTGTTTTCTGGAATGATTGCACGACCAAACGTATAGACAAAAGAATGGGAACCGATTCCGCAATCACGTTAAAGGCTTGTCTGGATTCAGGTGTGGAAGCTTAATTATACTGGTAAACCAAAGCATATAAATCTGCTAGGGTATATCGCCGACCCGCCGCTCACATTTGGAATACGAGATGCGTATCATCCCATCATAACTCGTGAACACAACGCTAGAACCGCCTCAATCCAGACCTGCAACAGGCGGCTTCTGCGCCTTTGATGCGCCACCGCCCATACCTCCACCCATGAGCATGTTGCCCAGCATATCCATCATCGGGTTCCCCTGCTTCGGTATCTTGATGCCGAAATACATCTCCCCGATCGTGTCCAGCGCATCGCCCCAATTGACGTCCTTCAGATGGCTTGCGTAGTGGCTCTTCAGCTGCCGGAACAAACTTGGGTCTCCGCGCTCCACCGCCAGTAGCAATAATCCGAGGAAGTTCAGCAATGGTAGAGAAGGGTATACGCGCAGGTCGGACGAGTTTGTAGACACTTGCTGCGTGCCGAGGGAGGGTTGCTTGGAAAGGTACGACGTGAAGAGCAGGAAGAATTTGTTTGCTGCGCGCAGGTTGCCGGCGAGAAGGTACGGCAGGGTTCCGCGCGCGGCGTAGAGCGGCGCGGTGTGCGAGTCGTCGGAGGTGTACCAGGCGTATTCAAGAGTCGCGAGGGTCTCGGGGGAGTCTTTCGTGCCGAGGATGAGATGGCGCTCTGCGTCGTAGGGCTCGAGATCTGCATATCCACATCAGCCTTTCCTTTCCCTCGCTCTGCAAGACGGCCATAGGGAAAATGGACGCACCCTCCGCGTACAGCGACCCCGCCACATGGTGAAGCTCCGGATCGCCCGCCGGGTACTCCCCCAACTTTGCGCTCCACCCCACCATCTCGTTAACAAACTTCTTCCGCGTGGGCTCGTTCTTCGGGAATGCGCGCAGCAGGGTCAGCAGGTTGCCCTTGCTGCTGGCGTCCGGCTTCGTCCCGCTCTTGTGGAACACGTCGAGCAGGAAGATGCAGAGGTCGCCACCGGAGCCGCCTTGGCCGGCATGTAGGAGGGACTGTGCGCCCTGGAAGAGGATGTCGATTGCGGCGGTCCAGTTGGAGGCCTTGGCGTAACGGGCGGCGATGACGCGGAGTTGCTGGTGGGCTTCGTAGAATTGGCCTTCTGCGATTCTGCGGCGTGTTAGTACGGTGCAGATATGCGGAACAGGAGGGGGATGTGCTTTTGCTGCTGGCGCTGAATGGTCTTGTCAATTTTGGACGACATGGTTGAGGCGGGTGGCTGCGTGAGGGCGGGAAGATGCAGGTGGTGTTGATGTACGAGAGGGTGCCCGCCGATGGGATGACGCACGGTGCGTGTGGAAGCTGCCCCGCTATCCTTCCCCGTACTCGGGAGCTTTCACTGCTTCAGTCCGGCGTCCTGTGCCGGTGCGGACGAGGCTTCGATGTTTCTGAACTGCATATTATATCATGGAATCCGTATGCACAATCCATTCAGAAAAGTGGCCTGGCAGTCCTACCCGTCCGAAAGCCTGATTCGGTTTAGTGGGTTTCGACACGGTGCAACCGCGCCGACGCGTCTTCTAGAAGCGAGGCCTAACAGTGCTCTCTGCGACCTTTGCTGCTGAGGCCAACTGTCTACCAAGTGCATGTCGAGATGCTCCCATGGCTGCTTTGCTTGCGCGAACGTTCATACGTCCCGCCCGCCCGCAGTCGTGTCGAGTTGCGCTGACCATTACCCTTGCCCATGTACGACGTTCCTCGTCGGCCCAAGAAGCGAACAAGAGAAGAGAGGATGACCTGCAAAAACAGCTGGAAGAAGAAGAGCGACGATATGCAAAGCTTCAAAAGGAGATGCAGGAAAGCCTTCTCAGGATTGAAGTGCTGAAAAGGCAGCTCGAAGAGTGGTCAGTAGCCATTGCCAGGACAGCCACTCTGCGCCGGGGCATTACCGTCAAGGAAAGGCGGGCCCGTCAACCAAATCTGGACTGCACAAAAGTACTACTTCGCGACTCAAGAAGCAAAGCGCAAGCTGCAGCAGGATACAATAATAAGCAATGGGCTAAGTTTCTTGTACAGCACATCTTGAACATGTCTCGTGAGGAAGTAAGTGCTGATCCAGACACAGAGGATCACGCGGACGAATTTGATAGAGTCGGCTTGGAATAAGGATCTGCGTTGTTGGATAGATGTATCCGACGCTGAAAGAGACAGGATCCTAGACCTTACAAACCAGAGGCTGCAAGAAGCTGGTATTCACCCGGTTTCTCCTGATGTCTTCTCATGGAGGATATACCGTGGTCTAAATCGACGTCGCCACCCTCCTCGTGATTGTAAGTCCGGACGCCGTCGATGCTATATCTACTGACGTGTTCAATGAAGCCCAGAAGAGGCAGCATAAGACGAAGGAGCTTCAGCATGTAACTGCTTCCGAGGCGGATTGATGCAACGCTTGTACGACGCCTGATCTTCCTATAGATGGCAACGGCCGAGGCTCCAGCTATTCTTATGTACATCACCGCTTCTTTGCTATCAGTATTATTCATAGTATCATGGCTGCGCTACTTCTGGCCATCTGCAGCTGAAAGCATTGCCAAATACAACCACTACGAAACAGGGTCGGCCAACTGTGCATCAGCCCCCATCTTCATCGTATTCGGAGCACCTCTAAAAACTGGTGCGCGGCCAAGGTCGTTGTTCGTATCAGGCAGGGGTTATCGCTCATTGGCCCAGTCGCCGGATAATTCTATTTGGACGCGGCGGTTCGGTTCGGTGGTCAGCCTGCATGCCACCTCCAAATTTAGCCCCAAGATTGACCCGTGTCGGGGGCACGATACGTTCCGCCATAATTTCCACGTGCTCGTCAGCCAATACGATGTGCGCTTGACCAGGCCGTCATTCGCCGCCCCCGGCCGTCTCGCATGCATCGAAAATACGGTTTCGTCGCAACCCTGAGAGAAGCATGGAGACCCTCGTCCGCTTTGAACATAAAGAGTGCCCATCTTACCTTGGATCTCCAGAGTCCGTTTCGTCTTTGAGTAGGTTTCTTGCTGCCTTCTCGCGAATCCCACAATGGCCGAATTGGACGATCGCTTCGTCAAGCGAGGGTACTGGGTAAACTGGAGCAAGGGTCCGATCATGGGCCAAACATACACCGTCGAAGCACAAACGGGTACCATCATCATTGCTCTTCTTACTCTCTTAGCATCGGTGGCCACGGCGCAGTTATGGAACCTAATTACATTCACACTCCACCAAATGCGAGCGCATGGTAACGCGGCAGAAGGCTTATTCTGGCAGCAACAAGTCCTACTTCGCACAATGCCTACGCCAACGGCATTCCTAGCAGATTCTCTCAAGATCTCTTGGGCATGGAGGTCAAGAATCCGCCATTCTTTGCTGCGATCCTTGCCGGTCCTTGCCTTTGCTTTTTTGTTCGCGATTGGATCCATTGCTAGCAGTATCTCGACTTCGTACGCTGTGGACAACTCGAACATCGAAGTGCTAGTCGATAGCCCTTACTGCGGCCGTATCAACAGCACCAAGGCGCAATCAAAGGGCCAATTAGGGACGAGTATATTGAGTGCGCTTGGTGACTCAATCCAGTCCTACGCAACAAACTGTTACCAGAACAGCTCGTCGCTTCCTGCGGTTTGTCGGAACACGTTCCATCGACCGAACATCACCTTCAGTGCGGAGCCCGTCGCATGCCCATGGAACGATACCATGTGTACTGGTGAAGGCTCCCCGGCGATTGCCATGGATTCTGGCATGATAGACATGAGGACGCACTTCGGGCTCAACATCGCGGAAAGGGATACAGTCAAGCTTCGCCGAAGAACGACCTGCAATGTCCTTCCACGACAGGGGCATGTATTCGAGCGGCCTCCGGAATACCTGAACCGCGGATTCCCGGCTCAACGTTGGACTCTCGAATATGGCACCTGGAGGGGCGTACCAGAATACCAGCGTCCTGAGGTCACTTTCAATCTCGAATCTATACTGGTCGAGCACCAGATGTCCCTCTTCACCACGTAAGTGTATCATCTGTGCGTGCGTGGTTTTGGCTGATCGTGTCTGTATAGTGCTATGGTGTCTTATGTACACAACGACTCGGTCAGCGGCTTGATCACTCCGCTCCCTGAAATGAACAGGACGGATGCAGACGTTGCCCTCATTGCCGTGTGGCCGAACGTCGTGGTGTATCAGAAGCCTGTGGACGACCCTTTGTTTGCCGCGCACCGCGTCGTAATGCGACCAATAAGTTCAGGCGACAACAAAACTACATATCTGTCCGACCACAAAGCTGGTGTAGTCGGATGCGCCCTTCAAGTAAGTTCCCAGGCATGTTCTCCTTCCATCGCGCGACCACACTAACGTCTGCAGCACCAGTTCTGCTATCCTCGTCCCGGCAAAGAAGACTTCTGCACGCCGCTCGGCCCCAGCCCTGCGCCCGACACCCCCACCACCGTCTACCCGGATGCGACTCCCATACAAGCCTCTCTACTCGAGCTCCTGCACTCCATCGCTCGCGTCACAGACATGAACCGTAGCCCGCATCTCGGTAACGTGCGCGCCAGCAAAACCATCATGGTTGGCATATCTCCCGGCCTACCCGACGACCAGTGGATCCGCGAAGTCACCGCATGGGAAGCCTTCGTCTGGACCGGGTACCAAACGCTCCTCTCCGTCTCCGTCATCGGGCCCAAAGTTTTCGACGCGTCGGGCGACGACTACACGGACGAGCCGACGAGCGTCGGAGACCGGCAGCTCTGCCAGAGCCTGCGGATGCGCAAGGCGGGCGGGTTTGCCAACGTGAATGTCTTCGCGCTCGTGTTTTTGGCGACGTTTGCGAGCGTGAGTAGTCTCTTTAGCGTGTGTGTGTTGCGCTTCTGCATCTTCCTGAGTCGGTTTCGGAAGGCGCTTGCGCCAAGGATAGAGCGCTGGGTGCAGGATGGGGTGTTCCAGCTGCAGCGGAGGGCGTTTGATGCGCAGGATGAGGGGCATTGGATTGGTCTTGAGAAGGAGATTCCGGTTACGATGGAGAGGGAGAGGCTGAATGTGCTGGTTGGTACGGAGAGGGCTGTGACGGAGAAGAAGAGTTTTGGAAGCTTTGAGACGGAGGTGGAGAGGGCGGAGGGCAAGCAGAAGGGAGAGAAGAGCGATGGCGAGGAGGAGGTGGAGTGGAGGAGGTTCAGGGTCAGTGTGGGGAGGGTAGATACGGGTGCGACGCTTGTTGGGGATGAGGAGGGGAAAGGAAAAGGGGAGGGAGCGAAAACATAGACAGCGATGCATCTACACGACTAGAAGAGCCTCCATATACACTTTCTCGTACTACATCCAAATGTTGAAACCCAACGAACGGGCACGACGGAATCTGGCACGCCTTGGCCCGAGTCGTGTCGCTCGAGTCTCGCTTTGACGGCGCAAGCCGGCTGCGTAACGCTTACTGCACACAATTCGATTTCTCCTTCTTGTCGTTCACTTGGGATCACACCCCGAGACTTTGCTGCCTCGTGCACAATTGCTATCCTTCCTGAGCCTTGTACTTCGCATCTCCAGTACCAATTCACCACCCTTCTCTGCCCAAACAACCCAAGACACGGAACGAAACGTCCCACGACAACATCACAACACTGAATCCCCTGGCGATCCAACTATCCGTCGTCGTCACGAGGGTCTGCACCCTTTCCCTCTCGTCTGCGCTAGCTCCAGCAACCCAATAGAGAAATTATTTCAAAGTGAACATGAGGTTCCGTTCTCCGAAGACTCAGTCATGTGGTTTTCACCGTCATCGAGAAGCTATCCAGCCACGAGTCAGTCGCTATGTTAGTCTCACGCTTCCAATCGGAAGACGAGGGACGTCCTTCCTTCGCGCCACATTTCCCCGACGCAAGGGTTTAGCCATCCGCACCATCCGTGGCTCGCCCCACCACACCACACCTACCACACCCCGGCGCCGAAGACGACACCTGTGCCTCGATCCTTTTCCACAACGTCCCCTTCGTGGCTTCGGACAAAATAGCCGCTTCTTTTTTACAATGTCTCTCTACATATACTTTCTCCCACAACTTCACCACCAAGTTCACCCGCATCGATAGTTTAGTGGTAGAATTGAAGCTTCCCATGCCCCATCCATGAGTCTGCTTCAGGCACGGGTTCGATTCCCGTTCGATGCAAAGAGAACCCATCGTTTTGTTTTTACCCTATATAGGGATGTACGCAAATCTAGTCGGGCAAACCGACCTACCTGGTTAGATTGACCGAGTTACTTGCGCTTGTTACTATGAGGTGGTTGGATTCGCGTATTCTTTTTCTTTTTTGCCGTCATCGTGGCTAGTTTATGTTCCTTTCTTTTTTATCATCTGGGCATACTTATTATTTCTTCGAGAAATATTATTATAAGGACATCTTGACCTCGATCTACGAGGGAAAATGTAGAAAGGGAGGGGAACGCTGTTGGGTGCGAACCCGTGTACGCGATGAGTAAATGCTGAGTGGTCTCTTTTTGACTTTGCCTACCTACCATAGAATCTATCCTATATCGAACCGTCCGTCTCGCGGCATACTAATCGAGCTCACTGAAGAGCGACGCGAAAGCTACCTATCCACAACCGCACCCCCCACCCTTCAACGTCTCCTGGTCCTGAGGGCGGAACCGCATATACGGATCCATCCCTGCGCCCGTCCACATCAACACATCGTGCTCCCCACCCATAACCTTCGTCCCGAACGCAGTAAGTGACATCGATCCCACCATCCTTGTTCTGCTTCTCGTTGTCCGTCTTAGAACTCTGCCCGACTACCTGTATAAACGCGGACACAGCCTCCTTGGAGATGCTCTCGCGCCTACGCCAGGAACGCTTTCCAATCAGAGGTGTCTTTGTCCACGCCCTCGCTGGACAGCAGCGCTACGCACCCTGCCCGCCCATCGTGCCCCGGGACAAGCACCCCCGTACACCGTCGCCTTCGCGACGCCCGGGTATCGCCCCGGCACCTCGGCGACCTGCGCCGTACCTACGTTCTCGCCCTTTAGCGGCCCTCGCCATGGCGCCGCAGCGATACAACAAATCGCGCGTGCGGAACACGCCGTGCGCGAACGTTTCGGCCGTGGCCTCGGGATTGCCCACGTAGGTAGGGAACGCCGATTCATCGGGCACTAGACGAGCATCTCGCCGCCCTCGGCGTCTGGCATGCGGCGCGCGAAGCCCGTGTGCGGGTCGCGCACGAGGGCGTCCGTCTCGGCAACGGGGACGTACAGGTCGCGGTGGTAGGCGCACCGCAGGAGTAGTCGTGGACGTCGTCCCAGAAGGACGACACGCTGAACTTGGGGCCGAAGGCGATGCTGAGGCCGCACACGAGGGCGGTGAGGATGCCCGTGCCCCCGGTGCCGTGGAACATGGGCACGCAGCCTTTGCAGGAAGCCGTCCTGTTGGTCTCTGCATGTGCATTTCGTCGCGGGGTTCATGTACAGTACCATCGGTCCGTCTCCACCTGGTTCCGCGCCAGCTTATTCGCATCCCCCATCTCGTAGAACCGCCTCGTAGTAAAGGGCGACGCCTTGGGAAGCCCGGTCGTCCCCGTCGCATAGAACAGACACACCGGGCTCCTCCCATCGATTTTGTCCCTAAACCCATCATCCGGTACATCCACCTCCTTGCTATACACCTCCCCCAACACCTCCTCGCTCACAACCATGCCCTCCATACTCAGCTCTAGTCTGACCCTGTTCTCTACCTCTTCAAACCGCCTCCGCGCCAACAAGAATGTGTTTCGCGCGGCCAATGCCGAGCCAATACATCAGCGCCTCGCCCTAAGGTTGTAATTCAGCAGCGCAGGCGCTCACTCGACACAAAGCAGCCCAGCCATATGACCATGAAATCCATGCTATTCACCAAGTACGTAGCGACGGTGTCGCCAGGCGCCGCACCCCGCGAGACCAAGAACCGCGCCCACTACGCCGCGCGGCCGTGCACTTGCTGCGCGACCATACGCAGCGTGCATGCGGCTCTTTGGCCACGCGCGGCGCGAAGACGTACCAAGGACTGAGGCGGTTCTGCTGTGCTGATGCGCCGGGATAGCATGGCGGCTAGCGGGTTCGTTCAAGAGGGAGTCGTACCGAGGGCGACGAAGTTTTCCCTTGCTTTGTCGTTTTTGGTTCAAGGTACTAGGTCGTGTCCGATGTGGAACTTTGCGTCGAGGTAGGCTGCTAGCGCGGAGAGGGAGGCTAGGGAGGCTAATATACGGAACTTGGACCTAAAATACTGAGCCTTCGTATTGTACATAGTCTGGGGCTGAGCAAAGGAAGTATGCTGGATGGAATTTTGATACGCAAGCTCGGCCGAGGTTTAGGTGGAGAGGCAGGGTATCCCAGCGGGGAATGTCAATTCTCAAACGGGACCCCAGGAATGATTGCTACTCGATCGGTAAATTGCTCTTTGCACTGCGCAATCAGTAATGTAGCTGGTGTTCTATGCACTGAAGAATATGCGAGAAAGCGTCCATGGGTATCAATGCTGACGTCCACAATCAACAGGCTCGCTTGTGCTTCTTCCGCTCTTCCTTTTCTTTCCTCTTCTGTTCTCGCTCCAGCCACTTGCGGTCCTTGGACGAGTTCGGATCGGCCTTTCCCCCGGCTATGATATTCGCAAGGAAGTCCTCGGCACTCTGCTTGATCTCTTTGGCAGGTTCCGGATCTTCCTTTGGATCGCTCTTCTTCATGCTCTTCTTAGGAGTGGTGTCGACCTTCTGTGCTGCATCGTCCTGGATCAAAGCAACATCAGTGGTCTGAACTTTTGTTCCTGGGAAGGCCGACTGCTGGGCGCCACCATCTGCAGCAACTTTGGAGTCGAATTTCTCCGCAAGAGCCGCTTCTTCAGCGATTAGCTCTTTTAGTCTGGCTGCCGCATCTTCGTCACCTTTGGCTGCTTGTTTCTTCTTGACCCGGATATCGTTATTGAGTAAATGCCTCAGCTCGGCGACCGCTTCCTCGTTGCCCTCTTGTGCCTGCTTCCGCAGAGCCTCGCGCTTCTGGTCACGTTCAGCCTGTTGCACTGCCAGAAATTCTTGCTTCTTCTTCGCCGCCATTTGCAATACATGGCCGTTCCTAGTCAAAGCGTCCTGCGCTGCATTCATAGCAGCCTGCGACTTGTTCCTGCCATACCCGCTACCAAGCCACTCGTTTTCGTAGCCCCACCCCGTGAGGTAGACGCCCTGGAAGAACTTCTGCACACCGTCTACCGTATTTTCCATGCTCTTCTCATCAATGTAGTTGAGTTTGGTGTGGTTCATGTGGATCAGCTTTCTGAGCTCCTCCTGTGCTTTCGCATTCTCAACCAGGATAGGCGGTCGATAGTTCAGCATTTGCTCCGCCCAAAGCTGGTTCATCCATTTCTCGGCTGTTAAGAAACCGTCTACTGGGTCCGAGTAAACCACGGCCGCGACGTAAGCTTCGAATACATCGGCAGTGATCTTGTCCCAGGTCTTGCCCTCTTCCACGAGAACGTGTGAGTGCTTCAGGCGATCAGGCAGGCCATAGCCACGAGAGAACTTCGATAGCGTGTCGTTTCGGACCAGCTGTTCTCGGAAATGGGCTTGCGCTGGGACGTCAACGTGGGGTAAGCGGTGCGCAATAAGCCGCGTGGCCATCAGCTCGAGATAAGCGTCTCCCACCAGTTCCAGCCGTTCGTAGGAGAGCTCGTCGGTGGAACTGACGCCCCTTATGCGCCTAGCTTTGTCATGTACCGAAGCGTGAGTGAAGACTTGTGCCTGCAGCGAGGGCTCGATGGGCGGAAGTGGCGGCAGGTCTTTGGCTTTTTCCAATCTCTGTTCGATGTATTCGGGGACCATGACGTATTTGCCCTCAGTCGGTCGTGCTTTGTCCAGCTGCTCCATCCGCTTCCTATGCTTCTCGTTGTTTCTAGCGGAAAGTAAACGTCGCAGCTCTCCAGCACAGCGCAGAATGTCTCTGTCGCCGTCCGGCGTCGTCTCGTCTCCCTCGACCTGTGCTAGCAACGCAATTAGCCCCGCGTCCACCTCTTCCTTGGCCAGCTTGCAAGGCTCGCATTTAGAAGGGTCGGGCAATCTTTCGACGTGCTCGAAGTACGCGGTTTCGCCCTTGCGCTGTGTATTCGTCTTCGCGCCAAACTGGGGCGTGGGGTAGCTGGGGCTGTTGCTCGAGGAATGATGCGCATTGTCGTACGGTCTGCGGGGGGCAGAGTTAGGATTGCCTGGGCGGGGATATTTCGGAGAGCGACCGTTGGCGTAGTGGTCGTGGGCGCCTGCAAATATCTGTTAGCAAGATGACAGCGCAGGCGGAAGCAGCGAGGTGAGACGCCGTAAGGAAGGCTCAAACAGCAATCAAAAGAAACAGGAAAGATGTACATACCTCCGCGCTTCTGTGACTGGTAGCCAGACATGTTGACCAGCGTAGGAATAGTGCGTTCAGAGCTTGATTTAGAGTCGCGACAATGCGGGCCGTCTTCGATATCCAAAAAGTTGCGGGTCCGAGCGCCCGTGCCAAGCTCCACCGGAGACCTCCGAGCCATTCTCCGCACCGCTTTCATCCTCCTCAGTCGCGCCCCCACGATGTCCGTCACGCCCGTGGCACGCTCCCGCGTGCTGGATCTCATGAAGGTGGGATCGATTGCTCCCCTAAAAATGCATGCTCACGCGCAACAGGTCCAATGCAAAGTCTTCCAGACCACGTACAACCCCGAACGCCTCCGCCTCGGCAGCCGTATCCTCCACCAGCGCCTCAAAGGTGAATCCGTCGCGTCGTACTACCCGCCGCGGATAGGCGCAATCTCACAGTTGCGCAAGCTGTATCCGAACTTTCAGATTTTGGATGAGCAGGAGGAGGATTGGTTGGAGCACTTGAATGTTGCGCGGTCGAGAGGGAAGGCGCCGCCGAAGAAGAAGAGGACTGCTGCTGGTGAGTTTTATCTGGAGCGGAGGACGAAGGCCAATGCTGACTGTTAGACAGAATCGAAGAAATTCCACAAGAAGCGGTAGGTGGGTGCGAGGGCTTTGTAGGATTATGAAAACTGGAGGCACTGTATATTCGCTGTACTGCAAAGCACTCGGGATGGCACTGGGATTGGTAGCTACAGTTAGCTACTTATCGTCGCATGAACCACTTTGAACGTTTCATGTCGTAGACTATAGTCTTGCATGGAAACTAACGATAGCTTCGTTGTCAATCACTAGCAATATGATAATGCTAGACCAAACCCTCCCCCACCCAAGGCCAGCGGTTTCTCCTCAGTTGCAATACAAGTGCCCAATTTTCTTATTGTCCTGACGGCGTCATGAGAGCTCAGGAATTCTAGAGCCTAGTCAGGAGACAGTGTCTCGATTAAGAGAGTACGACGAGGGGAGCGTACCTGTCTGCCATCGAAATAGAAGTCATCCGGGCCTAGTGCATCCTTCGAAGCAAGGCCCATAGAAACACGCCAATGTCGACTCCCAGGGCCAAAATAGCGTCGCAACACCTCAAAATGGTCCGTCACATCGGATGTTGATCTATCACTAGTGTGGAGACCTTTCACTCTCGATTCCTCCGGCGCTGTTGCCTCCGTTGCCTTTTCCTCCGCTTCCGTTTCTCCCAGATCCGTTTCTTCCAGTTCTTGTTCGTCAGGTTCTTGTTGCGCTTCCTTTTCCTCTTTTTCATTCCCTTCCAACCATGCCTGCACCGCTTCCTTTTGCTTCTTTTGCTTCTCTTCCAACACTACCTGCACGAGACGCTTCTCTCTCAATATTGAAACATCGGAAGCAAGTGATGAGCACTTTGAATGAGGGCGAAACTGCACAGGCTCAATTAGCCAGAGCTATTATAATCTTGCTTGGCTTGCATGAAGAGCTGGCTGAGCATATCAGGCTGGCCGGCTTGCGGGTGTGATGTCGGCTGATAGCCTTGATGCAGCGCTCCTGCCTGTGCGTTGTGATGGTTAATGACGCTCCACGCGGCGTCTTGAGTACGTTGCTGTCCGAAGAGTTCCCGAAGCGACAGTTGCCGTCCCATTGGGACAGAAGACTGTACCTGGTCTGAAGTGGGACTGTCATTCTCGGTGCTCTGCTCCAGCGCAGCTTGGCTAGCCTCGACGCGTGTCTAGAATGCCGGAATCAGCATGTGACAGGTTCAAATTTAGGGAAACGATCCGAGGCCAGACTTACGGCCAGTTCCAAGATCTTTTCTGCGGTCTCAGCGCGCTTTGCCGCCGTGCTGGTGTTGGGCTCGCAGAAAACCCACAGACCGTATACTTGGTCACCCTGCATGATGATGTAGTCGTCGGTGATTTCAATCTCTTCAGGGCCTGTAATGTCCATGTAGAAGTTCTCCATGCTTCGGCGATTGAGTATGACGACACCGTAGCGCTCGATGCCGGGTGCGGAGGGCACCAGTTCGCAAATGAATAGACTGCCTTCGATGCCCACCTTCTCCCATGTTTCCGTCTCGAGATTAAACTTATACAGCACGGTGTATGGTGCAACATAGTGTATCGAAGCAACATCGGGGTAGTGGCGGCGGATCACTCGAAGGTTGAGCTCCTCGGTGGAGCGCGCTGGCGGAGGTGGCGCAGGATCGTCCATGGCTTGGGGCGCGTCTGTCTCGTAGTCGGATGGCTGCGGTGGGGGCTGCGGTGGTGCGCGCGACTTGCCTTTGTTGTGGCCCATGGCGAGCGAAGGGTAGCAGAGTAGCGATGTTTTGTTGCCCCTGGAAGCTTATGTTGTTGATCGGTGTTGTTGAGTGGGGAACTCTCTGGTAGCGACGACCACGCCGAGCTCGGGCCCACTGCCACCAAGCACGTCGTCATCGGCGGCGACAAGGTCGCGCTATGCATTGGAACCATGCAAGGTCCTGCCAGGGCATTCATTCACCCCCGGCATCCACGTCTTTTGAAACGCGCATTCGCCGCGATGCGATGGACTGACCCTGCATCTTTCTCTGATCCGTGTGACAAGCCCGGCTTGCCCCTCCCCCCACCATGCCTTCAGACGCCGCTTCTGATTCCTCGGAACGGCTGGATGCCACTATCCCTGGCGCATATCCCGAGGGTACGTAGCGCCGGGACATTAAGTAGATATGTCTTATAGCCGGCTGCTGTATTGTCTGTCCTAACACAAACGGCCAAGACAAACCGATTTAGATCTGCCTGGACTGACTTTGTACCTCCAGGTGTAGGCAATGCCAGCCAGTCCGCTATTTCAACTACCCACCAAAGTCTCGCCCAGGCTCTGTATGCGCGCAGAGCCGAGTACACGCGACCGCGCCATGTGCGCATCAAAGTGGGGTCTTGGAACGTGGCTGGGATGAAGGGCGTGGAGCAAGACATCGGTGCATGGTTCATAGAGGGGAGGGGCATCGAAGAGTCACTAGCCGGTCTCGGTGTCAGCGAGCCCGATACGAAGGAAGATTCCCCAAAAGAGACCATCTCAGCGCAAGAAGCGCGACGGACATCGAAGGCGCCTACAGTACCTTCCTGCGACACCAGAGCTGCGCCGGGCGGTGAAGACGTCGGGCTGTATGTCTTGGGTCTGCAAGAAGTGGTAGACGTATCATCTGCTACTGAGGCATTGCGGCCCTATACAGACCCGAGTGTCGCCAATAGATGGAAATCGAGCATTGCTACGGCATTGCCCAACGGCTACCACCTCGTGGCGGAACAGCAATTGATTGGTCTCCTCCTTCTCGTCTATGCCTCCCCAGACGTGCATCCGCATGTCAGATCCGTCAGCACCACCAGCGTCGGGACCGGCCTTATGGGGTACATGGGCAACAAAGGCGCAGTGACGGCTAGAATCGTGCTTGGAGAGACCACGAGGCTCGTATTTGTAAACTGTCATCTAGCTGCAGGCTCAGACAAGACCGCGTTGGAGCGGAGAAACTGGGACACCAGTCAGATCACCAGTCGTACTCGCTTTGACCCCATTACCGATGCAATGGACCTGAACCAGGGACACGGGGAAGGCATAGGCGACGAAGACTTTGCATTCTGGTTCGGCGACCTCAATTACCGCCTAGAGGGTATGCCCGGAGAGGATGTCCGACGTCTGCTCACCGTCCATACCCGGCAATATGACGAAGATGCAGCCGAAGACGCGAAGGACAATGCTTCCACATCTGGTGACTCGGGATATGCTTCGAAACCGGATTCAGAAGATGCCGTGCCTCTTCCGCCGGAGTTGGATCCCGCTAGCCTCCAAACGACTATTAGCTCCCTCCTCGCCCACGATGAGCTCAAGCAGCAACAAAAGGCCGAGAAAGCTTTCCATGACGGTTGGGAAGAGGGGCCAATACGGTTTCTCCCAACGTACAAATACGACGTGGGCAAGGTTGGTGTCTTTGACTCCAGCGACAAACGGCGTGGTCCCAGTTGGTGCGACCGAATACTGTACCGAACCAGAGCCTCCCGACATCACTATGACCTCAGAGCCAAAGAGCAAGAGGCCGCTCGTAAGAGAGACGAAGAAATGAAAGCGAAAGGGCTCGATCACGCAGCAGACGATGAAGACGTCCTGTACGACTACGATCCGGATACCGATGGCGATAAGAACGACAGCTACGCCGAATATGATGAGCAGGATGACCCAGAACCTGAAATTGTGCCCACAAAGGCCGGCTTCTCCGATGAGTTCGCTCTCGAGACCTATACATCACACATGCGGGTGATCTCGTCTGATCATAAGCCTCTTGAGGCCGTCTTCTCCTTAAAGTATGACGCTGTGATACCCGAGTTGAAGACGGCAATACACCAAGAAGTTGCCAGAGAGCTTGACCGACAGGAAAATGAGGGTAGGCCATCCATTACTGTGGTGGTGGATCGCTCCAGTGGAAGTCCATCGCCCATCAACAAAAACACCACCGACAGGAGTTTTGACGGAGTGGACTTTGGTGACGTGGTATTCGGAAAGTCAAAACGTCGGAACATTACGATCGCCAACACTGGTAGAGTTCCAGCTAGCTTCGGTTTCACGGATCGCCCTATCGACAAAAGTCAGCCAGCAGGCGCCTTTCCGCCCTGGCTAAAAGTGAAGTTTGATCGAGAGTCGGACACGCAGTCGAAGGCATCGTCTGACAATCTTGACCAGCAGTACACCCTTGAACCAGCCGATGTCCTCAATGCGGAGCTCAAACTCAAGGTCGACAGCCTAGATATGGTCCGTCTTCTCAACGAAGGTAGCCCATGTTTAGAAGAGGTTCTTGTTCTCCGAGTGAAAGAAGGCCGTGACCATTTTCTGCCACTACGAGCACATTGGCTACCATCAGCACTCGCACGCACCGTCGACAGCCTTATCAAAATCCCCGAAGGCGGCATACGCAAGTTGCAGAGCCAGAAGCCGGACTGCGAGGGGGTGAGGTGGTCGGTACCTCGGGAGATATTTCGGCTGACGGAGGCAATAGAAGTGAACATGGAACGGGCACTTGCCGAGTGGGCTATGACCGGCCAAGAAGGCGACAAGGAGAATGCTCCGTGGCAGCATAACGCTGCGTGGCCCTTCGTCAGCAATAACCAAGAAACAAAGGACGAGGAAACAGTAGCAGGAATATTCGAGGCACTCGACTGCGATGAGCCTTTCGAACAAACTTTTCCTGCAGCCATGCGACCGAAGATGAGGCTGGAGTATCTTGCAGACGCACTGCTACTGTTCCTCCGTAGCTTGCAGGATGGCATCATCACGAAGAGCTTGTGGGAGAAGCTGGAAGACGGCATCGTGGCACGCGAAAAAACAAAGCAAGTACTAGACCGCGATGACGAGAAGATCTGGGCTCTCGAAATTCTCGCTGCACACCCGAACCACAATGCCACCTTCCTACTCCTCATATCCATGCTCCAGAATCTTACAAACCAGATCGCGGAAGCATCGAAACCCGACCCAGCCACGCCGCGGACGAGTACGGAGCTTCCCGCTTCGCCGAGGGTGTCGGTCCGAAGGCGGACGCTAAGCAAGGTGCCGGATATAGCACTTCGGCAATTGATCCACCGCAACTACGCTACGGTTTTCTCGGGGGTGATGTTCAGAGGGCCGAACACGGAGAAGATGAGGGAAAAGGACAAGGCGGTGAGGAAGGAGAGGATGAGAAGGGTTATTGAGCTTTTTCTTAAGAACGAAGATGACGGAACAGCGTGAGGACGGCGGTTGTGTTGATATACTATGTATGAATCTCGAGACCACTTTCTGAATAGGTACTAATTTTTTATGATGATTATATTCGACCGCTGGAATTGGGCGATAATTTTTCGTACCTGGACTAAGCTGATCTTGGGATGACCTTGTGCCGCCTGGTCCCTGCAAGGTTACTACAGTAACTCTATGTCTGGGGACTTTTGTCTGCTTTTTGGGGCTCTTTTTTTTTGTGCCAATTTGGGGCTTATTTATATCTAAAGCGCTAAGTCTAACCCTTGCAACCCCGTTAGTTGTTCTTGCCTAGAGTGCCGCACCGGCTCATACCGTCTGATTTTATGCTTCCTAGAATCTGAAATTTACAACAACCAAACGAACGCCAAAATAGAAGCCTCATCCATCCTGTCGATGTACAATGGTATGATCTATATAATGGTATAATCAGCACTTACTTCTTCCGCCATGCCCACCTCGCTGGAAAATCGCCTTATCTGTACTCAGAGCCAAACGCTGGATATATTGCGAACCCCAAGCATCGTACACCTCTAAACCGTATTCCTCGAACATCGCGCGACAGTTGTCTTAGTCCTGCTATGTAAATGTAGAAGATATAAGCTCCCGCTGCTATAACCTCAACACCGTCTCGCCAAACCAATCAACTTCTACCGGCACGGTCGCCTCGCGCATGTGTTATCACCGCCTAGAGGGGATCCCGCTGCTATAGATAACAGCGGGGAAGTTGCTACTTTTATTAAAGCGATATTTATAGTTAAATCTGTTCTTAAATTATTGTACTGGGATGCTATCCCTTAATATTAGTGAGCACTACAGATTTATTTCGCGAGAAGCTCCTAGATAGGGAAAAGGGAGACTGTAAACTAAGGATAGCATTAAACCTCTACCTCTAAGCTACACTCCGTGCGAATTTTAGTACGCTTGGCGTTTGCTCGAGCATCATATTGCGCCGTTGTCTGCTCCAGGTCGCCCCTTCCAGGTAATTTACTCTTCTAACTGGTTTAATACAGCTATCTCCTCGCCAGATGTATCAACGATTGCTTGGGGTAGCCGACTCTGGCGAACATCAAGTTTTGCCCCTTCTTGACCGTATTTGTAGTAGAAGGATCGAAAGTCTACATTTGAAAGGCTACCAACCCCATCTAATGCCAGTTCCAGGGATTCAGGAGGTACTTATATCACGAGTCAGTCTTGGACCTTTTCTTGGACAGACGAATCAATCTTGACTTACTCTCGCGTCCGGTGCCTTAGCGGCGGCTTAAGGTGGGGCTTTTATTATTAAGCGCACGATCGTCTACAGTTCTTATATTATTTCTTTAATTATTATTAAAGTTTAGTCCTAAGTTATATACTAGCTATTTACATAATTTAGAAAAACATTTTTATAATATTTTCTTTTTTATTAAACTATTATAAATATTTTTTTTTTTACTAATAACGCTATATATACTATAATATATATATATATATATAATATAATATAATATAAAATCTAAAGTAAGTAGGAGAATAATAGTTATAGCTAGTACTAATATATTATAGTTTAAGAGTTTTATATATTAATTATAATTTAAAAAAATAATATCTAAAAAGTTAACTATTTTTAAATATACTATATACGTAACTATAGTAATATTAATTATAAAATTATTATATATAGTAAAATTAAAAAGTTTAAAAATAATTTTTATAAATATATTTATAACTTAGTTGGGACGCGTCTAGATAAGTATAAAAAATATAAAAAGTATAATAAGGTATATATTTATATATTTATATATTAATTAAATAAATAGTGTAGCTGTTCTGGCTTAGAGCGACTAAAAGAGGTTTTAAAAAAGGAGGAGTATATATATATATTAATACTTAATATATTAAAAAAGTTAGGTAAGACTAGGTTAAATAAGTATAATAAAATAATATAGTAGTAAGTATAGCTTTTTAATATAATTATTTACTATATTATTATTTATTTTAAAAAAAGTATATCTTTTAATACTATTTAAAAATAATACTAATATTAGTAAAATAAATTTTATAAAATAACTAAAAGTAAAAAATAGATATTATAAAAATATTTTAAAGAAAAATTAAGAATAGTAAAATATTTAACTATATAAATAGGATATTTAATAACTATATACTATTTATAGAACTAGATTTTATTTAAGCGCGTATATATTAAAATCTAGTATTAATTTTATTTATATAGTTAACTTTCTTATTATATAGCTTAACTAATATTAATATTTATAATATATATTACGTTATAAATACACAGAGATACATATTACTAAGTACTAAAATATAAAGTAAAACTTACTCTTAAATATTATTATAGGTATAAAGGCGCCCCTTACTTAGGTATAAGCGCTAAAACAGGTATACCTACGCTAGTAA
Source organism: Pleoardoris graminearum (assembly GCA_030770415.1). NCBI lineage: Eukaryota > Fungi > Ascomycota > Dothideomycetes > Pleosporales > Didymosphaeriaceae > Pleoardoris > Pleoardoris graminearum. The sequence goes on along the minus strand of JASEKS010000114.1, from coordinate 155,337 downwards.
AACTAGCGTTTTAGTATATACCCTTATTTTACTTTAGGGTACCTAGCGAGCTCCCTATATATAGATTTTTATTAAATATTAATATTTAATACGGTCTCGATAGAGAGCTAGAGGTTTTAGAATTATAATAAGATAATTAATATAAAAGATTTTATTTTATTTAGTTATATACTAAGCTTTTTATTTTTATTACCCTAAACTTATTAGCTATTATCTCCTTATAGTCCTTATAGCCTAATTTAAAAAATCTTTTACTATTTAGGTCTTACGTACCTACTACGCTTTTATAATATTATATACCTATAGTTTTATAATATATCTAAAGTTATTTAGTCTACTCCTATATAAAGCCTTTAAGTTACTTTATTATTTTTATATAAAATTTTTATTTATTTGCGAAAGCCCTATAAGTTATTAATTTTTATAATAGACTTCTTAGAATTATTATTATATATTATTTTACGTCTTAAGTATTTAGTAGGTATTTAAAAGTATTAGTAATACTAGCTTTTTATTTAATTTATAAAGCGTTCTATTTCGTTATCTATATTTTAGTTAAATTTTTAGTTTTTTAGTAATAACTACTATAATTATATATTACTTCTAGATTATATTAGGCGTACTATTATATAGTATTATATTAAAAATTATATAAATACTACTATTATTTTACGCCGGTTATAGGAGGTTACTTATTTTAATTTTAACTTTTTTATTATTTCTTTAATTTATTTATTTAATATATACCTTTTATAGTACGCGCTATAAGAGTCTGTAATATAAAAGCTTATATATATATTACTAGTAAGTTGTCTATTTTACAGTTTATTAAATATATAAAAGTCTAGTACTATAGTTAATAGAGCTTATTACTTTACGCGTTATACTGCGTACTATAAATATAATATATTAATATCTCCTCTTTTATAAATACCTACTTAGTATTAGTTTATAATAGTAGATACGCTAGTATAAGTTATTATATAAGATAATAAATTATACTAAGCTATAATACTATTAAGTACTATTAAGCGGTTATTACGTACCTATTTTAGTAGATACTACCTTTCCTAATTAGGCTTAGTTTAGTACTTTTTAAGAGCCAGTTGTTAGTTTATATAGTATATTTAGTATTCTCCTTTCTAATTAAATAGTTATTAATAGCAACTTTATTATATAAAAAAAAATATTTAATATTTATTTTTAAGTTTCTATAATATAATCTATATATCTCTTTATATTTATAAATAAAATACTTATAAAATAACACTTTATATAATAGACTATATAAGCGCTAAATTTTAAAAATCTATACCCTACTAATTATATAGCTATAGTAGACTAATTCTCTATACTATATAAAATACCTATTAATATAAATAAAATAGCAAAATTTTATATAAAAACTTTATCTAAATAGGCTAGTAATAGTGCTGCTTAAAAATCGGCTAGTAATAATACTACTTAAAAATTAGTTAGTAATAGTACTACTTAAAAACTAATTAGTAATAGCGCCGCTAAAAAATATAATACCTAAAAGTTAACTTAGTATACGCTAGCTAATAATATATTATATAATTAATTAAATAAATTACCTCTACCGTCGCTACTATAATTATTTAATATAAAAAAAAAGGTTACTTTTAAACTTAAAATTAGTAAGCCCTATAAGAGTATAATTACTAAATTACTAAATACTTTTCGTAACCTTAGTAAACGGTTTATAAATAGTCCTTTTATTAAAAAAAAAAACTAATAGTAAATACTAATAAAAGACTTTTAAAAAATAACTATTATAAGAGTAGCTTTAGCGTCTTCTACCCTATTTTACTAAATATTAGTAATAATAATAATAAAAATTTTAAGGTAATAACTATTACTAGTTAACCTATAATAGACTAGTAATTATAGTATAGTTTTATAATTAACTATAAAATATCTATTAAATAAACTAAAACTATAAAGGCTAACATTTTACTATTTATTAAAACGGCTATTACGACTAATAAAAAACACCCTAAAAAAAATTTAAGTATAAATACTTTATTTTAGCACGCACCTTACCTAATAAATAATTTATAAATAAATATATTATTACTACTATCTTTTCCACTTATAACCTTTAGGTAAGCGTAGTAAAATATTTAAAAGATAAGTTTACTATTATTTTAATATACTTTTACTACTAAAGTACGTTATATAATAATCTAAACGCGGCTAAATAAATAATTAAATTTATAAAATAGTTAAAAGTAAAAGTATAAAAACTATAATATATTACTAAAATAAATATAGCGTAACTAAAGCTACAGATTTAGTAGTAGAAATAAAATCTTAATAGTATCTTTTAATTAGTTATTTATATTTATTAAAAGTATAATAACGTAAAAGATAACGCGTATACTCTATAAAAAAAGTTAAATACTAAATAGTAGTATTAACTAACCGCTAATAAAACTCTTAGTAAGGTAATCTAATATAGTAATAAATATAAGTAATACTTTACTATAGTAATTTAAAAAGTATATAAATTATAAAATAAACTAAAATACTTAAAGTCGTTAGTAAAAGCTTCCTATAGTATTATAACTAATAATAAATCCCCTAAAAAAAATAAAAAGATAAAAATAGTATTATATAAGTTACTATAAGATTTTACGTCCTTAGACCTATTTAATAATAGTAGTAGCAATAGCTCTAATAGCTCTAATAGTTTTTTTTTATAATAATAATATAAAGTTAATATTATTTAATAAAGTTTACTTTATATTTTATAAAAATTAACAGTAACGTAGTAGTATACTAGTATTAGTAATTAATACTACTATCTCTAAAAAAAAGCATTATTTAAATAATAGATAAAAGAATATTAATAAGTTTAGTAGCGCCGCCGACAAAAATTAAAATATATAAATTAAAAATATAAAAATAAAGTTTTAATAATTATATAAGCTCTTTCCTAATAAGTAGTCTAAAATTAAGTACTTTTATTAAGTATATAAAAATTGTACAGTTATCCGTATCTATAATTATACTATTATAATATTAGATAATCTATATTAAAGTATATAAGAACTATATAATAATCTATAAAAAAGTATTTAGTTTAATTAATTAGTAACTTACTATACTTATAGAATTTAATTTTAGTAAGCTATAGTAACGCAATAATAAGCCCTTTAGTAAATAATTAACTTATTTTAAAAATAAGGTAATATAAGTATGCCTAAAACCTACTTTAATAAAGTTTAAAATTATAACTAATTTTAATCTATATTTAAAAGCTGCCGCGATAAGCGCAGCCATAGCTAATAAAACTTAAATATAATTTATTTAATAGTTATTTTAATATAAGACTTTTAAGGATATTACCTATAAAAAGCCTTAAAAAAAATAATAAAAATAATAAAAATAATAAAAATAATAAAAAGTTTTTATAGACCGGCGCTCCTATTAAAAAAAAATTAACTTTATTAATAAATATAATCTTTTTATTAACCTAAATTACTACTTATTAAAGGAGTTCCGCGCTATTTAAGCTAAAAAAAGTATATATATATTATCTAAAGCCTAGCTATTTACTTAACTAAAATTAGTCTAAGTTTTATAAAAGGGGCCTAATAGCCTTAGTACCTACTAAATAACTTTAAATAATAAATATTTAAAATATTAATACTAACAACGCCTATAATAGCAATTATAATATTAAGTATTAAAAAAAAGTATAGTTTCTAAAAATAGTTGTTTTTAAAAACCCTTATCTACGTATAAAAAAATTTTTTTTAATACCTTTTAGTATTATCTTATAGTAGAGTAATATACGCTAATAAACTAATTAGATTTATAATTATCTCTTACCTTATTAAGTAATATTTACTATATAGCTTATAGGTTATAAAAAAATAACTTACTACTACTATAGTATACAGCGTAGTATATTATCTATTTAATTATAATAAAAATCTACTAAATAAGCCACCTTATAGCGCCTAGATAAAGCTAAAAAATATAGGTTAAAATACCTAATAAAATATTAGTTACTACGTATATTCTTTTAGTTAGTAGTTATACTAAATAAATTATTAATACTAATTATATATATATTTATAAACTTTAGACAGTCGCAGCGTAAAGCCTTATTATTTTAAAACTTATTAATAATAATATTATAAGTAAGATAATATATATAGCTAAAATACGTATAGCTAAAATATATATAGCGATTAGAGGGTATATTAGTAAAAATTAGTACTAAATTATAGATATTATTAGTTACAATATAATAATTAAATAATTATTAAAAAAATAATAAGTACATCTAGACGACGATCTAGGGGTATAAATATAGTAAAGAAATTTTATTAAATACTAATCTATATACGTAATAATTAAAAGCTAAAATAAAAATTAACTAAAAATAATGTCTATTTAAACAGTTACTTAATTAAATAATAAGTATACTAATAGGCTAGTAGTTAATATTAAACTAGTAATCTATATTAGCAGGCACCGGGGTACTTAGCGTAATATAATATAATTACCTTAAGGGCTATATATATAGTATAAATAGTAGACTATAGAATCTATATAATTATTACGTAAACTTTTTTTATTATTAAAATTACCTAATTACTATATCTAATAAGTTTAAATAATACCTATGCTTTACTATTAAGACTAATAAGGCGTTAAAAAATAAAATATAAATAAATTTTTTATATAATCTCTATATAGCTATAAATAAATACTTATATCTTTATACTTTATAGATTACTAAATTAAAAATTAAGAATATTAAAGGATTATATAAAAGTAATTTTATCTAGCCTAAGTAGCGTATATACTTTTTTTAGCTAGATATAGTAGCTCTTATTATATTTAAGCTTAGTATTATTACTCTAGTATATAGTAATTTAATTATCTAGTAATAATATATATAATAAGTAAACGCCTTTACTATTTTATATAACGCTATTAATAGGTCGCTCTAAAAGTATATAGTAATTATTACTAAAAATATAAAAAAGCTAGCAGCGTACTATAGGGATAGAATTTATAATTTTAAGCTATAGCTAAAATAAGTATAAAATATATACTTATATATATATAAAAAGAGGTACTAAATAAAAATAAAGGTATAGGAGGGTCGCTAAGCGTAGGTACTTATAATAGGCAGTAGTAGTAATAGTAGTATTTTAAAGTATATAATTTTTTAAATTATAATTAGTAAAAGCGCCTAAAAAAGCTTAAATTAATTAGTACTTTACTAGAGATTAAAATTATTCTTATAAAGGGAGAATTAGTAAAAAGGTTATTATTATTAGGTTATTAAGTATTAAAGAAAGCTGCTAGTAATAGTAGTAAAAAAACTTTATATTAAAAGTTTTAGTACTTTAGGAGGTATAATATTATAAAATTAAATTAAACTATATTAAATAAAAACTATTAAAGTAATAGTAAACTTTATATATTAATTCTAGTAAATATAACGCAGTTTTATACTTAGGTTATCTAAGTAAAGTAGTTTTTCGCCTCCTACTTAGGAGGAAATTAGATAATTATAATTTAAGACTTATAATCCTTTGTATAAGTAGAGTAAAAAAATAATAGTATTTAAATTAAACTATTACTATAGTAACTATTTATACTAGTTTTTACTTATTAAAATAATATATAACCGGCACGGTAATAATTATACTAAAATAATTAAACTTAAAAATAAAAATAATATTAATATAATAATTATTTAAGCTAAAGCTACTATAAACATAGTTTACCGTAATTTAGATTTTATTATCTAGATAATACTAAAAGACTAAATATATCTTAAAATAAGTAATAACACAGATAATATTTAATATACTTATATAACTTTTATAAAAATTAAGTATATTACTACTATAACTACTTAAGCTAACTTTAATAAATTTTATTTAAAAATAGACAGGCCGCCGCCTACTATTAATAAAATTAAATAAAGATTACGAAAATAGTTTTATTATATTACTAATTTTTTAAATTTTAAAGAGATAGCTAAACTGCTACTTTAATAACTAAATATTAATTATAAAATATACTTAAAGGAGAGTAGTTAATTAATAGTATAATACTACTTTAGCGCGTTGCGTAAAAAAGCTAAAACTATTAAAGTCTATATCTAGACTAAGATAGTAAAAAAATATATTTATAAAAATAATTCTTTGTTTACCGCCTTACTACTAGTTATTAAAAAGTCTAGAAGAGGTATTTATATATATATTAATTATTATCGCCTTAATAAAATTATAATTAAAAATTATAACGTCCTGCTAAAGTTAAAATAAATACTTACTTATATAAATAAGGCGTGTATTTTTTCTAAGTTTAATATTATTATAATATTTAATAAAATTAAAATTAAAAAAAGTAATAAGTATAAGACTACTTTTCCTACGCGGTTTAGTCTATTTAAATATTTAATTATACTCTTTAGACGATATAACGCTCTTAGTACCTTTTAATATTATATTAACTAGCTATTATATAATTATTTAGACAACGTTTACTTTACGTATATAGATAACGTTATTATTTTTAGTTAAAATAATATAAATTATAAATAGTATTATTTTTAAATACTATATAAACTCTGTAAAACTAAATTATATTTTAATATTAATAAATATAAATTCTCTGTTTAACGTATTAGCTACCTTAGTATAATTCTATTAGTAAATAAATTAGAAATAGATCTAGTTAAAGTTAATACTGTTAGAAAATAGTAACAACTTAAAATAATTAAAGATATTTAAGTATTTATTAGATTTATAAACTTTTACTAGTAATTTATATACTATTTTTTTTAAGTTATATAACTACTAATTAAGCTAACGCGTAATAGTACTATAGATAAAGTTATACTAATACCCATTACTAAAAAAGCCTTTAAGTAACTTAAACGCGCTTTTATTAATATTTTAATATTTACTTACTTTAACCCTAACGCGTATATAATTATAGAAACTAATATATCTAATTAGATTATTACTAGTATACTCTTTTAGTATAAGAATAATATTTTATAGCCTATTACCTTCTTCTTAATAAAGATAAAACTAGTAAAGCTTAACTACCCTATTTATAATAAGGAGCTTATAACGATTATTTATACTTTTAAAGAGTAGTAATCTAAGCTTACTAGTATACTTAACCCTATAAAAGTATTTTTTAATTATAAAGCTTTAGAATACTTTATAATAACTAAATAATTAAATTACTAATAAACTTAATAGGCCGAATTTTTATTAGAATTTAACTTTATAATTAAATATAGACTTAGTAAAAAAGGTATAACGTCTAATATATTAATATAATAAACTAAAAATATTTTTATAAATATATATAATAACTAAATATAATACTAATAATAGATACTATTACTTTTTAAATAATTTAAACAACTTATATACGCTGTATATAATAGCGGCTCCTAATACGCTATATACTTAACTAAAATTCTAATAGATATAATAGAATTAGATACTATAAGTCTATTTTAACGGGTCTATAAAATTAGTAAAAAGCTATTTATTTCTAATAGTTAGGATAAAAATACTATATTAAAACTTTATAATAGTCGTAAGGACGCTAATAATAGAGATCTATTAAAACTACTTAAAATAATTAGTTTCTATAATAATGTTATTAAAGTTATAGTAAATACTATAGAGAGTAGCGTATGCTATATACTCTATTAGTTTTATTATAATCTTAGTATTTATATTAAACTATAAAACTATCGCCTAAATAATAATTTATTTTATATTAATAGTAAAGTCTTTATACCCTATAATAATAAACTCTAAATACGCCTTATATAACTATATTATAATAATTACGCTGCTAAATATAATAATAAGTATAAAATATATGCGTAACTATTATAATATTACTACTAGCTATACTATAAAAATAGCGTCGCCTATTATATATATAACTACTTTACTTATTTTAAAATAAAATTAAAATATAAAAGTAAGTATAGTTTACTATACTTACTATTTATATTAAATACTTACTAGACTAGCGTATCTATTAATTTTATTACGCTATTACCTAAGAGCTATTATAATAATTATAACTATAGGCATATTATAATTCTTATAAATAGATTATTAAAAAAAAGTTTATATTATTAATATCTTTTAACGTAGAAACCTACGTTTAAGTTTTTATTAAATATATTTAGTATAAAAAAAGTTATCTTTTAGAGTTTATTACTAACTATAGTATATAATTTACGTTTTAGTTTTAAAAATAATTATATAAAAAGATTAGTATAACGCTAAAATTATTTATAGCCTTTTACCTAAAAATAGATAAATAGATAAAAATTACTAATTAAGTATTAAAGGCTTATATATACTACTTTATTAATAATAAATAAAATAACTAGACAGAGTTATTACCTATTATAAAGTTTAAAGTAAATAGTAGTATTATATTAATAGGTATAATACTATTTAAAGCTATAAAAGAATACTTACTATATATAGGTACTAAACTTCTTAGTATACTACTAAAGGGATAAAAGGCAACACGTAATATATAAGCTATAAATAGACTTCTTATATATATAAACTATATAAAATAATAACTACGTTTAACGCTAACGTAGGCGTAGGTAAAGATATAAAAATATACTAATAATTAATAATTACTTATCTTAAAGATCTGCGTAGATAACTAAATTATATTTAATATATATAATATTAATACGCGTCGCTCTAAAAGACTAAAAAATAAAAACTTAGGACTATTTAAAATTATTAATATTTATAATAAATAACTAAATAATTATTATAATATAGGTTAAGCCTTTAAACTTAACTTCGCTAGTTACGCCATACTTAAAGATATTTATTTATAATTTTACCCGTAGCTATTTTACTTATAAAATATAATACTACTACTAAAATAGTAATAGGAGTTATAGGGCTCCGTTACTATAAAAAAAGGGCTACCTATCTATAATATTAAAATAATACTAAATTATAAGATTAATAAATATATAATTAACTTAAATATTAACTATAAAAGCCTATTAAGGTTCTTTATTAAGTAGGAGAATTTTAATAACCTTAACTAATAACTTTATTTTAATATTATAAACTATTAAAAATATTTTATAAAATACTATTAGTAATATCTATATACGTCTTAATAATTAAGTATATTTTTTTTAAAGACTTATAATATGCAAATAGCTATTACCTAACTTATAATAAATAAATAACTAAGATAAATAATAAATAAATAGTTAATAGATAACTAATAAATAACTAGTAAATAATTAATAAATAATAAAATATAGTTAGAAAATAAGTAATATAATAAAATTATAAAAATAATATAACTTAATATAAAAGGCTCTCTTAGAGGTATAGGTAGTAAATAAAAAAAGTTAAGCTTACTTATTATACTCGTAACTCTAATAATTAGGTTATAATAAAAATAGCTTTATAGTTTACTATTTAAGTAATTACGTATTTTACTGCTCTAATAAAAATATTTTACTTTTATAAGTATTTAACTCCGCCCTATTATATAAAAGTTAAAAATATATAAAGTTAATTATAACGTTTTAAAAATAAAGCTTCTTAAAAGGGGGAATAGTATTATAGGTATAAAAGTACTTTTTACTTAAATATAAGTACTAAAATAAGTATACCTATACTAGCAAAGCTAGCGTCTTAGTATATACCTTTATCTTACTCTAAAGCACCTAGTAAGCTCCCTATACGTAGATTCTCGTTAAATATTAATATTTAACATCTACTTTTGAGCCTCCGTGACAAATGTAACCGCAACTGAGAGAGCATTGTCGAGCAATATTAGTCTGAATAGCTTCGTCTTTGGGTCAAATGCTACAGTTGCTCGAGGTCCCATAAGATATATGTGGTCAATCATCATGTCGGCGCAGAATATGGTCACAGGTTGGCATTCAATCGAAGTAGCCTAGGACAATTATGACTCACTTGTTCGCGACAATCCGCTCACCAACTCGCGGGAATTGGATATATTGAGCTTGAAGTTGGTGTGTCGCTGACTTCAGAGTAGTCAAAAACCGCTGCGCCGCTGCGGCCAGAATCTCAGCAGTTGTTCGTCAATCATCCAAGGTTAGGACCATACCAGCTGCAGTAATGCACGATACTTCCACTTCCTCACAGTACAACGGTTCTTTAGCTCCACCAGTTTCCCCCGACTCGCAGTTAACATGTAGGATCTGCACGGTATCCGAATTGTTAGCCCGTCCAAATGCAGTGGTTCGATCCACTTGCATATTGTCAGGCAATCAATATCTCTAAAACAACCTAGGATGCTTACACCTGATGATAGTCCTTCCTGTTTCCATTTCATTCGGCAGCCCAGGGATAACAAGTTCTACAAGACCTTCATGAAGCAAGTCTACATTTCCCCTCTCGCTGTAACCGCCGTTGCTAACCAATTCTCCGGTCCTGTAGTGCAAAAACTGGGTGGTATCTATCCTATGTTGCGTGAAATTCATCCCATTTGAGCAGAACTCCAGGCTTGAGGTCTGTCCGTTGAACTGCGCCAATTCGCTTTTTGAGCTTCGGTTACTAATACGTTCGTTCTAATGAATGGTTTCACTGACCTTTTCGTATCCAGTACCGTGACTGTTGTTGCTTCTCTACCACGAGAATGGAATACTGAAGCCGAATTCGTCATGGTGGCCACAGATCGGTTCGACTGAGCCGCGCTCAACAGGTCGATTTGATATTGAAAAAATGCCAGATCTTTCTGTATTAGCATCACATAACCCCGAGGTCTTCTATCGTCGGCTCACATACCTTCTGGAGCAACTTCTGTTATGATGAGCGATGTAATCTTGCTGGCCACACAAAATATCTGCTACGCTGGTGTAAGTTTAAAGAGGCGAACAATGAGACTAATCGATAAGACTGCGCCACAGGTTAGTTAGTTAACTAGAAAGCTCGCCTTAGAGTCCATATGCGAGAAATTGATCTGTCTCGAATGGACGGAGCCGCTTAGATCCGCGCTCGTCTGCTGGCAATGACACTGGAACACTTCTCGGGTGCTTCCGAATTTGTTATCAAAAGTTTCCGTCCAACGCCCCGTGAATGATGCTTGCGGACATAGCAGGACGGGTTCGGCATGATTTGGTAATCTTGCTGAAAGCTTGAATTTGGAATCAACCTGATTAATCAGCATCAGCTGCTTCATCATTTGAATATCGTTGAGATTCAAAAAAAAAAAAATTCATTGTCTAGAATATTATTGAAATCTTGGTGGAACCTTTGGGACTTTTCGGGCCATCCCGAACCACAGAACTTGGAGTCAATGTTGTAGTCAACTACTCATGCACCAAAAATTTTCCGGCTTCTTTTATCGTCTTATTAAACCAATTATGTATCTCAGACATCATATTATGGACTTCACCAAGCGTTCCTTTGAAATTGTGGGTCTGATCACTGAATGTGAGAGAAGATATGGTAAGCCCTTCTTCAGAACATTTATACCTGGCAAGTGCTACACTTACTGAATCTTCCCAGTAAGTATCAATTCAAGACAGGCAATGTGCACGTCGAGGTCTCTTCGGATTCTTTCCAGCTCATCCATCTGCATCGTCCACCGCACCTTCTTCCAGCTCATTAGATTTTGCCATGAATTTTGGGGGGCTTCAACATTGTCTCCGCTGTCTTCAGGTAGGATGCAGTCAAATTTGCTCGCCTTCTTTTGAATCCTGGTCAGAGTTTTACGGCAATGCCCTAGTACTTCTGAGATTGCATCGCCGCCAGCTTCGTTATGTTCTGAATTGGCACCCGGGTCGCCGCCAGATGCAATAACTCCGGTGTTAGACGTCCGATACTCCAACTCTATACTCACAGCTACGGTCTTCAGAGCAGTTGTAATGGAAAACAGCTGGTTTTGGACTTCCTTTGCTGCCGATGGTGCCGATTTACGGTCGACAACGAGCGTACGTCCGGGGCGATAAGCGAGTTTCGAAAGTAAGACCACATCGCCAATTGAGATTGATAGTGCCATCTCAGGCATCGGTCAGGTGTTGTTGGAGTAGGTTTCTGCATGTACGAACTCGAAGGGCAAGCAAAGACATAGGCAAATCAAGAAAGTAGATTACAACGCTTATAATGCCGCGTTTGGATGAAATCCTGGCTTACCTCCCGTACTTGAGCAACGCTTATAGGTTATCGTAGCCGATTACCTAGCCCAATAGGCTTTCAACGAGGCGGAGCCGAGGCATTTCTTTTTGGCCAAGAGGACCGCTGAAGGTCCCTCCACTGGAGAGCCTCGCAAAGCATACTCCGCTCCTGGGCCTTCATCGCTGAACTTACTATTCGGATCTTTCTGGAAATCACTCTCCCGCTATGGCCGCGCTAAAGGCAGGCATATACTACGATCGCGAGTGGATCCTGGCGACCAAGAAGCAGAAAAACACCTACTCACAAGCTACGCCAATCCACCAAACAGTAGCGAGTCACCACTTCCGCATATTCATGTGTCAGCCAACGTCAACGTTGTTGACACTACCTCACGCACCACTGTAACACAAATATTTGCCAACGACAGAGACAAGCCGATTCCGCAGTCTTCGTACTGCTTTCCACTCTACGACGGGTCTGTGATCATATCATTCTGTTGTTGGTTTGGCGACAACACGAACAGAGCTACCAGAAAACCAAAAGATCAAGCACGACGCGAGTTTCGCGAAGCTGTCGCTCGACAACAAGCTAAGACCCTTTTAGAGGAACACACGCCAGAGATTTTCGAGACAGCATTGGGGAACATACGTTCCCTTAGCGAAGCGAAAGTAGAAATAGTGTATCACACCGAACTCAAGGCTGACATTACTGGAGATGGTATTGTGGTCTCGGTGACTTGCTTCCGGGACATGCGAAAGCGGTCTTCACGTCCGTCGTTCGACCATAGTTCGACCATAGAAAGGCTCGTGCAACATTGACCGACAGGATCACCGAACTAGACAAAGATTTTGTTCTTGTAATTCAGGGGGCCCCTTCGGAGGAACCCGGTGTTCCAAGTCTCCTCGCCCCGCGGGCTGTCCAGGAGACTTGCCCGAAATTCCCCGGATATTCTGCTGTTATAGTAGCCTTTTCGCCAAGAGATCTGTTCATAGCATCGATAGAGGAACCAGTCATGGCCACTGAAGTTCTTCTTCTTCTTGACCGGTCAGGTTCCATGGAACTTAAGATGCCTGCTCTGAGGCGAGCTTTGAGCCTCCTGATTTTCAGCTTACCAAGTACATTCTACATTAATATAGACTCATTCGGATCATGCTTTCAGTCTTTGTGGCCTCAGTCGAGGTTACTTGAGAAAGATGTATCCACTGAGATTGAAAGATATTTAGAGCATGAGCTGAGGGCCGACCTTAGGGGCACAAACATTCTCCCTGCAATCAAAGAGACCGTAGCCAAGTGAAGACGATGTAATGAGCTTACGACGCAAGTCATAGTATTTACGGACGGCGAAGTGTGGAAGGTAGAAGAAGTCCTCCAGTATGTCCGCAAGATCAAAACAGAAAGCCAAGATACGATCCGAATCTTCTGTCTTGGAATCGGTGATGAGGTTTCGCATCGCTTAGTTGATGGCATAGGCAAATACGGTGGTGGCTATAGCGAAGTCATCGCCGTGGAGTCTTCTGCAAGCTGGGATGAACGTCTCATTCGTTTGTTCAACGGCATCCTCACACCTTCTGAACTGGCAATGTGAAGTCAATCTCAGCAAAACAGATGAAGATATGCTAGAAGGAATAGGTGCCCAAGTGCTACAACGAGAGGAGCCTAACGCCATGAATAAGAGCGGTACACAAGCGGACACTGTATCAAATGAGGCGCTAGATAGCACGATTCGAGCTCCACACAAGCTCCCATCATTTATGGACTCTCACGGGCGATCATCTATTTCCTCATATATTCTTCAACGCAACACTACGATAATGTCACGATCACGGGGACTTCTCCTTTCCACCAGAAGGTCACAAAAACCATCGAACTCGAACGCGTTGAAGTGAACTCGCCAACAATTGGTCACCTGGCTGCAAAAGCCATCATCAACGATCTCGAAACTGGACACAACTGGTTTCACGACGAATTGGAAACGAAATATGGAGGAAATCAAGCCGTCCTCCAAAAAAGTCGTTGTTCTCGCCGCTCGGAAGCTCGGCATGCGATGGAACATCCCAGGCAAATGGGTTAGCTTTATTGGCGTAAGCAGCAGTCAGGAAGAGCATGGGGGCGGAGTATACGAATGCGCCCGGCCTGAGCTGCGGAATTGACAAGACCTCGCAATACGAAGGGTCCATCTCGGCCCCAGTCTCTGTCAGGAAAATCACCATCATGTATAATGTGTCAGGATGGATATTCTAATCCTTCTACTAAGCTGGATTCCGTTGATGCTGGAGAAGATTCTCCGCTTAAACGTTGGCTCGCGGAACCGCCTCATGAAGAACCATTTCACTTGATCAGGGTTGATGTGAGGTCGCTTGAACAGGAAGGCAAAATATGAGAGCAGCGGAAGTATGGGCTCGATTGTAGATCAGACGAATCCTAGAGAGGCGGCGCTCTCGTGGATCCGAGTACAATATATGCTGTAGGCGGTTACGTGTCAGTCGTAGGTAGGGACGTGGGCCAGCCATGGTTTGGGCCACCTCCGGGCTCTGCCCGAGGGTTGAGCGGAATGAACAGGACGAGCACGTGAGACCGTAGCCAATGTCACGTGCTGGCCGTAATCCAGATGGTCTCCGGGCAGACCCCAGGGGTTCACCTCAATCCTGCTGGGCCAGAATGCCGTCACCGTTGGTGAGTTATGCACCTCTTAAGTACGACCCGATACTGGACTTAGACTGGGGCCTATCGTGGGGGTTAGACACGTGCTCCACGTGTTTACCTGTAAAAGACAAATTCCTTCTCTCTACTAGTCAGCCTGTTATGAAGCCTTCCTAGGTTACTGGTTGCAAGGGCGGGCGAGCATTTTCTAGACGTTAAAAGCGGCGGCTTGAGGGAGTCCCCGGACAGAGATTACCCCGCGGCGGGGTATTAAACCCTTGCGAAAATCTTAGGCGCAGACATACACAAAACATCAACTCTTATACAACCCCACTCCTTCCTTCGCAAAATGCACAATGGCCAATATACCCAAGCCGGCGCAAGACCCCTCTGCAGATCTGCGCATCCTGCTCGTCGGCAACGGCGGCCGCGAGCACGCACTTGCCTGGAAGCTCAGCCAATCCCCACGCGTCGACCACATCTACGTCGTCCCCGGTAATGGGGGCACCGCGACCCTCTCCAAGACCTCAAACGTCCCCTCGATCCAGCAAGAAGACTTCCCCGCGCTCGTTTCCTTCGCCCAGGAGAAGAACATCAACTTGCTAGTCCCCGGGCCCGAGGCTCCCCTCGTCGCCGGCATCGTCGACTACTTCGAGCAGCACGCTGGAAAATCCATCCTTTGCTTCGGCCCCAGCGCCGCCGCCGCGCGCATGGAAGGCTCCAAAACCTTCAGCAAGGACTTCATGCACCGGCATAACATCCCGACGGCCGCGTACGCGAACTTTTCCTCCTACGCCGCCGCAAAGGAGTACCTCGACTCGGTCTCGCACCGCGTCGTCATCAAGGCGAGCGGCCTGGCAGCCGGCAAGGGCGTCGTCATCCCCCAGAGCAAAGACGAGGCGCACGCCGCGCTCAAGGACATCATGCTAGATAGGGAATTCGGCGCCGCGGGTGACGAGGTCGTCATCGAGGAGTTCCTCGAGGGCGACGAGCTGTCCATCCTCTCGTTCGCCGACGGCACGCACATAACGTCGCTGCCGCCCGCGCAGGACCACAAGCGCATCGGGGACGGGGACACGGGGCCGAATACGGGGGGCATGGGCACGTATGCGCCGGCGCGGATCGCGCCGGCGGAGGTCGTCGAGAAGGTGCATAGGGAGATTTTGCAGCCAACTGTGGATGGGATGAGGGAGGAGGGGTTTGCGTTCAGGGGCGTGCTGTTTACGGGGCTGATGATGACGGGGGAGGGGCCGAGGGTGCTCGAGTATAATGTGCGGTTTGGCGATCCCGAGACGCAGAGTTTGTTGGTGCTGATGCACTCTGATCTCGCGGATGTCATGGTTGCGTGTGCGGAGGGGAACCTGTCGAATGTCGACGTCAACGTCGGCGACATGGCTGCCGCGACGGTCGTCGTGGCTGCGGGAGGGTACCCGGGGAGTTATAAGAAGGGGACGCTCATGACGCTGGATCCGGTGCCGGACGGTATGTTTCCCCTCAGACACGCTTATCTCTCTACCTCCTGCGGTGCTATGAGTGCACATAACGGGAAACGAAGCTAATGAAAACAGATGTCGTTCTCTTCCACGCCGGGACCTCGCTCGAAGACAACACGCTCAAGACATCCGGCGGCCGCGTCATAGCGTCGACAGCTATAGCAGAGACGCTGGAAGACGCGGTCGCGAAGGCGTATAAGGGCGTGGAGTGCATTCACTTCGAGGGCATGCAGTATCGGAGGGACATCGCAGCACGGGCGCTGAAGAAGTAATACCACAGTCGAGATACATATATATGTACAATAATCGAGCAAAAGGGTGTGGATATAGGGGCTATAGGGGCTGTAGTGGCTATAGTGGTTGGAGGCGGGAGTGAGTGCATATACATGAAACAAGGTCGCACTGCAATCTTTAGCGTCGATGGGGAGGTGTGGTTAGTAAGCAAGGCTGATAAACCGGTCAAGCTGGAGACGATCAAAGCGAGGCACTGCAATCTTGGTGCTGAAGGGGAGCTCTTTCAGCTGGGATTCCTCCAAGTCTGAAAATGCAGTCATGCAAAATCTAGATAGAAGAACAGCGAATAAAGATAAAAGTACGCGTAGGAGAACTTTCTAATCACGTGGCATCAAGTGTACCTAAGGTCATGACTCCCGACCCTCCGACAGCTTGGCGCATTTCACCGCCGCCTTAAAGTACAGTAGGGACCGAATCAGTTTGTAAGGTATATGAGGCTGGACCATCACAGCTAGAAAGGTAGCGCATCGCCACGCATTACTGTAATATAGCGTCGACGAGGACTGGCGGTTCCACGGCCTTAGGCATGCTCTACGAGAATAGCACCCATTTCACTGGGGCGCTGGAGAAGATCGCAATGCAATCTCTAGCTCAGACGAGATGTTGCGACAAAGCGAGCGCCAAAATTGAACCTCAGGTCTAAGACTAAGGCGATGGATAAGGGACGTGAGCATCGCACCACCAGTGATGCCACTGACACTGCAATGTTTAGCCCGGACGACGAGTTCTGGTGGCTGAGTGATCGGTGAACTCAATTTACGGGGATAAAATGACGAATAAGGGCAATTGCATCTTCAACAAATCTTTACTGACCCTCCCAAGGTCGCTTGCACTGCAATTCTTAGCCAGAGCGAAACATTCTAGTGAGGCTGAGCAATCGATGGGCCCGGCCTGCTCGTGTACAGCGACCAATCGTACTTTCTGTGGGTGCCCAAGGACGTGGTTCGAGGTGCGTAACCGATCAACGGAAATTTCACTGCAATATTTAGCCCAGTCGAAGAGCTCAGATGAGGTTGTCAGGCCGCTGTGCCCGGCCTCTAATTTGAGAAGGCGAATCGGAGGATTTAAGTATTATTGAAAAGCTTGAGCGCCACGAGCATATCTGTGACACTGCAACCTCAAGCGCCGACGAAGGAGTTCTAGTAAAGCTGAGCTACAAGGTTCTCCGTTATCGTAACGGCCTGAACAGACCATGCGACAAATAAGCACGAATTACGACCAAGGGAAGACCTTTTTCGTTGTTTAATGTGGCTCGGAGGACTGCGCTGTATTGCACTAAAATCTTTGCCTAGAGTTGGAGTTTTGATAGCGCCACGCGAGTAGCAGATTCCTGGCGTATATTTTGGCACTGAATGTATTTACTGGAGAGAAAGGGCGTAAGAAAGGCCGTCAGAAATCGATCTAAAACACACCGCTGCCGGAATTACCAAGTTGTTGTGGTCTCAAAGATTGTGCAAAGATAGAGAGAGAGCCATCTTGTCGTTTTTGGCGATCTCCTTTGTCTTACCATCTTACGACCGAAGAGGAAAGCTGACCTGGCCATTGAACTCGTGCCATTTGAAGTGGAGCACGCTACGCACGTCTGCGTTCTGGAGCATTTTGCAATCCTTCCTGTGATCGTTCTCAACCCAACCCTTTACCTGACAGTCCTAATACCAGCGTTAGCCCATCTGGAAGTTACTAAACCACAGGAAATTTCCCGGGATTACCGTGCTGCAATACCAGGACATGCCGCATCCGCTGCACTTCTGGGGCGGAGAGCCCTTTCTCTCGCAGCCTTGACAGATTCGTTCACCACCGTGTCGCATTGCGTACTTCTGTATCCGATTATTCGTCGCAAGCATCTTCCAGGGTGAGAACGGCAGAAACTAGACATAGTCAGTTTCGGGTGGCCGCGACAAAGATAGGTTATCTTGGTGGGCTGACCTTGACCATACTGGTGTCCCTAACCTTTACGACTGGTCCCGCTGCAGAGTCCTCTCGCTCGGCGTAAAGTACTATGACAGTATCACCGTTATTAAAGGGCTGCAAAACCTTTGTAACTTTCTTAGTCTCGTCCTCATTGTACGTAGTCTTCTTGGTCTCTTCCGTTTCGGCCTCGTGGTTGTTCCTGTTGTCCTTCGTGGTATCCTTCTCGGGGTCGCTGACCCTAGTGGTGTCTTTCTTGGATTCTTCCTTTTTGGCCTTTTTCTTCTTGTTCTTCTCATTTCGAGTTTCCTGGAAGAACACACCTGTAGTGTGCCCGTCAATATCCTTCACCATGAGTTGCAGTTGTCCTTCTGGATGTGCGCTATCTTTAACCTGTCCTATGAAGCACCAGTGGCGCCGAGGCTTAGATTGGTTGAGAGATGCATCCTGGTGATATTCGATGTCATAGAGCCCTTTGGTCGGCAAGCCGCCAATGCCAAGGAAAGTGCTGCGGTCGTGTAGGTCTGCATATTGGCTCTCTTTTGGATTGCTGTCATTCTTCTTCCACAACCACTCTTCGAACGAGGGTTGACCATAATTTTGAGGGGCGTCCGCTTCAGTGCTCTTCCACCTTGTGGATCGACCGTAGCAACCAGCTCTCGTGACATCTTGTAGACTGCGCTTGCAACCCTTGGCTGTCTCGTCGTCGGGACCGTGCTCGGTAATATATGAAGTATAGGCCCTCTCGAAGAAGACTTTTCCTCGAGCTATATCGCTATGTGCGAGCATTAGCGCGGCTGTCTCCAGGTAAGCCTCGTACAATTGGGTGCCAGATCCCAGCTCGGTCGTATAGCGGACCACCTCCTCCAGACGCCGAAGACGTAGCAATGGGTTCACCAGATGACGAGAGAGGCCTTGATCAACCTGAAAGCGTTGCCAAACCTTGCGGGTACGCAGAATTTTGCGATCCGCAACTTCACTCAATTCTGCTGGGAGAGAGCAGAGCCCACAAGCACACTCGAAATGGTACGTCATTTGCAGCTTCAGTTGTCGCTCTCCTCGAGTTGACCCGCGTCCGATGTAGTTGGTAGTAATCTCTTCGTCCTTCTCGATATCTCTGACCGCGTACACGGTGATTTTGCCCAGATCCTCGTTCCAGCAATGCATGCTGTTATTATCGCAAGCATGATTGACGCGACTAGCTTGGATAACTATGCCAGTCGCATCATCCCCCACAGAGAACGAGTTTGTCCGTATGATACCATCGTACTGCATTAGAATATTGTCGTACGGGTAAGAATTAGCGAGTGCTACGAAAGCCCGCTGCTGCGTCTCCGGCAGGTCCAAGACTCGATCGTAAAGATCTCCCACACTAATGGAAAGTGGAATTACGAGGATGGGAGCTTCAGACAGTATGCAGGTACCCTTTGGGATGGCCTGAGTAGCGAAGAGGCCTTTGCCTTTGCCAGGCACGTCTCGCACAGCAAACATGCTAACGTACAAGGATCGGATAATTGATCTTCTTCGGTGATATTTCTGATGTTTTTGAGTTATGTGGTAGTCTCCACTCCTATTTATTCATTAGCAACGACAGTTCTGGGTTTGCTGCATGGTGTTTGCGGGCTCCTGTGGTTTCCTACATGCCTTGGTGGAGTGGCTGTTGTGATATGTGAATTTGCTTGCCTGACGGGAATAGGTACCTTCTGGGCTGCAGAGAAAATCTCTGGAGTATTACCTTGGTGGATCGAAGTGGAGATAGCTTTTGATACAAACAGAAGCTGCACGTGCTAAACCAGCGGCGCTAAGCCTAATTGCGTTAGATCATCCCGTGAGGTAAGTTACGGAAGGCGTCGTTTACCGTCATTCATGGAGGAGCCAGTAGTAAAAGAGATATGCGGTGCTCAAAGCTAATGATTATGAACAGCAATACGTTCGAGGAATAGCATAAAGCATCGTGAACTAAAGCACAGCAAAGACAAGACCTCTGTAGCAATCGGTAGCCGAACGACGAGGGAAGTCTAGAAGAGGAGACATGTATTCTACGCAGTTTTGAAGTGGGTATAGGGCACATGGAAGAAAGATTTATTCCCAAGCCATGCCAGCCATTTTCAACTTCCTGTCTTGCAGCGAACGCATATCCTACGTAGTCAGTGTGCATTCTGTTGAGAGCCCGCCTTGACTCACCTGCTCGACTGTGCCATTAACGACGTATCGCGTCACTTGAACGGCTTGCTCTTGTCCGAGGCGTAATGCTCGTGCGATGGCCTGGTTTTCCACGCTTGGATTCCACTGAGGCTCGACTAGAAACACCCTATTGGCTGTAGCGAGGTTCAACCTAGAGTTATGAGTATGTTTGAGCGAGAGAAGGTCACGTAAAACCATACCCAACAGCACCTGTTCCAGTAGTCATGATCAAAACACGTAGTTGCGGGTTGCGTGCAAACTCGTCGAGGATCTTTTCGCGTTTGGCAGTGGGACATTCACCATCTATGCGTCGATAGTTGATGCAATACGCTCTTAGATAGGTGCCGATTAGATCGAGCGTGTGAGTCCAGCAAGAGAATATGATACTGTGCCCTCAAAATCAGCTGCTGTAAGCAGACTGGTAATATCAGGACCCGTTACCTTTTCGTACACCAGACGTCAGTCTGCACGTCCATCATCAATGCCTCTATCTTGGACGACTTTCCCTGTGTTCGAAAGTACTTGTCATCATCGTGTGCATGTGTTTCACAGTGGGAACGAGACTGCATCTTCCAGAGGGACGAGCACAAAGGACAGCTTGTGGCCGTGCCCGGTTGCACATCGGGCGTACTTTCCTCCATACATTCGGAGCACAGCACATGCCGACAATGATCATCGAAGCGTCGAAACATTGAACCTGCTCCTATCAATGGCATCGTCTGCTTACAAGCTGAGCAAGTCACTTCGCCGTCCCTCCCAAGTGACGCCTCCATGGCTTCCCTCTCGTCTAATAAGTGCATCTTCCTTCTGTTCCACGAGAATGGCTGCTGATATGTGCCGTGGTTGCACAGTATTCGTAACTGTAGCTGGACTTGGAACAACCCGAGCGTGCTCTTCTGGTCAAACACGCCGACTTGATTCTTAGCAGCTCGCAACATGATCTTTTTTGTTTGGTCGTATTGCATTTTCTCTTCAGGCGAGAATTCAACTCTGCGGATACGAGCATGCTGTTCCGGCAAATGTAGCAGATCCTTCGTTCTTCGCAAGCAGAGAGAGTCCAGCAGCCGAATAAAACGTTCGAATGCCAGGTCGCGACGCTTTCCTCCTTCCTCGAACGGAAGGCAAATGTACTTCCGAAAGTTTGAAGGATTATTGAATGGGATAATGCGGATGAAAGCAAATAGAGACCCAATATCTTCCAGTCGATTTTGGATCGGTGTGCCTGTCAAACACCAGCGAGAGCGTGCTTTGAGCTCTGCGACCGTGCGATACAACACCGTGGAAAGCCGGCGGATGATGTGCGCTTCGTCGAGCACTAGCCTGTACCATTCGATGTTACGCAGCGGGTTCTTCCCGCGGGAAGAGTCCGAGTAAAGGGTGTGATAGGTAGTGATAACGATATCAGCATCGTGTATGGCATCGAGGCTCGATTCGCGACTTGTGCCGTGATATTTGATTGTTCGGAGGGCGCCATAGACTTCCTCTTTGAAATGTATCTTCATTTCCTGGAACCATTCGTTGATCATAAGATCTGAAGATGCAATGATTAGCGTAGCGCGTGAACGGCGTCGCATCTTGTGTTGACTGGTCCCGTCGTCCAGCATGCCGGTGTCTTCAGATGCCCATTTGTGACCTTCCTGAAGAGTGCGCAGCATCAACGCTAGAATGCTCAAGGTCTTGCCCATGCCCATCTCATCGGCCAAGATGCCACCTCCTGTTTCTGAGTAATCGAGCAAGGACGCTTGGTTTGTGATAACGTGCCGCTGACAAGGTCTGCCGTCTTGTTCACCAGACACCCAGAGACGGAACTTCTCGGGTACTGGACCGTTCTCACGCTGCGACATGAAATCTAGGGCCTGTTTTTGATGTGGCAAGAGCTGGGTCTTCAGGCGATCGTCCCCTTCAACCCCAGCAAGCGTTTGGCCGCGTCTAAGGGAAGAATAAATCGTGTTTAGCGTCTTTTGAAACGTCTCGGCTTTCTCAATCTCGGACTCAGGCTGTTTATCTTCGCGTACTTCAACCATCTGGCCGTTGAATGGCTGTTGAAAACCTCTGAGCTTCAAAACGTGAGGATTATCATAAGCAATTCCCGGTCTGATATAATCAGGGCGTTGCAGATATATCTTCTGAGCAGAGAGCTCTAAGCCGATTTCTCGTGCAATGCTACGGGGCCCATAAATGTTGATATTGACCCTGACAACAGCCTCCTTCTCTTTCGTTGCTCTTGAAATACTTTCTCGAATCGGTCTTATAGGCGCGAAGACCTCCAGATCAACGTGATGTTGCTGCTCCGCAATTCCCGATAGAGCTGTCTCCAGCTGAGCGTTAGCCTCGCCAAGAGGCTGGCCATCTTGGAAGGCAATGATATATCGGCCTTCACATCCGTTGATCACCATTTGATAATGTCCCGGAACAGGGTTCCCCCCTCCCGTCCCTAACCTTGAATCCACGATGGACATATCCCCCACAAGTCTGACCGGTACGTGGAAGATCTATCTGGGTTAGCGAAATTTTGAAAATGAATACTAGTCTTCTTACCAAGCCGTAGCATACTTGCTCCTCATTGCATTCGAGGGTAGCAGGTGATGAAGCGGGCTGAGACGAGACATGGTCCTCGGCCCATTGTTGGACAATAGCTTGCTCTTGGACACAAGGAAAGGATGTTGGTCCATTATAGATTGTAGGCCCCTCTTGGTCGTAACATTCTATGTCATCTTGAAGGAACCGGTCTGGCAGATCATCCGGAGTGAGTATGTTAGTAACGCAGTTGTCCCAGGTAACATCCTGCAAGGCGGGCAGGACCCTAAGCGATATTAGCGTGCGCATGTTATCAATAGCCGTAAACCTACTCAATAGGATCTCCGCAGTCATTCCAGCCTTGCAAAGGACGATGATGCACGTGTTCGTTCGTGGTCTCGTCAGGGTTGAGCATACGCTTGAGAGACATGGCGGCTAGCGCCGACGCTAAAGATGCTTGGCAGGGCCTTCGACCGACCCACTTTACGACGAATCCCGACGTCAAATGATGGAGTCACTGTGCTCGTCTTCGCAGTGAGTTCTCCTCGCGTCGCATTAAGTCTTCTTTTTGGTCCCAGCCGGCAGATATGCGTTCGAATCAGCCTCGATCCCCATGTGCTGGGCGCTACTCAACGAGTGGCAGTGAGAAAGTGGCTGAGACGCGCCACAGACAGGGGTCTTGACCGGTCAGCCTGATCAAGCAAACATCTTGTAGTCCGAGATGATTCCGCATGCCTTCGCTTTTCCCATCCCTCAGCTGTCCACATCGGAGTGCTCAGCCTATGGCAGGCAGGCACGCTCACCAACATAATGAACAGCCTCAACTCCGTGTCCTCTCTACCCAACAGCCAACTCAGTCGCGTGTCCACTGGAGCTTTATCGCAGCAGTCTACATTGATTGGAAGTGGTGGAAGCGAGGCTTTGCGCGGAGCCGTGCTGAGATTCAAAGCACGACTGTCCGGGACCGACCTAACCGAGTTCAAGAGCACAACATACGAGTCACTATGTCACGAGATCCTGCGCATCCAGCGCGAACAAGAGCAAACGAAGACTATGGCCAATATGGGCCGTATACAGTCATTCCTCGAAGCTATGCACCAATTTTCTAAAACCATCGAAATATTCCTGAATGTCTCGGAAGTAGTATGCTTTGTATGGGGCCCGATCAAATTTCTTCTTTTGGTGTGTGTAACGGAAGCCTTGGGGGCGTATCAAATACTGATTGGATGTAGACTGCCAGCACCCATGCCGAGTCATTCGAAACACTATTAGACGCGTACGCTCGCATTAGCGAAAATTTGCCATTGTTGCAAGAGTATGAGCAATTGTTCCAAGAAAACCAATACATGATTCAAGCGCTCGAGTTGATGTATATCGACATACTCGACTTTCATCAGCAAGCTATGAAGTTCTTTTCTGGTAATCGTAAGTTGAGGGCCAACCTCATCCCAAGACGCTTCTAAGCATTCTGGAACAGGCTGGAAAAAGTTCTTCCGCGCTATGTGGAAAGATTTCGATACGAAGTTTAACGGCGTCTTGAAAAGCCTGGCTCGGCACAAAGAGCTAGTCGAATGTCGCGCCACCCTGTCACAATATCGCGTCTACCGAGAAGATATGGTCGAGATGAAGTCTAAGCTTGACGGAATGGTCGCGGAAGAAACAGCCAAAAAGCTCACAGCTGTGAAGGAGTGGCTTGCGGTCGGATCCATACAAGAAGAAGACCATGCAAGGTTTTCTGAAATCCGGGCAACGTACAAAGACACTGGAAAATGGATTATGAAGAACGACAACATCAAAGATTGGATGGATACAGACGGTGAGCACAATGGTCTTCCCCGATATGGTGCTCAAGTGCTAACATGTTCCAAAGTACCTGCCACGCCCATAATCTGGTTGAACGGCATTCCTGGCGCTGGTAAGGGTGGCATCGGCCTAATGCAACTGTTTGAACCTAATGATCGGTAGGGAAGACTATACTGGCATCAGGTATCATTGATGAATGTAGAACGAGAAGTGCGTACATCACGAGCTACTTTTACTGCCACTACGAAGGCCAAGGGTGCAACACCGCAGTCGGAGTACTCAAAGGATTGATATATCAGCTATTGGATCGATATCCTGACCTTCTTCCACCCTGCCATGCAAAGCGAGCGATTAGCGGAGAACCAGTATTGCGGTCGTTGCAGTTGGCAAAGAAGCTTTTCGAAGATTTCTGCTCCATATCCGAGAAGATCTTCATCGTCATCGATGGTCTGGACGAATGTGAGCAAATTGAACGCAAGCAGCTGTTGGAGTTCCTCGTGGAAGTTGTCACGCAGTGTGATACCAACGAACCAGGGAAGTTGCGAGTAATGGTCATCAGTCAAGATTATGTCGATATCAAGAGAGCCCTTCACAGCTCTTCGGGCAATAAAATCGTACCCACCATCGTGTCTATGTCTGCCACCGACAATGAACACGACATCAGAAGCTACGTTAGAATCTGGGTGGACCGTATTGCAGTCAAACACCAACCCTTCGATGATGAAGCGAAGGAATACCTTTGCAACTTGGCTGTGGAAAGGGCAAAAGGTACGTCCGCTGTCCCAATGTATGCTTGAATGACTGAAACTTCAAGGCATGTTTCTGTACGCCAAACTAGTCATGTCCAATCTTTTCCAGCAGCCTACCCGTGGAGACCTGCTAGACGCTATCAACATGAATAACTTCCCGAATGGTATCAAAGAAGCGTACGTGATACGACAATCATTGCGTCGCTGTAATGAGTGTTTGACCCGGATTTCTGACAGCAGATAGATATGAGAGAATCGTAACACGGATCAAACGGACCTTTGTGGTAGAATGGCCCATGGCAAAAAAACTTCTGGGCTGGATGGTCTGTGCCCAACGTCAACTGACATGGCGCGAGATCCAAGTAGCCTTGTCAATCGACATCGACAACCGTAGTATTGAGTATGACGACCGCCGCTTCCGCCAGCACATTTACGACATCTGTGGCTCGTTGGTCACGGTTTCTGGACATCGTGTTTCTTTGGTCCACAGCACGGCCAAATAGTAAGCCATTTTTGGAGGGTTGTATAGCAGCGATACTGACCGAACAGCTACCTCACAAAATGCACTGAAGATATCCACCAGCCATCGGTAGAATGCGAATTGGCCGCGCTTTGTCTCCAGTACCTTGCATTTCCATGTTTCCAAACGAAGCCACCCATCGACAAGCAGGAACTCCGGCAGATGATGCTAGAAGGCCAATTCGCGTTCCAAGACTATGCCGTTGCTAAATGGGCGCAGCACGTCAATGCGTTTGTGAACACTGGCAAGACCCTTCTGGACGACTACTCCAAAGTCGAGCGAACCGAGGAGCTCGTCAGGGGCATGTCCCTGGCTATAGACAGCTTCGTGGACCACTACCACGAAGAGGAGTTCCATGAGCCCGAGAAAATCGTCGCCGAATGCCGCGAGAACTGCAAGGCTTTTGAAGATCAAGACTTCTACGAGGACCTAGTTGCATTGACCAGCCACATCTACACCTTCCAGAAGAAAGGGTTCGAAGCCCGCCACAAAGTCAGCATCAAAAGCCTCGAAGAAGCGCTCAATCGCAATCGGAAGCTGATGGAGGAAACCGTGTCCAAGCTGAAGGGCTCCGAGCTCGAGACATTCAAGCAGTTCTACGACAACGAGCGGCCATACAAGTGCACCAAAATCACGTGCATGTACTTCTCCGAGGGCTTCAAGGACGCCAAGTCGAAGAAGCGCCACGTGAACATCCACGAGCGGCCTTTTCAGTGCGAAGTGGCCGACTGCCTCGGCGCCGAGGGCTTCTCCAACCACAAAGATCTCGAAAAGTATGGAACGAATGCGTCGAATGACAGGAGGCAGGACGAGCTAACAAGTCGACAGGCACACCCGCGCTTTCCACCCCGAGATCAGCGATCTTGCACAGCGCTTCAACTCGACGCACGTTAAAAAGACAAAGGCGACGCACACGTGCACGCTCTGCGGGAAGTCGTTCACGCGCAAGATCATACTGGACGACCATGTCAAGAGCCACAAGGGCATCCGGGGCAACGAGTGCGAGGAGTGCGGCAAGGCTTTTACGCGGAAGAACGACCTGAGGCGCCACCAGAAAATTCACGAACGTGGGAGATGATGGATGAGCCTGCAGATCTTTCAGGCCTTCCCACCAGCCAGATTCGGCGCACCCGTTTAACCCTTCATCTCCCACCTCAATTGGTCGAGTCATAGGTCGGCAAAGCGCTCAACGCCTTCGCTGACACCTCAATCGGTCAACTTGCATTAAACTAGTCTTCTTCTTTTAGTTGTACGTTTACTATACCACCCTACGTCCGACTTCGTCGGAACGCCTCCCAAACCAAGTTCGATGCGGGACGGGAGCAAGCTCGCAACGCGGGGCAAATATTGCGGTCCTGCTGACCTTTCCGTGGCACCTTTTCTTCTGAAAACGGACTGGTGTCTAGGAGAAGCTTCAGTGGGCAATCCGGACTTGGCTTGCTTACAAGAAGTCGACGCGCCTCGGCTGGTGTAAACTTGCGTCTTAATCGCCCTCGGCTCAGCCTTCTCCATTAATGTATAGATACCTAGTCTAATAAATCTATTTAATCTTATTAGATACTTTATTAACTACGCAATTTTTAACAAATCTAAATATGTATTATTTAAAAAAATAAATTAAAATACTTATAGAGAGTTTTTATATTATTTTTTACTATATTAATATATTATAAACTATTTTTCTTTCCTATACTAGCATAAATTTTTATAAAAAAAAATTTTTCTTATAAGTATAGTTCTATAATGTATATTAACTTTAGTATAATATAGATTTTTTTATTTATTTTACTTATACTTATATTATAAACTATTAACTATTTACTATTTATTATATTAGTATTAACTACGTCTTTAATATTAAGATATAATATTTATATAAATTTTATAGTTTAAAAAAAGTAATATAAACTAATATTATAAAAATTCTTTATGTACTAAATATTATAATATATAAAATATATAATATTATTATAGTACGTACGTAGAATTTTTAGTATATAAATTATATATATTTTATTTATTATAATATTAAAATAATATAACGTCTTCCTTATAAAGTAGGTATATATAATATATAGGAGAATAATTAAAAAAAAGACTAATCTAAAAAGATATATATATTAAAAATTTATAGAAAATTAATTACTAAGTTTAAAAATATATTAATAATACTATTTTAAAGAATAAATTATAGGGATTATTACGAGGATTTTAGTTACTACTTATTTAGTATACTTAATAAACTAAAATTACCTAAATATAATAATTTTTTAAATAGGATTTTTAAGGCCCTATAATTTTTTAATTAGTAAATATAGTTAACTAAAATTTTAATTATACTATTTTAGACTTAGTATAGGCCACGTTACGGAATTTTATAATAGTATTAATAATTTAATAATAAAACTATATTAGTATAAAATATTTAACTATTACTTATATAATAACTACTTACGTAATATATTATTAATATTATAGTATATTTAAATACCTTTTAAGTTATATACTTTTAATTTTATATTTATATATAATTATAGTATATACTCTAAAATTAACATTTAATCTATATTTTTATTTAAAAGTTAGTAACTTATTTTTTTAATTACTATTATTTACGTAAATATATTTATTAGTAAGTATTATACTAGAAATTATATTAAAATAAAAAATAAATTAATATAATATAATAGTGACTAAAAAAACATAGACTAATAAAGAAAATAAATTAAAAGAAATAAGTAATTAATAAAAAGCTAATTAGAAGTCTTAGAAAGTAAAATAATATTATTTATATATATATTTATATATTAATTAAATAAAAGGGTATGGTTGTAGTGGCTATATAGGCGACTAAAAGGGGTTTTAAAAAAGGAGGAGTATGTGTATACCTTTATACTTAATGTGTCGAAAAAAATATTATTTATATTAGAAAATAATCTAGTAATTCTTTTTTATATAAAGCTATACTTTTAGTGTAGTACCTATAGTTTTAAAAAAAAATAACTATTAACTACTATAGAGGTTTTAGTAAAATAGTTTTATAATATTTTTAATATAATAATAAAAAATATAACGCGCAGTTATATATTAATATATAAACTAAAAATATATTTACCGGTTATAATAAGTTAAAATAGGAATATTAATTAACGTACTTTATAAGCCTTATAAAGCCACGGCACAACGTAATAATAAAAACTTAATAAATATTAAACAACTTATATATAATAAGGCTATATATAAGTAGTATAAATTTTAAACTTTTAAAAGTTATACTTCTTTTTTTTTAGTATAGGTAAGGGACCTTATTAAATATAGTAATACGACGCTTATATTTTAATTTATATTTATAAATTAGTAACTACTTATAATTATTCTAAAAGTTATTAGTAATTACTGCTTATAATTATATATAAGGTAATTAGGTATTACTAGGCGTGCGAACTTTAGGACTGATAAAGTCGTTAGGCGGTTGCCTAGTGCCTATAATAGAATATCTGGCCTTCGAAAAAAAATAGTAATATATAAGTAAGTATTATCTTAATAGCTTACGCCGTTACTAGTATACTATAAAATATTAATATATACTAATATCTCTAGTACTATATATATAAAATAACAGAAAAGTATAATAAATAGGCTACTACGCTAGGCAGCTGTATTAAATTCATTTTTTATAAATATTACTACACACACTATATTATAATATAAATAAATAATCTTATAAAAGTAATATACGTAATAATTTTTACGTAACTAAATTTATTATACTAATAACTCTTTTAAAAATAATTTTTATAAAGCTCTAGAGCACTATAGTAAAATTTAACTTTTATAAGTAACTTATAGATAGTATAAAAAAATTATAATTTTAATAACTATAGACTACGTCTTTTTTTTAAATAAAAAAGTAGGTTTAGTATATACAATATCTATACTTATACTAATATAGTAATAATAATAGTAATTATTACTAACCTACGTAGTTATAAAGGTAATAAATCCTAAAAGTCTTATTATAAATAATCTAAACTATATCTATAGGTAGAAGTAATAGCTTTTAGCTATACTAAAAGTGTAACAGGGTTTACTTAGTCTTATCTAGTAGTAAACCTAGTTCTAATATAAAATAATTAAGAATTAAAATAAGTATAGGTAATATTAAGCCGATATAGTAAATATTAATAGTATTCTAAGTAATTTATAAAATTAATAATAAAGTCCTAGCTACGTAAAACTTTCTTAAGTTTATATATATAAGGTATTTTACTTTTTCGACCTAGCCTTACCTAAATTTTTCGACACATTAAGTATAAAGGCATACACATACTCCTTCTTTTTTAAAACCACTTTTGGTTGCCTACACAGCTACCACAGTTACACTATTTATTTAATTAGTATATAAATATAAGGTATTTTACTAGCTTTTTAGCTCTACTTCTATAGAGTTACAGAACTAAAAATTTATAAATTTAAAAAATAAAACTATAGATTCTATTATATAATTTTATTATATATCTATATTATATTCTGCGTCTAACCTATAGACGTAATTTTTTAGGTTAGATTTCTATAGGTCTTTGCTAAAATTACCGTCGTCTTTATAATATTATTACGACGTGGTAGCCGTAATAAAAAGACTAAAATAACTCTAACTATGTTAAGTTTAAAAATAAAGTAGTAGCTATTACTCTAATAATAATATAGCTATAAAACGTAAAAAATCTAGTAATTATACTATTAATAATAATATAAGACTATATAGGATCTATATAAAGGCATACACATACTCCTCCTTTATTAAAACCCCTTTTAGTTAGCCTGAGCCACTACAGGCACACTATTTGTTCGATTAATATATAAATATATATATAGAATCTATATATAAAATAATAAATATAATAAATATAGTAATAATATATATAAAAGTAAAAAGGAGAGTATTATAAAATACGTATAAGTGTAGACAAGATAATATATAATAATTTAGATATAAAAAAATACGTAATTAGTATAAAAAAAAATAAAAAAGTTTTTATCTTATTATATACCTATTAATAAGCACTACTATTATAATCTATTAAACCCGACCCGTTACATTCGAGTCTAAATCTAGTAATTATAAAAAACACTATTACGTTAATTTTAAAAAATATTAATTATATTATTAACTAGAGTACGAAAAAATTAGTAATATATAAAAATAATATAAATAAAACTTACTTATACTTATAAAGAATATTAAAAATATAATAAAAAAATTCTAAAAAACTAATATTTCCTAATAAATTAAAAGTCTAAAGAGAATATAAATCTAATATAAAGTATAAGTAAAGAAGTAATAACAATTAACGTTTATAATAATTAGTTTTTACGTATTTATAAAGTAAGATTTAAAATGTTTTTAATATACTAAAATAAATAGAAATAAATATATTATTATTATTATATTTTAGTATTTAATAATAATTATATTAGTTTATATAGGGACTAAAATATTATAATCTAACTTTAAAATATTTTTTAAGTAAGCAGGAAATATAAATTAGTATTTATTAATATATATAATTTATTATATATATATTTGTATTTGTATACTAATCGAACAAATAGTATGGCTATAGTAGCTTAGGTAAACTAAAAGAGGTTTTAAAAAAAGAGAAGTATATATATACTTTTATACTTAATATATTAAAAAAGTTAAGTAGGACTAGATTAAAAAGGTATAGCACCTCGCGCTAGCGTACTAGCGTACTAGCGTACTTAGTACGCCCCCCCTAAAAAAATATTAAGTTAAGAAAGTTTAGTACAGACTACTATATTTTTTTAGAGAGATATATAGGTAGTAGTAGTAACTACTACTTATATATCTCTTCTTTATCTCCCCTATAGTTAACATAGTTAAACGTTTATTAAATAAAAAAAAAAGATACTTGCTAAGATATTTTTTAAAATATTATTTAAATATCTAGCTCCTATATAATATAGTCCTCCTCTTATTAATACTAATAATAAAATATATATCTTAATTAATCTTAAGGCTTCTAAAACAGTGTCTAGTATAGTTATTTAAGCTCTTTTTATAGTATTCTACTATTTTATAGATAATAAAAATATAATTCTAGTAAACGCTTACTAGTATAGGTATCTTATTTATCTAAAAGTAGCTAATTTTATTTATTTAGTAGCCGACGCCGATAAAGTTAATTATAATTTATTAAATAAAATTATAACTATCTTTAATAATAGATACTAGTCAAATAAGTTAGTTAGATTATTAATAAAGAAAGTAGTTAAAGTTATAAATAGTAAGTTAATAGTATTAGCGGCAGTAGCTTTAATAGGTAGAAATATAGTAAAAATAAAAAAAGTAAAAAAATATAACGTATAGTTTATAGTAGAGTTAATAAGTAAAATAAATATTTTATAAATATAATAGGTACTCTTTAGTATAAAAGATATAGTAAAAGTAAAGGTAAAAATAGTAGTAATAGCAGAAGTAATAGTAGAAGTAATAGTAATAGTAATAGTAATAGTAATAGTAAAAGTAATAATAGTAATAGTAAAAACGTTTTAAACTTAAAGCTTAAAGCCTATAAGGTAATAAGTAAAGAATAGTAAAGAACGTAGAGATACTAAAAGTAATTAATATTTAAAAGTTCTAAGGGGGTCTATAAGTATAGTTTACGTAGGCTAGATAGGTAGATAGGCGTACTTAGTATTATAGTTAACTATTTTTATAAATAAAAAAGAATTTATAATTATAAATAAAAAGTTAACTATTAGTAAACGCTACACTACCTGTGTGTATAGATAAAGTAAAAAGTAATAAAAATAAAAATAATCTCTATTTTATACAAAAATAAAGTTAAAAAAGTAACTAATAGATTATAATAGTAGTGGTCGGCAGTATTATATAAATAAAGTCCTAATATCTATAACTAGATTAGATATAAAATGCGATAAATTACTAAGTATCTTTTTATTTTATTTTTACTTTTTATTATACAATAATATAATATATATAGTTATATTATTTAATAATTAGAATCTATATATAGTTAAAATTATATACTCTAATTCTTAATAAGGTAGTACTAATATTTATAAAATAAATAACGTTTTAACCGATTTTAAAATTAATAAAATAAAATACTCTTCTCTTATAACCTAGAGTCTTACAGGGGGGGGACATTTAAAAAAAAGTACTCTATAAAGTTACTATTTTTAAAAATTAATATAAAATTAATTACTAAGCCTAAAAATACGTAAATTATAGCGTTTTAAAGAGAAAGTTAAAAAGATGTTTATAAGGGTTTTAGTTACTGCTTAGGTAATATATATAATAAATTAAAATTACCTAAACATAATTAATTTTTTAGCCCCTTTTTTAGATTCCTATAACTTTTTAGTTAGTAAATATATTTAACTAAAATTTGAACTATACCCTTTTAGGACCAGTATAGGTCACGTAACTAGTTTTTCGAAGTATATTAATAATCTAATAATAAAATTATATTAATTATAAAAATATTACTAAGACTTATATAATTACTAATCACGTAATACATTATTAATATTATAGTATATAATAATATCTTTTATCTTTTATAAACTTAAACTCCTATTCTCTTAAAATGGCACCAAATCTTTTAAAACTTAAATCTAAAATTAATTTACTTTTAAGAGCAAATACTCCTATTTTTATAATTATTTCTACTTTAAAAAGGCCTAAAAAGACTATTTATAATACTATCTAACGTATTAAAAATAAACAAAAAAATAAAGAAAAGAATAATAATATAAAAAGAGTTTATATAGGAGGTATAGAAAAGTTAACTAAAAGAGATAAAAGAGTTATTAATAGAAACTTAACTAGAAGTCCTAAAAAGGAAAATAAAAGAATACTATTAGAAAATAATCTAAAGATTATAACTAGATAATTACAAAGAGTTTTAAAAGAGGAGGGTTATATAATTAATATAAGTAAAAAAAAACTAATAATTAACAAAGAAAACGCTAAAAAAAAAGTAAAATACGCTAAAGAATAATTAAAAAATATAAAAGAGATAAATTTAAAAGAGATTATATTTTCTAATAAGTTAGCGATGAAAAGGGGATAAGAGAATAAGTAATATTATAGAAAAAGGAGTAATAATAGAGTTAGAAGAGAACTGGCTATTAGCTAATTATAAAGTAAGTTATTTTAACTTTTTAAAACATTAAAATATATAACTTTTTATATATTTTTAGGTTATAGTTTTAGTTTTTTAATATTAATTATATTAATTATTTTATAGGCTAAGACCTTACCCTATAAGTTTAGGGTGCAATTTAGGTAAGAAGTAAAAGTAATTTAGTATTTATTAAAATACCTAATTTTTTTACTTCTTATACTAGTAAGGATTATATAAATAAAGTTTTTATACCTGAGGCTAAACCCTCTATAAAAAGGGGTAAGTTTTATAATACTTTTTTACCTCTTTTTTTAATAATATAATAATATATATATATATATATATATATTATTATATTATATTATAATTATAATCTATATATTAATATTAATTTAGGTTAGTAATTCTAATAAGATAACGTCCCTATTTATAAAATAACAGACGTTTTAAACTAGTTTAAAAATAATAAAATTAAACTATTTCTTTACCTAGCCTATAGTCCTAATTTAGCCCCTATAGAAAATATATAGAGTTATTTAAAATAAGGACTAAATAAAAATAAAAAGGCTACTTTAGGGGTAGGATCTAGTTTATAAAGTATAGAGGCCTTTAAAAGAGTTATTAATAAAAAGTAGTAGAATATACTATAAGAAGTTATTAATAACTATATTTTATCTCTTCCTAACCGTTATAAGGCGGTTATAAAAGCTAAGGGCTACTATACTAAATACTAGTAATTTATTATTACCAGTTTATTATTACAAATTTAAAAAAATAACTTTTATATATAATTATATAAATAATATATAAATATATAAAAATATTATATATACATATATATTATAGTTACTATTATAATATATATAAAAATAAGCTACTTTTATACCTTAAATAAAAAGTTATAATAGTCTAAAGTAGGACTCTAAAAATTTTCAATATTTACTAATTTTTTTTTACCCCTAAACCCCTTAGTAAGCAGCCCCTAAATAGGTAAATAGAACCCGCTAGGTTTTCTCTTTAAAATAGTATTTTTTACGTATTTTTAGGCCTTATAACTAAAATATTATATTATTTTAAAAATAGTAATTTTTAGAGTACTCTTTTTTAAATGTCCCCCCCCGTGTAATTTTAAGTCTAATATAAATTTATAATAAACATTAGTAAATACTCTATATTAAAGATATAAAAGCCATTTAAATATAAAATTAACTATAAATATATAAAGTTTCTTAAAATAAATCTTTTTTTAAAAGTCTTATAATATACTATATAAAAATATTAAAAATTATATTTAATTATAGTAAAACCATTTTAAAGTAGTTATAGAAACTAATAGATACTATACTAAATACTAATAATATATTATTTATAAATTTATTAGTAAAATTATTTAAAATTTTTTTTAATAGCTATATATTTATTATATTAATATAATAAAAGTTATGTACTAATTTATTATAAGTACTATTTTAATATATATTAAGATAAGAAAAATTTATATTTTTAAATAAAAAGTTATAAGACTCTAAATTAGGATTCTAAAAAAAATTTATTCTATTTATAAGATTATTAAGTACTTACTAATTTGCTATCTAGTTTTACTCAACTTTAACTTTTTAAAAATACATTTTATATTTTTAGTTTAACAATTAATTGAGCTATATTAATTTAATAAAATTATATTTTATATTAGTAGTTTAACAATTAATTAAGCTATATTAATTTAATAAAAATATATTTTATATTAGTAGTTTTTTAATATTACTTTTCTATATTTATTCTACTATCTCTATATGTTTATATACTAATTTTACTTACGTTTTAATTATATAAGCGCTAAGATAATTATAATATATATAAATATTTTTATATATCCCGTACTCTTTAGATATTTTATATATATAATAAATATAATATTATATATTTTAAAATAATTACCTTTTTTTATTATTAATTATAATTTTATAAATAGTTATATATTATATATTTCTAAAATTATAATATTTATATTATAATATATAGTACATATTATAAAGGCATACATATACTTATCCTTGTTTAAAATCCCTTTTAGTCACCCCGAGTCACCACAGCCACACTATTTGTTCGATTTATATATAAATATATAGTACATATTATAAATTTTATAATTAATTATTAGTTAATATTTCTTAAGAGAGAATATATATATTTCTTTTTTAAAACTCCGTTTAGTTATTCTAAGCCAGTATAGCTCGACTATTTTATTTATATAATATATATTAATATATATTAATATATATAATATTATTATACTTTATATAAGAGTAATTTAATAAAAATATAATTTTTTATACTATTACTAATACTATATAATTATATTTATATATTAATCGAACAAATAGTGTGGCTGTAGTAGCTCGGGAAAAATAATAGTATTATAAAAAATTAAATTAATAAAACATTTTATACAAAAAATTCTACTTAATAGTTTTTAAATTATAATTTTAAATATATTAGTTATAGAGTTATTACTAATTTAATCTTTTTATATTATAATTTTATACTAAGATACTAGTATTTTATATTATAATTAGTCTTTTAACTTTTTATTTAAATTATAAATATATAATTTCTTTTTAACCTTTTATAACTAAATTTAAAATTTTACTTATAATACATTTTTTTATATATATTTAATTTATATTATTAGTTAATTCTAACTTATAAGTTTTATTTTTAAAGTTTTAAAATATTAATTATTTAAAACTTATATATCTCGTTAATTAAAGTGGTTATAAAAATTTTAAATAGCCTATTTTAAAATAATAATTTAGCACTATTATTTATATATTTTATAATAGTTATAAATTTACTTAGTTAGGTAATAATTTTAGAAAATATTATATATATTTTTAAAAATAATATAATTAATATAGACTAGTACTAGGAGTATACTATACTATAACTTTTTATATAAAATATACGGAGCGTAAAAAATATAAAATAAAAATAATAAATAGTTTATATATATATATATAAAATACTAAAAGAGTTAAAAGTTTTAATAATATATATAGTAAATAGTCTATATTAGTAATAAAAATAAAAATTTAAAAATAGTTCTAGATTTAGTTTTAAGCTAGTAAATAATAAGTATAGTTAAAATATATATATTATTATAAATTAAATTACTAAGTATAAGCCTTAAAAAGCCCTTTTTACTAAAGCTACTTATTAGGGCCTATTAAAAGATTCTGGCCTTATCCCGGCCATTTGATTGGCTGTAGCAGTAAGTAAGCCATGCAACTACTAGTAATTACGTTATCGCGGTCCATAATCTTATATTGCTTATATTTCTCTATAGGCTTTAATACGCGCGTGTATAAGGCAGTAGTGCCGTAAAAGTAATCTAATTTAATAAAGTTGGTGTTAAGGCTATTGCCTTAGAAAGAAACTATAATACGCACAAGAGATGGTGCGTAGAAGCTATATTACTTACTACTAGCTTAAAACCCTACCATCTCTACTCGTCCTAGAGAACGATGGTTCTCCTTTATTGTTATTAC
The DNA here is from genome assembly GCA_030770415.1 of Pleoardoris graminearum. Lineage (NCBI taxonomy): Eukaryota > Fungi > Ascomycota > Dothideomycetes > Pleosporales > Didymosphaeriaceae > Pleoardoris > Pleoardoris graminearum. Next base: position 117,322 of record JASEKS010000114.1, on the reverse strand, counting down.
TAATCTAAATAGATTATACGACAACTAGTATAAATAATAATATATTAATTATAGTAAAAAGATATATTAAATAAAAATATAAAAGACGGCCTAATACTATAATAAAAATAAATATTTAACAAGGGCAGAGGATAATAATATTAAGTAATAGTAAAAGTAAATACTAACTATAATATTATAAAGAATAGTATAAAGGCGTACACATACTCCTCCTTTTTAAAACCCCTTTTAGTCGCCCCGAGCCACCACAGCTATACTATTTATTCGATTAGTATATAAATATATATATAAAGAATAGTAATTTATAAAAATACTTTATTTAATATTTTTTATTCTTATCCTCTTTACTAATATTTTAATTATTAAAAGCTAATAGTTATATCTAATACTAAGTCTACTAAAATAGAAATTATAATAATTTTTATTATTAATAATATTATAAGTAACTTTCTTAACTATTATAAGTATACGCGGATTACTAATATTATTAATAGTAATATTAAATATATAAAAAGAAAAAGTAAAATTATTAGTAAAAGTATAAAAGCTAAACTAAAATCTATTAAAAAATAATAAAAACTTAAACTTCTAAAACTATATTTTAAAATTTTAAAAAAGTAATCCTATACGTTTACCTATTTTTATTAAAATGGTTTTTACTTATATAGGTAAGAGGAGATTCTTTTTATAAAAATAATTACTAGTATATTTAAAATTAACTTCTTCTACTTTAAATAATTATTAAAAAGTATAGCTATTAAAACTAAAAGAAAGGTAAGCTTACGCTAGCGAATAGGTTGGGGTCACACAGACCACTTGGGGTCGTATATAAGTAGAAATAAGCGAGGAACATCAAAGTATTTTTTAAAAAGTATTTACTAACTTTTTAACTATAATTAATTAAGTAATACTATAATAACAAAAGCTTTAGCGCATAGGCCGAAATAAAATTATAAATTATAAAAATAATAGTTTTATTTACTAGATTCTGTACAATTTAAAATTTAAACAGGAATCCTATTTAAATCTTAAATTATATAGAATCTAGTAAATAAAACTATTATTTTTATAATTTATAATTTTATTTTAGCCTATACGCTAAAACCTTTGTTATTATAGTATTACTTAATTAATTATAGTTAAAAAGTTAGTAAATACTTTTTAAAAAATACTTTGATGTTCTTGCAAAATGTAGCCCTAGCTTTATAACCCTAACCCAACCCCAACCCGACCCGTTTTACTAGCGTAGGTAAGCTCTCTCTAAAAAAGTAAACTATAAAGAAAAGAATTAATAAGTATATTAATACTATATAAATCTAGAATTTTCTAAATATAGGTAAGTAGTATAAGAATAATAGTAATAGTAAAAAAATAAGTTAATAGTAAATTAATTAAATAATAAGCGTTAACTTTATATATAATTATATATAATATTAATAAAGCGACATAATAGCTCTGCATCAAAGAGCGCCTAGAGAACGATGTAGACGTTAATACTAAGTTCCTTCCATTTGCACAACAATGTTGTGCCTCCCCATATGAAGACTAAAACGGCGAGGCTGAACACAAGGCACCTCGCGGTTAGTTTACTTGTTAGCGCGGCGTCTCTTCCACACCGGTGGTCAGATTCACCGGTAGTGGCGCGAAATTGGAGTGCACATCAATAAGAAACAAACCGGTGCATTTCTATGATTTGCACGATGCTCCCCTGCGATTGCCCTCCGGTGCCTTCGTTCATTCGCCCCATTTGCCGGGCGTTTCCGTTCCTTTCTATTGATTTAATTCAAGGAAGCTCTATAAGCGGCGGCGTGGGCTTCCGTTCAGCCTTCTACAAAAGGAAGTATAACGCGCCGGGAGACGGCTGAGTCGACTCATATCCGGTGAACTAGCCGAGGGTTGCTCAAGTGTGCCTTGGTGCTGCACTGCAATTGTCATACGTTGTTGCAACTTGGTATGTTGGTCGCTGCTTCAAATACTTTATTTAACTTGCGCAGGGGACGTTCAGAGTGTGTAAGGCTGCCTTCTTCTCCCCTTACTATTTCGCTCAAGATTTTCCTCGCTGAACACTTTATCTGAACCTCCTCCGATAACTTTTGTACGGGTTTCAATGCACTGATCATGTCACTGCACCTAATTTTACGTCGTGCATTGTTGCTGGACAGTGCCTATCTCACGCTTGGGTAGCACACTGCCTAGGTACGGCTTCGCGTGCACCTAGAAGTATTGATGGTAAGAGGAACCTCTTACGTAGACACTTCTCCCTGACAAGGTCAGCTGCTAAGATTTATCGCTTCATCGGAGCTTGGATTACCTCTCCCCATCTTAACGTTGGTGACCCACCCAGTTGTTACACCAATGTCCGGATCCGGCTTAGAGCATCTCGAACTAGAATACCACCGTACAGCGGACCGATACGTTTCGAACGCTTTTAAGATACGCACCTTTAAGATACGCACCTTATTCAGTGCTCGCTGAAGCTAAGTCGTAGGCGTACGGCACCCGGCACACTTCGACGCCTGCATCTGGCCCACGTACAGGCATGTGGCACCTACCTAAGCAGGTATCGAACAGGCTAGCTACGCAAGAACAGACACGGATACGAGTTTGTTGGCAGACAATATCAGGGATATCTCTTCATTGTTGGAGTATTGAGGACTACCCGCAGCAATTGGTAAGCGTTCAGAGGATGAGCGGAGCTGGTGGAGCTGGTGGAGAGGGTGGGCGTGGAGCGGACAGGGCGTCGCATTGGCCTGGAGCATGCACTCATAAGCTCTACTACTCTTGCACCGTCACTAATGCATCCGGGAGACTGGAACCTTTTTTTTCGTCACCGACCAGATCCTTACTACTCTCGTTATCAAAGCCACCAACATATTTATCGAGGGGTTCCTACGACTCAGCTACCGGGACGCGGTGGAGCGGTGAATGATGGTTATTCGCATCTCAGGGTGGAGAGTGCCCGTGATCAAGGTGACTTCGAGCACGTACCCGTGGACGCATCAATCATTGGGCTACAACCATACTTCAGCTTGCTTTGCATTGCCCTCCGCCCGTATTCGAGGCATGTCTCCTTCCATGCATATCTCATGTACGTTGCAGGCCCGCAGCCCACGAATCCCATCTACGAACGTCCACGACTGGAACTTATCACAGACTCTCCACCACGGCGGAGAACAGCGCAACCCGTTTCCAAAACAGAGTTAAATATGCCCCCCCGGCCGTCTTCAGTTTATACCTCTCTGGGGCCACGCCGGATGCAGCTTTCAAGTCAGCTTCATTCATTGACAGAATATCATAACCATTCACTATCCTCCGAACCCTAACTCTGAGCTTCTTAATCTCTATATTTCCACTGGCTCTTCGTTTATCTGAGCGGGTACTATTGTTACATTCGAACACGACAACTGCCACATTTCTCCCAGGCTAAGTGGCTCCAAGACCATAGACATGATTGCGAGAGCGTTGAGGCGAAAGCAGAAGCCGAATGTGGGGGCATCACCGGGACGGAACCCGTCCTTGCCAGGAGCAGGCATAGACATGGCTCAGTTCGGACGACCCAGCATGCCCTATTCCAGCTTCGACAACAATCCATTTGTCCCTGGATCGTCCGATAATCGGACTGGCGCGCTTCAAGATGACGCTTTCGGTGCGCCACCTGCGTGGCTCAATGCAGGGGGTGTGGGGCTCATGTATTCGGAGCCAGACAGCTATTATCCATTGGAAGCCAACGGCGGCGCACCCCTCATGACTGACTCACAATATGCCGAAACGCAAATGTGGACGTCCACTTTTTCCAGCGACGGAACAACGGCTTCAACTGCGTCTTTCTCTTATCCTCCCTTCACAAGCATGACTGGGGACTATCAGGCCACACCTTTCCCTCCTTATCATACATATACTCAGAATATCCCATCCAACATCGGCGCTTCTTGTCCACCTCCTTATCCACCTAAGCAGAGCAGTCCGATACTAAGAAGCTCGGCCGGAACAGAGGGACGTCCCTACATATGCCCCAAATGCGGGAGGGCGATTCGCCACCGCCGTAATGTAAATCGCCATGACGAACTTTGCAACAGTACGCGGGTTGAGAAACAGATTCGGTGTGATCGGGAAGGTTGCTCCGCGACTTTCACCAGAGCTGATACGCGTCGCCGACACCAAGGTCTAGCTGGGAGAGAAAGTGTCTGCCAGGGAAAGGGAGTCTAAGGTACGTTTCACAATCGCGCTGCTCCCAACGCATCGCCCCCAACAAGTCTCCCATGCTCATATAGTCAGCAGGTGAGATGCGATCGCTATACAGTCCGGATGATTTTCTTTTCTTCTCCTAGCTTTGCGCTTGGACTGTTCGGGGGTATCTGGGACTGCTGAGTGGTCAGGGTTTAGGCTACCCATACAACTCAGCCTGGGAACGAATGCAAATGTGACAGTTGGTCACAGTGGAACTAGAAGTTTTTCTGGTAATTTTCTGGTCTTCGAGCAATAGATAGCTCGAAAAAAAGCATGTTCTGGTTTCATCAGAGCTCCTCGCATGTAATGCCATCGTATAGATATAGATTTACCACAGATCCATTCAAGCTAGGGGCAATTTTTTGCCGGAGTGGATATGAAGACCTGGGGTACTCTTGAACCACTTAAGCCAACCCTTGCCCCGGCGCAGATTGCCCCGAATGCCTCATGAAGGGCAACCGTCAGCCTGGGTACAGGTTGCCTTAAACTATGCAGGCCGGCCAATTGCGAAGCTGGAACGAAAAAGCATGTATCATTCGCTAGGCAAATAGCAGGGACGTGTCTCAGGCTGCTCAACCGTTGCCCTCCGTTCTTGAGTCGATCAATTAGAGTACTTCGCGAGTATGTACGACTGCAGCAAACGTTTTGGAAGTTATCCCGTGTCTCTGTCCGCTGTCCATTATTTCGGCCTTTCAATCCGCACCAGAATACAAAAAGCCGGGGAACGCGATTTTCCCTTGTTAAAGCTACAATTCAAATACTAGTCTATTTTGTTATTAAGGAGCCTTCCCTGAAGTCACGGGGGTGGGTCACGGCTCCCTAGAGATAGCTAACTGATCTTTCCTCGGGGACTTCGCTGCCTAGACTGGCGGACATGCGGGCATGCGGACAGGCGGCGAAATTGCCACCGATTACTGCCGTATGTAATACGAGAGCGAGAGCATGGCGTACCTCCCTCGCTAAGATCTACGTGCTCAGTTTAAAACCGTATAGCAAACCGTAATATATTCATATAAGCGGAGGTTGAGCCGTAAGGTTACCATGGGTACCAAACCAGTTAGGTTACTCAGGAGCGCCCTTGAAATTTATGCCCTGCCAGTAGAAAATCATAATCCGTGGCATTCAGTCTCCCAGCCAACATCCATAACTTGTCGTTCAGGGAATTCCAATTCACAGTGAGTGTACAATTTGTAGTCCTGGGCCAGCCTTCTTCTTCTTCCCGGATGGGTTTCGTCCCGGTAATGCCCCCACATTCGACTTCGCTCAACGCTCTGGAACCCCACCGTCGTCCCCTCGAACCTCTCCAGTTTTGTATCCTTGTTCGGTCCGCCTTTTTGCTGTAATCAACGTGTTGTGATTTGTGCCGGTTGTCGCATGATCTGTTCAGGTCGGTAACGACGACCCTAAGCCTCGCATTGCTTGTCTAAATTCGGTATTGAATGCGATCGGTTGACAGCTCCCCGGACCCAGTTTAACAAGCTAAAACTCCACCAACAGCCGACCTGTTAGAATACCCCCTTATTTTGAATTGGTTGAATAAATGCAGGTTTCTACAGAAGTTCTTCATTACCGGCCTCATAAAGGGCCACAATACCTGAGGTAACTTTCTTACCAAAGCCCCACGTTTCATTGCAGGGTAACTGTGAGAACAACGTTGGAACCTATAGCCCTTTCACTTATTCTCCAGAATTAACCAGTTCCATCTTAGGGACGTAAACATGAGGCTCTCAATCCTTCCAAACCAGCCGCCACACTACTACCTCAAGGTGTAATGTTGAATACTTAAAAAGGGATCAAGTATCTAGGAGGCTCATAGAGATAGCAATGCTAGACAATAATTCTCCTACAATAATCTATATAGTAATTTTATTATCTATACCTAACACGCTAATTATAGATTATAATAAATTATTTTTTAAAATATTTTACCCCTTTTAAAAGTTAAAATACGCGTTTTTTTCTCTATTAGTACTTTATAATAGAATAAGTTCTATAAGTCCTTTATAAGGCGTTCTTTATAGTCTTTTTTAAGGAGCTCTTTAATTCTAAATAGCTTATTTTTAATATATTATTATAGAAGTCCTATTAAGGTTAGTTATTTATTATAAGAAAGGGGTAATTACTTACTTACGTTAAATTCTAATCTTAAATAGCAGTATAGCAGCTAGACTAGTATAAAAAACTTAATTTTTAGCTTAAAGTAGCTTTTAAAGTCTTTTTTAGCTTTATATATATACTTATAAAAATTCTTTTTAATCTACTACTTCTTACCCTTCTTAAAGAGCCTTAAGTTAAATAAAGTATTAGTATAGAGCTTATAAAGCTATTTATTAATATATTGCCTCTCTAAGTAAAGTAGTAGTATAATTATACCTAAAGTAACTATTATTATTAAACGTAGTAGTATAATAATTATAAAAATAAAAATAAAAAATATAAATAGGTATATAGTAGATAGGCAAAGAATTTATATATATAAATTAGTCTTATTAACTATAATTTATACCCCTAGGTAATAACCTTAATACTATCTTATTAAATCTATTAACTTCTACTAGCACGGTTGCCTCGCGCACGTGTATTATCATCGCCTAGAGAGGATAGCAATGCTAGGTAAATGCTAGGCACGGTCTCTCAGCTCGTATCAGGGAGAGCACAGATAGTCACGTGGCGCCGGGCTGGCTACGACCCAAGTATTCCAGCAGCGGACTATCACAAATACGTGACCAAGTATCTTTGTATTACCACATCTGGGAGAGTGATCTAGCTCAGTATGATAGATAAAAATAGCTCTTCATCAATTATAAACCACCGTTGGGTCGATAATATATACACTGAAATGTGGACAGATGGTCTCCAGCACTTTATCCCGCTCTAAAAGCCTTATATATAGAGCGAAGTATATTATAAACATTTCGCACTCGTCGTAAGCTACTATACACGATACTAGATAGTGCAGTTCTCTTGGAGATCCGATCCGATCCGATCCGATCCGATCTGACTGGATATAATATGTCCTAGGCATCAACAGGAAATAAGAGAACTAGACGCTGGTTGCCAAACAAGAATGACAGAACCGCTCCTCCGCGCTAAAGATTGCAGTGTCGTACTCCACCGCATCCACCCACTACACAAGGCGAACACAGGCGAAGGCGGAGACCATGCTGGAAATAGTCGCATAGCTGATTGGCTACCGCCTAGCACAGCCTCAGCCGAAACCAAACTCCCTCCTTTCTCAATTTAATCGTGCGAACTCGATCGACAGGCTGTGGGTCTCTTTTTATCGTCGTTACCGACCTGAACAGATCATGCGACAGCCAGCACGAATCACAACACGTTGATTACAGCAAAATGGCGCGACAGGCTGTGCTACACCACAATACCCTAGTCGCATTAGAGTAGCGTAGGACATGCTCACTATATCCTTAGCATTATTCTCGAACGGCAAGTACGCCGCGATTAGCACTGCTACACGGTATGAGGCCTATTCCTTATACGTTGACAGGACGGCATATACCGCTTGACGACGTACACGAGGGTGTCGTTGGACCTTTTGAATTAGCCCAGGGGCTCGCGCAGGATATAACTATATTACTATAACACTGAGCGCGACGTATCGCACATTCGCAATAGTGCTACGTACCAGCCGCTAGGCCCCACACCTACCAGGTAAGCCTTAACAACCCGATAAAGCATACCCTTAATAAGTTACTAGATCTAAGCTTTATTTAAAACCGAAACTACTAGCGCCCTTAATTATTTTAACTAATATTATAATATAACTATCCTTTTAAAATATTTATAATTTAAAATTTTAATTAATTTTTCATTATTTTATAGGGGAGTAATATTAAAAAAAAAAATTATACTATTTTTAAAATAATATAAATTTTTAATTAGTAAGCCTAAAAGTAGGAGAATAATATAGTTTTAAAAAGAAAAACTAGTATATTTTATTTACTCTCTTAGGGACTGCTTACTAAGGAATATAAGAGTAAAAAAAATTACTAAATATAAAAATCTTTTAAGACCCTACTTTAGGGATTAATAACTATTTATTTAAGGTATAAAATTAGCTTATTTTAATATATAAAATAATAGGTAGTGTATTTTATTTATATATAAATTATTTTTATGTATTACAGGGGAGTAATATTAGGAAAGGGTTAATATAAAATGTTATCCTTTTTTAACATAAAATAACTATTTATTTATAAGGCCTAACAATACGAAAATAATATTATTTTAAAGAGAAAAACTAGTATACTTAATTTACTCTATTAGTGGCTGCTTAGTAAGTCCCTAAAGAGTTAAAATAATTTAGTAAATAAAAAACAGTTTTAGAACTATATTTTAGACTATTATAACTATTTATTTAATATATAAAATTGGCTAGTTTTTATATATTTTATAATAGTATTTATAATATATAAGTGTAGAAAAGATTTTAATATATTTATATATTAAGTATATAATAATATATAATAGTTACGTTTTTATATTTTTAATAATAAACTAGTAAATAATAAATTACTAGTATTTAGTATAGTAGTCTTTAGCTTCTATAACCGCCTTATAATAGTTAGGGAGAAATAATATATAGTTATTAATAACTTTTTATAGTATATTATTCTACTTTTCTATAATAACTCTTTTAAAAGACTTTATAGTTTTTAAACTTTATTCTATACCTATATTAGTCTTTTTATTTTTATTTAGTCTAGATTTTATATAACTATATATATATTTTTTATAGGGGCTAAATTAGGGCTATAGACTAGGTAAGGAAAAAGTATAATTTATTATTTTTAAACTAGTTTAAAACGTCTGTTATTTAATAAATTAGGGTATTATTTTATTAAAATTACTAATCTAAATTATTACTAATATAATAATTACAATTATTATATAATATAATAATAGTATATCTATATATATATATTATATTAATAATAAAACAAGTAAAAAACTTTATATAACTTACCCCTTTTTATATTTAGTTTAACTTCGAATATAAAGACTTTATTTATATAATTTTTACTAGTATAAGGAATAAAAAATTTAGTATTTTAATAAATACTATACTACTTCTATCTTTTAACTAAATAGTAGCGGGGTGGTATAGTAGGTATATACTTAAAAAATACTAAGATTTTTTAAATTTTTAAGGTTTTCTGCTTATTAGGGGTTTAATTCCTCTTTTTATTATAGTATTTTTTAAACGCGCCTACTTTACATAGTAAAATATAAAATATTTAAAAGTATAAAGTGTAACTAAAGAATTAATATAAAACTATAAAAAATTAAAATCCCGATTTAAAATACGTGATATTTAAAAGTATAAGTAAAATATTTACTATCTAAAATTAGATAAAATAAAAATCTATTCCTAAATAGGTCTAGCGTAGTAAACTAGACCTAATTAGGTAATAGATTAGTAGTTTAATATAACTTTATTTAGTAATATATATTAGTTAGAAGTTAAAAAGCCGGTTTTAGTTCGTTTAGGAGATAAAAAAAGTACTTTCCTTAAATAGTTAGGTAGCCTTAATATAAAAGGTTTATTTAAAAAAAAAAAAAAAAAAAAAAAAAAAAAAAAAAAAAAAAAAAAAAAAAAAAAAAATTAAAAATAAAAAAAAATAAAAATAATTTATTTTTAAAAAAAAAAAAAATAAGGATTAATTAAAAAATTAAATTAAAATAAAAAAAAAAATTTATTTAAAAAAAAAAAAAAAAAAAAAAAAAACTAAATAGTACCCTAAACTTAACACATTATATCGTAGCCTATAAAATAATTAATATAATCAATATTAAAAAAATAAAACTAGAAGTTAAGAATATATAAAATATAGTATATATTAATATATTAAAAATTTAAAATAATCTACTTTATAATTAACTAATAGCTAGTTGTTTTTTTATTATTATTACTTCTTTATCTATAATACTCCTTTTTCATTTTACCACTTTATATTATGAACTTATTAGAAAAAATTTTTTTTTATAAATTTATATTTTTTAAAAAATTTTTTTTTTTTTCGTTTTTATTATTTATTAAAGGTTTTTTTTTATTACTTATATAATCCTTCTCTTTTAAACCTCTTTATAATTATTGTTTTATAATATATAAATTATTTTTTAATAGTATTTTTTTATTTTCCTTTTTAAAACTTCTAGTTAATTTTATATTAATAACTCTTTTATTTCTTTTAGTTAACTTTTTTATTATCCCTATATAAACTTTTTTTATATTATAATTTTTTTTATTAATCTATTATATGGCGTAATAAATAGTAGTATAAAACGTTTTTAAGGTAGCAATTTATTAAAAGTAAGTTAAAAAGGATATAGGCTAGCCTAAAAATAAAGTAATAGTATAAGAATATATATGCTTTTACTATATACACGTGTACGAGGAGGCGTATAAAAGAGAAAATAATAAAAGTGCTGCGCTAAGACTAATAAGTTATTAACTATACTATAGCTAGTAGTAGTACGTGCGCTTTTACTAAAAAAGTTTTAATAAAAAAAATAATAAAGTTTAATAAGGATACTATATTAAAAGTATACTATAAGGTAAGTTACGGCTACTTTATACGATATCTTCTTTACGATAGTTTTTACTATTATAAATTACCTTATTATTATAGTAGCTAAGAATTAGTAGTTAATATATACTATAATATATTATATATAGTAGACTAGATTTAGGTTTAGATTTATTAAAGCTTATATAATTTTAGATATACTATATAGGAATCTATTTTACGTATAAATTAATATTATAATAATTATAGAAGGAACCGGGACTAATATTTAGTAAAAAATTATTTAGTTATTAAGTACTCTATAGCTAAGTAAGTATAATCTAATTATTTACAAAGCTATTACTATTATTAAGGTATACTACGTTATAGATATTATTTATATAGGGGTTTTAAAAGCGTTTAAACTACTATAATTCTAAAAAATAGCAGAATAAGCCCTAAAGGCTAAAAAAAGTAAATATAGTAAAATAGTAAATTTAGTTAAATAAAGCCTTTATAATACCGTTAATTAGTACTAAAATAATAAATAAATTAAGAATAAAATACTACAAATAATAACTAATAAAGAAAGTATTATTAGAATCTAAAAAGTTGTAAAGGTTATTATATAGGTAAAGGCGAAGTCGGAATTAGAGTTAAAAATAAAATTAAAATTAAAAATAATAAGATTATTTTAAGCGCTTATTCTAAGCGCTAAGCGCGGAGCGCTTAAAATAAAAAATAAAAAGTAACTAAAAAGGCGATTATATAGAATTAGTATATTTAGGGATATAAGAGTTTATAAAAAATAGAGAGCGCGATAGGTAATAAATAAGTATTATTTAGGGTATTATAAATTAATTAGTAGGCAGCGTAGTTAGTTATATTTTATAATTTTAAAAGTAACTATTAAATAGCTACCGGAGCTAAGCTTTTAATAGTTATATAACTAACTTACTAATAATAAAGGAATAGTTTAATAAAAAGGATAATAATAATTAAGTAAATAAGTGCTGGCCCTTTTAAGGTAGTATTAATTAAAATAGGAGAATTATTTACTTCTAAAAGTAAATTAATTTTATATTTAAATTTTAAAAGATTTAGCGCTATTTTAAAAGAAGAGGAGTTTAGGTTTATAAAAGTTAAAAGATAATATAATATAATATAACATTAATAATATATTACGTAAATAGTAATTATATAAGTAAAAGCTAAATATTTACTAATTATATATTTTTTTTTTGTATACTAATTAAATAAATAGTGTGGCTGTGGTAGCTCCGGACGACTAAAAGGGGTTTTAAAAAGGAGGAGTATATACATGCCTTTATTTTACTAATTATATAAATTTATTATTATAGAATAAATTTTTATTAAAAAACAAAGGTTATATAGTCTACGCTAGTCCTAAAATAGTATAGTTAAAATTTTAGTTAAATATATTTATTACCTAACAAGTTATAGGGACCTAAAAAAAAGCTAAAAACGTTATTATATTTAGGTAATTTTAATTCATAACGTATACTAACGAAGCAGTAACTAAAATTCTTATATAAATCTATTTAATATTCTCTTTGAAATAATATAATATCGTATTTTTAGGCTTAGTAATTAATTTTATATTAATTTTTAAAAATAGTAACTTTTTATATTAAATCTTTCCTAATATATATTACTCCCTGTAATATATTAATTATATAATTAATAATAAACTAAGAATAATAAATTACTACTATTTAGTATAGTATCCTTTAGTTTCTATAACTATATAATAATAGTTAGAAAAAAATTAAATATAATTATTAATAACTTTTTATAGTATATTAATTTACTATTTTATACTAGATTTGTTTTTAAAAGACTTTATACTTTTTAAATTTAATTCTATATTTAAATTAGCCTGTTATTTATTATTTAGTTTAGATTTTAAATAATTATATATATTTTCTACAGGGACTATATTAGGGCTATAGGCTAGGTAAAGAAAAAATATAATTTTATTATTTTTAAACTAGTCAAAACAGTTTATTATTTTATTTATAGGAGTATTATTTTATTAAAATTACTAATATACATTAATATTAATATAAAAAATATAATAATAATATAATATATATATATATAATATATATATTGTATTATTATTATATTACTAAAAAAGGATTAAAAAACTAATTCCGTTACTTACCCCTTTTTATATTTAGTTTAACTTTAGATATAAGGACTATATTAATATAATCTTTACTAGTAAAAGTAGTATTATTATTAGATATTTTACTAAATACTAATCTATGTTTTTACTCTATCTAAATAGCTTTTTTAACTTAAAAGATTATATCGTAATCTATAAAATAATTAATATAATTAATATTAAAAAAATAAAACTATACTATAAAAATATATAGAAAGTATAAGGCGGGGTGGCATAGTGGGAGCATGTGCCTAGAAATGCTAAGATTTCTTAATTTTTAAGGTCTCTTCTGCGTATTAGAGGTTCGATTCCTCTCCTTATTATAGCGTTCTTTAAACGCGCCTACTTTATATAGTAAAATACAGAGTTTTTAGAAGTATAAAATACTACTAAGAAATTAATATAAGACTACAGGAAGCTAAAAATCTCTATACAGAATACGTTATATCCGAAGGTATAAATAAAATATTTAAGCTAAAATTACTATCTAAAGTTAGATAAGATAAAAATCTATACCTAAATAGGCCTAGCGTAGCAAACTAGTCCTAATTAGGTAATAGATTAGTAGTTTAGTATAACTATTTAGTAAATAATAATCTAGTTAGGAGATTAAAGAGCCGGTTCTAGTTTGTTTAGGAGATAAAGCACTTTTCTTAAATAGTTAGGTAGCCTTAATTAAAGACTTATTTAAAAAAAAATAAAAAATAGAAAGTAATATAGATTAATATATTAAAACATTGTAATAACTTACTTTATAATTAGCTAATAGCTAAATCTTTTCTAATTTTATTATTATTTCTTTTTTTATAATACTTCCTTTTAACTTTTTCCCTTTATATTACTAACTTATTAGTAAATATTCTTTTTCTATATTTCTATATTTAAGAGTTTTTATATTTTCTTACTAATAACTACTGTTATAACCTATTAGTTACTTTTTTAACTTTATTTTTATATAAAATAGAGGTTATATTTATTTCTATAACTTTTTGCTCCGCTAATATATATAGGTAGTGTAGTGTTTAATAATAGTTAATATTTTTATTTATAATTATAAATTCTTTTTTATCTATAAAAATGGCTAACTGCGATACTAAGCACCTATATTCTTACTAGCCTATCTACCTAGCCTGCGCACCAAAGAAACTATATATAGACCCCCCTAATACTTTTAAATATTAATTATTTTTAGGACGTTTTTACTATTACTTTTACTATTACTATTACCTTTACTATTACTTTTACTATTATCTTTACCTTTACTATATTTTTTACGGTAAGGAGTATCTATTATATCTATAAAATACTTATTTTACTTATTAACTTTATTATAAACTATATATTATATATTTTTAATTTATTTTTATTTTTATTATATTTTTACCTATTAAAGCCGCTAATACTATTAACCTAATATTTATAATTTTAACTGCTTCTTTTATTAATAATCTAATTAATTTATTAAATTAGTGTTTATTATTAAAAATAGCTATAATTTTATTTAAGTTATAATTAACTTTTTTAATTAGCATTAGTTATGTTTAAATAAATAAGGTGCCTATACTAGTAAGTATTTACTAGAGTCGTGTCTTTATTACTAGTAAAGTAAAATAATATAATAAGAAGAGTTTAAGTACTAAATACCTTAAAACTAATTAGAATATATATTTTATTATTATTAATATTAATAAGAGGAGGACTATACTGTATAGAAGCTAGATATTATTAATAGTAAATTTAGTATATATACCGTAATATACTTTTACGCCTAAAGAATATTTTAGTAAGTATATTTTCTTTATTTAATAAACATTTAACTATATTAACGATAAGGATATAAAGATATATAGATAGTAGTAGCTACTACTACTTATATATCTTTAAAGAAGAACATAGTTTTAGTACTAAATTTTTTTAATTTAATATTTTTTTAAGAGGGCGCGCTAAGTATTAAGCGTACTTATATACTAGCGCGGTCTAGCGCAGTGCTATACTTTTTTTTACTTAGCTTTACCTAACTTTTTTAATATATTAAGTATAAAAGTATATATATACTTCTCCTTTTTTAAAACTCCTTTTCGTTACTTTAAGTTACTATAGCTCTACTATTTATTTAATTAATATATAAATATATTTATATTTTCTTTAGTATATTTTTTTTTACTTATATTAATAATATTATATAAAAAGAGGTAAAGTGTAGCGTTAAGGCACTAGTCCAAAAAAGGTATACACTAAAAAGAATTATTTCCCTAAATATAGATAAAAAAAATAATCGTGTATAAAAATTATAAAAAAATATTTATATTTTAAATTAGTAATATTAATAATATACCTTTATTTTAAAAACTCTTTTTAATCATCTTTATATAATATTTAAATTATTTTTTAATAATATGTTTTTATTTTTCTTTTTACGACTTTTAATTAAATTTTATTTATAACTCTATTATTTCTAGTAGATAACTTTTTTATTCTCCCCTTATAATTATTTCTTATATTATAATTATTTTTTCTTTATTATTTATATATTAAATAGTATTATAAATATTATTAAAAGTCTATTTTAAAGTAAAATTAATTATAGAAATAAAAGTGTTAATTTTTAAATATAAGTTAAATTTAAATTTAAATTTTATATAAGTTAGCGCTATTTTAAGAAAATAAAAGTTTACATACATAAAAGTTAAAAGACATTATAATATATTATAGTATTAATAATATGTTACGTAAATAGTAAATATATAAATATAAATAAATTTTTTACTATTAATGTAATTTTATTAATATACTACTAAGGTACTTTAATATATTACTTACGTAATTTAGCCTACTCCTAAAAAGATATAGTTAAAATTTTAATTAAATATATTTACTAACTAAAAAGTTATAGGGACTTAAAAACGAGATTAGAAAAATTACTATATTTATATAATTTTAATTTATAATATATACTTAGTAAGTAGTAACTAAAATCCTTATAATAATTTTTATAATCTTTTCTTTAAAACGATATTATTTACGTAATATTTAGTTTAGTAATTAAATAGTTATATATTTTAAAAATAGTATCTTTTTAATTTATTTTTTTAATATCGCTTCCCTATATAAGCCTATTATATTAACTTTTTAATTTATAATATTTCATTTCTTTAGATAATACTACTATATAAATTTTTTTTTATAAATTTATATTTTATAAAATAAAATTACTTTATCTACTCTTTTTATAATTTTTTATAGTTATTATAATTATATATTATTTAAACAAAGTAGTGTGACTACAGTGGCTTAGAGCGACTAAAAGAGGTTTTAAAGAAGGAGGAGTATATATATACCTCTATTTTTAAATATTATTATAGCTATTTATAGAGTAAAATCTTTAAGTTAATATTTTTTTTAAATATATATATTATAATTTTTATTACTATTATACGTTTTCTCTAGTACTGGCTATTTTTATTTATAACTTTAGTTTTTTATTTAAAATTTATATTAAAGTATAAAAAGTTTTATATACAGGGGGGTGACATTAGGAAATAAGTACTCTAAAAAGTTACCTTTTTTAAAATAATATAACTTTTTAGTTATAAGGCCTAAAAATACAAAAAAAATACTGTGTTAAAGAGATAGTATAGCTTATTCTATCCACCCTATCAGCGACTGCTTAGTTAGCCCCCAAGAGGTAAAAAAATTTAGTAAATATTTAGATTTTTAGAACTCTATTTTAGACTATTATAACTTCTTATTAAAGTTGTAAAATTGGCTAATTTTTATATATATTATAATAGTACTTCTAATATATAATAATATATAATATATGTATATATTTATATATTAATTATATAATTATGTATAAAAGTTACTATTTTAAATTTTTAATAATAAAACAGTAAATAATAAATTACTAGTACTTAGTATAGTAATCTTTAGTTTCTATAACTATCTTATAACGGTTAGGGAGGGATAAACTACAGTTATTAATAACTTTTTATAGTATATTATTTTACTTTTTTATAATAGCTCTTTTAAAGGCCTCTGTACTTTCTAAACTTAATTTTATACTTAAATTGCCTTTTTATCTTTTAATTAGTCTAGATTTTAATAAACCCTATATATTTTTAATAGGATTTAAATCAGGACTATAGGCTAGGTAAAGAAAAAGTATACTTTTATTATTTTTAAACCAGTTTAAAACGTTTATTATTTTATAAATAAGGGTGTTATCTTATTAAAATTACTAACCTAAATTAATATGAATATAATGTTTATAATTATAATATAATATAATAATATATATATATATATATATATATATATATATATATTATTATATTAACAAAAGAACTAAAAAATCTATTAAGTTATTTACCCCATTTTATTACAGGGGGGTGACATTAGGAAAGGGTTAATCTAAAAAGTTACTATTTTTAAAAATTAATATAAAATTAATTACTAAGCCTAAAAATACGTGAATTATACCGTTTTAAAGAGAAAATAATAGAGACTTATATTAGGATTTTAGTTACGTACTATTTATTACCTGTAATAAATTAAAATTACCTAAACATAACAAATTTTTTAACCCCTTTTTTAGATTCCTATAACTTTTTAGTTAGTGAATATATTTAACTAAAATTTTAACTATACTCTTTTAGGCCTAGTATAGGTCACGTAACTAGTTTTTCGAAGTATATTAGTAATCTAATAATAAAATTATATTAATTATAAAAATAGTGCTAAGCCTTATATAATTAATAATTACGTGATATATTAGTAATATTATAGTATATTATAATATCTTTTAACTTTTATAATCTTAAACTCCTATTTCCTTAAAATAGAGCTAAAATTCTTAAAACTCGAATATAATGTTAATTTACTTTTAAAAGTAAATAATTTACCTGCTTTAATTACTACTACTTTAAAAAAGTCTCCTACTACTATTTACTACGCTATACAACGAATTAAAAATAAAAATAAAAAGAATTATAATATAAAAAAAGTTTATACAGAGGGTATAAAAAAGTTAACTAAAAGAGATAAAAGAGTTATTAATAGAGACTTAACTAGAAGTCTTAAGAAAGATAATAAAAGACTATTAATAGAAAATAGTCTTAATATTATAAAAAGACAGTTATAAAGGACTTTAAAAGAGGAGGGTTACTCTATTAATATAAGTATAAAAAAACTAATAATAAACAAAGAAAACGCTAAAAAAAATGTTAAACTACGCTAAAGATAATATAAAAAATATAAAAAATATAAATTTAAAAAAGATTATATTTTCTGATAAGTTAGTAATATAAAGGGGCAAGGCTAAAAAAGAGTATTATAGAAAAAGGGGTAATAATAGAATTAGAAGAGAACTGGCTGTTAGCTAATTACGAAGTAAGTTATTTTAATTTTTTAAAATATTAAATTATATAACTTTTTATCTATTTTTAAGCTATGGTTTTAGTTTTTTAATATTATTTATATTAATTATTTTATAGCCAAAAACCTTACCCTATAAGTTTAGGGTACAATTTAGGTAGGAGGTAGAAGTAATTTAGTGTTTATTAAAATACTTAATTCTTTTACTTCTTATACTAGTAAGGACTATATAAATAAAGTCCTTATACCTGAAGTTAAACTCTTGATAAAAAGGAGTAAGTTATATAACTTTTTTTTACCCCTTTTTTTAATAATATAATAATATATATATATATATATATTATTATATTATATTATAATTATAATCTTTATAATAATATTAATATAGGTTGGCAATTTTAATAAGATAACGACCCTATTTATAAAACTAGGGACGTTTTAACATAGTTTAAAAATAATAAAATTAAACTATTTCCTTACCTAGCCTATAGTCCTGATTTAGCCCCTATAGAAAATATATAGGGTTTATTAAAATTAGGGCTGATTAAAAATAAAAAGGCTAATTTAGGTGTAGGAAATAGTTTAAAAAGTATAGAGGCCTTTAAAACAGTTATTAATAAAGAGTAGTAGAATATACTATAAGAAGTTATTAATAACTGTATTTTATCTCTTCTTAACCGTTATAAGGCAGTTATAGAAGCTAAAGGCTACTATACTAAGTACTAGTAATTTATTATTACTAGTTTATTATTAAAAATTTGAAAAAGTGACTTTTATATATAATTATATAAATAATATATAAATATATAAAAATATTTTATATACCTATATATTAGAAGTACTTTTATAATATATATAAAAATTAGCCAATTTTACACCTTAAATAAAAAGTTATAATACTCTATAATATAGTCTTAAAAATTCTGTATATTCACTGAACATTTTTTACCCCTTAGGGGCTTACTAAGCAGCCCCTAACAGAGTGGATAGAATAAGCTAGTCTTTCTCTTTAAAACAGTATTTTTTTTGTATTTTTAGGCCTTATAACTAAAAAGTTATATTATTTTAAAAAAGGTACCTTTTTAGATTAACCCTTTCCCAATATTACCCCCCTGTATTAGTTTAACTTTAGGTATAAGGACTTTATTTATATAGTCTTTACTAGTAAAAAAAGTAAAAAAATTAAGTACTTTAATAAATACTAAATTACTTCTACCTCCTATCTAAATTGCATCCTAACCTTATACGGTAAGATTATAACCTATAAAATAATTAATATAATTAATATTAAAAAACTAAAACAATAACTTAAAAATATATAAAATATTATATATTTTAATATTTTAAATAGTTAAAATAACTTACATTATAATTAACTAATAGCTAGTTTTCTTTTAACTTTATTATTACTACTTTTTCTATAATACTTCTTTTTACTCTAATCTCTTTGTATTGCTAACTTATTAAATTATATTATTTTTTTTAAATTTATATTTTTAATATTTTTTATATTTTTATTAGCGTATATTAATCTTTTTTAGCGTTTTCTTTATTTATTATTAGTTTTTTTATACTTATATTAATTATATAACTTTTTTTTTAATACTCTTTACAATTATTTTTTTATAATATTTAGATTATTTCTTAAGAGTATTCTTTTATTTTATTTTTTTAAACTTCTAGTTAAGTCTTTATTAATAACTCTTTTATCTTTTTTATTTTTTTAATTTTTTTTTTTTTTTTAAAAAAAAGCCTTTTAATTAAGGCTACCTAACTATTTAAGAAAAGTGCTTTATTTCCTAAGCGAACTAATAACCAGCTCTTTAATTCCTAAACTAATATATAGGTTATATTATTAAATAGTTATATTAAATTACTAGTCTATTACCTAATTAGGCCTAGTTCGCTACGCTAAGCCTATTTAGGAATAGATTTTTATCTTGTCTAACTTTAGATAGTAATTTAGCCTAAAATACTTTTAAATATAATATATTTTATACTAGGGATTTTAGCTTCCCGTAGTCTTATATTAATTCCTTAATAGTATTCTACACTTTTAAAAATTTTAATTTTTACTAGTAAAGTAAACGTATTTAAAGAATACTATAATAAGAAGAGGAATTAAAATCCTTTTTTTTTTTTTTTTTTTTTTTTAAAATAAGCCTTTTTATATTAAGGCTACCTAACTATTTAAGAAAAGTATTTTATTTTCTAGATAATCTAACAACTGACTCTTTAAATAACTAACTAATATATAGGCTAGTTAAGTAACCTATACTAGAATTTAAATAATTACTTATTTAGGACTAGCGTTCTTCCAATTTAGGTATAACCTAATACTAATTAGGTTAGGTCGCTACGCTAACCTAATTAAGTAATTAAACTAACCTATTTAGGAAATTAACTAGCCTAATTAAGTAATATAACTAAATCTAATAAGGTTAAGTCTAAAACCTAATAAACTAATTAATTAAATAGTAGATTAAAGAAGATAAGAATAAGATTTAAACTTATAGCCTATAATATTACTATTATAGGTAGCCAGGTGTGTTATCTACTAAGCTATACACCCTCTCGCCAATCGAACCCCTAATATAAGGAATAACAACAAAAATTTAAAGAATTTCGCGAACCTAAGATATTTCTAGGCACTTGCCTACTGTGCCACCCTATTATCTTTTTTAGTTAACTTTTTTATATCCCTTATATAAACTTTTTTTTATATTATAATTATTTTATTTATTTTTTCTTTATTTCTAATACGTTAGATAGTATTATAAATAGTCTTTTTAGGCTTTTCTAAAGTAAAATTAATTATAGAAATAGAAGTATTTACTTTTAAAAGTAAATTAACTTTATATTTAAGTTTTACAAGATTACGCGCTATTTTAAAAAAATAGAAGTTTAAGTTTATAAAAGTTAAACGATATTATTATATATTATAATATTAATAATATATTACGTAATTACTAATTATATACGTAAGAGCTAAATTTTTACTAATTATATAAATTTATTATTATATAATAAATTCTTATCTAAAATTAGGTTACGTGACCTACTTTAGTCCTAAAATAGTATAGTTAAATTTTAGTTAAATATATTTACTAACTAAAAAGTTATAGGGATCTAAAAAATAGGCAAAAAAAAATATTATATTTAAGTAATTTTAATTTATTACGTATATTACCTATACAGTTACTAAAATACTAATAATAATTCATCTAACTTTCTTTATAAAACGGCATAATTTACGTATTTGTAGGCCTAGTAATTAATTCTATATTAATTTTTAGAAATAGTAACTTTTTAGAGTACTCTTTTTCTAATATTACCCTTCTATAATTATTAAAATCTAGTATATAACTTATTACTAGTCTAAAACTTTAATAATAGTAAAACTACGCAATTTATTTTAATATACTAAAAAGTAATCCTATATTAAAAAAATAGTTATAAATAAAAATTCTAAATCTTTTTTTACTACTTTATAAAATTAGCTATATAAAAAAATAATATTTATATTAAATCTACGTTTATTTAATAACTTTTTTTTATTTTTATATCTATACTAACTTTAATAATAATACTAATATTTTTTTATTTATTATAATTTATAACGTTAAATACTACTTTTAGTATTTTATTATCTATATAATCTCTTTAATTAAAATATATATATAATAAATATAACTTTTATTAATAGCTTATGTATAGTAGCTATCTATTATTAAATAAAAAATTAGATTCTCTTTCTATAATAATATAATACTTTTACTTTTAATAATATTTTATTATACTAATTTAATTTCTTACTTACTAAATTAAGGATAATAATATTAGAGAGATAGTAGAATAATATCTAATATCGAAGGGCCGGCGTACGACGCAGGAGGTTACAATCGGGTAATGTGTATACGCATTCTGCTATCTATAGGATACCTCGTCACCACACGCTGCGCCACGGACGGCCTTGCCAGATGCGAATTCCTCACTAATCTACGCACCGCCAACCACCGCCAACCACCGCCAAGTCCACACCTCCTGCTTGACAGTCAGGCGCACCGTAGATCACGTGCCCGTGCCCGTGCCCCCGACACCACCCAGCGCCCCCGGCCCTCTCGCCTGAAACTCCCTCATCTTCTCCTGCACCGCCGCCTTGACATCGAACCCCTGCATTATGCTCCCCCTCCGCCTCCTTTCCTCAATCTCCTGCCTGACCTCCCTCACAATCTCATCGACCTCCGCCTCGGGATCATCCGCGATGCCCAGCGTCGGCGCCCTCCTTACACTCGACGCGTTGCTCCCCACGCTGAGCCCCGACTGCCTGCGCCGCAGATCCGCCTCGAGCGCCTCCTTTGCGACCTTCGCAATGTCTTCGGTGGATGACGAGGGCTGCCGCGCGACCTGCATCTTCTGGAGGTGGCGGCGGATTGGGAGCGAGCGCGAGAAGGCGGCGAAGGAGAGGGCGACGCCGATGAGAGCGTAGAAGTAGACGCGGGACCAGACGAGCATTGTGGCGCGGAAGGAGAGGAGGATGAAGGGGGCGACGGTGAAGGCGAAGGCAGCCTGCGTGAGGAGCCAGGTGGAGATGTCGTAGTAGCGTTTGGAGGGGAGGGGCTGCTTGCCATCGGGGGTCATGAAGAGGGGGCGGATGAGACGGCGGGCATCTTGGTATGGTTTAGCTTACGTACTCTTTGTTTGTGGAGGATTTGCTTACTCTTTGCGATAGTTTGAAGGAGCGAGGCCAGCACGAAGGCGAGGTAGTATCCGGAGTAGAAACCGTGCCAGAAAGCACTGGTGACGAACGTTGCCAGCGTCGCTCGGAAGCCAGGCTTCTTGCCCTTGGGGGTAACACGCAGGTACATGTAGTTCCGAAGCCAGTTGTTCGTGTTGAGATTCCAGCCGCCAAGGTAGGCCCTGGTGTTCTGCGCCAGTTCGACTTCCATGGGCTTGATGTTGGTGAGACGATCCCACTTGGCTCGGCCGGTCGCAGGATCAATGCCGTTGTAGCCGATACCGGCCAGAATGCAGCCGCCCTCGGAAAGACTCCAGACGCCGTAATACTTCATACGTGTGGTCAGGCCCAGCATGTACAGAAGCCAGACACGACGGAGGAAGCCGTACTTGAGGTAGTCGTCGGATAGGTATAGCTCGACTGGGTACCATCCGGAAAACTTCAGGAAGGCAAAGATCCAGAGTGTGCCTATGATGCCTTTGATGGTAGCCGGCGTGCCGCTTCGAGGGATCTTACGCTTCTTGCGGGTCGGTGGTGCTTTCGAAGGATCGGCGCCCGGTGGGAGAGTGAACATGGTAGTGCTAATGTAGCGGGTGTAGTCGCAATAGTCGAACGCAGGGCCAGCCATCAGCGCAGGAAAGAACAGAAAGTACCCAGTGTAGTCCAGGAGACTCGGTAGCGTCCGAATAGCATGCTCTCTTTGGAAGTCGGAGAGCTCAGCGTCGGGCAGGCGACCGTCTTGGACATTCCAGCAAAAGGCAGAGAGTTTCATGACCATGACCATCTGGGCACCGGTAATATCGGCGACGGATGGGTCGTTCGTCCTTTGGCGTTGGATGTGGCTAACGGACATGTGACCCATGAGAAAGACGAAGCCAATCCATGGCATGAGGGGTGAGTGGATCTTGGCAGCGATCAAGTAGGCGCCGTAGGCACTAAAAGCCAGTGTGAAGAGGCCACCCCAGAGGTCAAATAGGCCGATGAGGTAGAAAAGCGACACCCTTGGCAAAATCAGTGGCAGAACTTGGGTCGTGGGACGCGGGACGGGTGTTTACGCTATGATGAACAGGTTCTTCTGCGATGGTGCGTTGTCGGGTATGCGCTTGAGTACTGCAGCCAGCGGGAAGGATAGGTAGAAGGTAAAGACGAGTTTTACTATGGATTTCAGGTATGGTCATGAAGAGATTTCTTTGTCTATTCTTACACTCGTCCGCAGACGTCCCAAGCGCGCTGCCAACATACTCAAAAGCTGTGTGGCAAGCATTAGCTGTGAGGTTTTGCTTTTTTTCCCTCGTGTTCCACTTACGCGCATTGATGTATGGTAGCATTTTGACGGTTAGGGCTAATGCAGGTGAGAGCCAATGACGCAATGTAGGGCGAGAGAGATACGACGAAGGACTATATGGCAGAGCACCGCATGATGTCAGCAGAGCAACGTCTAGATATGTCTCGAAGGGTGAACAAGAGGCCAAGGTAGAAGTGCTGGAGTGGCACGAGTGACGTCGGCCGCAGTGCGAGCCAAACCAGGCGGGCGCCTTGCCCCACTTGGAGCTAGCGCGAACCGTGGGCGGTCACGGCGCGTTCACTGGCACAATCGCAGGCGCGCAACATCACAGCAAAGTCGGCGCCATGAGCTCGACGTACAACCTCGAGCCGCACCCGACGGCCAAGGTGGTCCTGCACACGACCGCTGGCGACCTCGAGCTCGAGCTCTTCGCCAAGCAGACGCCCGTCACGTCGCGCAACTTCCTGCAGCTCTGCCTCGACGGCTACTACGACAACACCGTCTTCCATCGCCTCGTCAAGGACTTCATCCTGCAGGGCGGCGACCCGACGGGCACCGGCCAGGGCGGCGAGAGCAGCTATGATGGCGAGCTCTTTGCCGACGAGTTCCACAGCCGGCTCAAGTTCAACCGCCGAGGGCTGTTGGGCATGGCGAACACGGGCAGCAAGGATGACAACGGCAGCCAGTTCTTTCTGACGCTGGCGGCCACGCCGGAACTGCAAGGCAAGAACACCATGTTTGGGCGCGTGGCGGGCGACACCATCTACAATCTGATGAAGATGGCCGAGGCCGAGATTGCCGAGGGGAGCGAAGACAGGCCATTGTACCCGACGCGCATCACGAGCGCCGAAATCATCATCAACCCCTTCGATGACATGGTCAAGAGGGTGCAGGTCGCGCAGCCGACGGAGCCGGAAGCGAAGAAGACGAAGAAGACGAAGCGGAAGGCGGGCAAGAATCTGATGAGCTTTGGTGGAGACGAGGGCGACGGGGCAGGCTCCGCGCCCCTGGCAAAGAAGCCCAAGTTCAACACGAAGCTGGTCAGCGCAGGCGAGCAGACGCCACCCGTACTGGACAACACACCCATGCCCAAGGTGCGCGAGGAGGAGAAAGCTATACCCATACGCAAACCGCGCAGATCTCCTTCACGGACACCGTCGCCCAAACCGGACTCAAAGCCACCACCGTCACCACACAGGCCCGCAGAACCTTCGCCTCCGCCGAGGGACCTCTCCCCGGAAGCCGAGAAGCAGTCCAAGCTCGATCGCGTCAATGCACAGATCGCGGAGCTCAAAGCCTCCATGAAGCGCACCACGGGCTCCCAACGAGCCGAACCGGAGAAGAAGAAGTCCCTCCTGGAATCCATGATACCGCCCAGCACCACCAAGGGTCGCAAGCGCGGCGCCGCAAACAGCGCTACTTCCGAGAAGACCACCCTCGAAATCCTGACAAAGTTCAAGGCCAAACTCGAATCTGCCGCCCCCGCAGATGCCAAGATGAAATCACCCGGAGTACCTGCAACGGGCGAAGCACCCCCGGCTGACACGGACGGTAATAAGGCTGGGGCAGACGACGAAGAGGTCCCGTGCGACCTGCACTTTGTCGTAGGCTGCCAGTCGTGCACGGCATGGGATAAGCAAGATAGAGAAGAATCCGACGACGACACGGGGTGGATGACGCACGCGCTGAGCTTCGCGAAAGACCGCTTGGGCAAGGATCTGGAGTGGAAGCGGAAAAACGAGGAAGAGTTGTTGGTCATCGATCCGCGTGAGAAGGCGAGGGAGTTCCAGGCTGAGCGGAAGGAGAGGAGAGACTGGGATGAGGGGAAAGGCGGGCGGAAGGTTAGAGTCTAGGGAGGGAGATGAGAAGGGCGGACAGCCGAGATGTGTGCAATGGAGCGCGTAAGTGGCCTATGCTGAGCCGTGGGCGGAAGGTAACGTGAAGTGCATGTTATCGTCTCCTCGTCAGGATCAAACTTGGTATTACAACCCGCTGAGTAAAAAGGTACTCCAGGCGTAGAGCGTGCCTGTGACCGGGTGGTCGCAGGAGGCTCCGCCTCTATAAGCCACGCCCCGCAAACTCACTCCTTCAGCCTGCGTTCCGTACACCATACACCACTCTATCTCGCATCACAAGCACTCACCGCCACACCAAACCTATTCCGCCGCCTCATACCATCGTGCATAATGCATCACTCCCCGCCAACTACCTGGTCCACACTAGGCAGCCAGATATAAATTGACTTAGTACTAAATGTGGATCCGTACCTAGGTATTTTCGCTCACCGTCGACGCTGCGAAGTACGCGAAGGAGATCGCTGCACGCTCGCGTTCGCTCGCGACCAGTCCTTCAACCAGCTGCGAAAGGGAAACTTGATATCATATCATATGCCTAACACTCACAGTTCTAACGTTTACACTGAGCGCATCGTTATTACGCTGCGCTATAGGATGGGCGGGCCTTCAACGTTCTTTCTCTCTCTCTTCCTAAGGGCTTCGCCTCGCCCTGGAGTGGTAGGAAGGACGCGTTCTGGCGTACGGGCGTACGGCGTTGTGAATGAATGTGGGTCTCGGCACCGCGCTTGCTTGCGAGGCGGAAGCATGGCATGCGCGCTGGGTTCTCCAGAAGACGGGGGGTGTCTCGCGTCGGACGGTTTTTGATGTAGATGGGTGGTAGCCCGTGGGTGGTGTGCGAGAGGATTCGGGCGCTGGATAGCGCGTGTAGATGATGAGTGGGAGGAGGATGTATTACTTAGGTATTGATCAGTCAGGACGATGCAACCTCCTGCGTCGTACGCCGGCCCTTAAATATTAGATATTATCCTACTACCTCTGTAAGATTATTATTCTTAATTTAATAGTTAAAGAGTTAAGTTAGTATAAAAGGGCGTTATTAAATAAAAATTTTATATTTTTATAAATAATATATTCTATAGCGTATTTAATATATAATATATACTTTTTAAAAAGGTTCTATTAAGTATATAAATACACGACGTCTTTACTCCCTAAAAAAATTTATAAAATATTAATATAGGTTATAGTAATATACTAAAAGTAATTATTAATATAATAAGTTAAAATAAAAAAAAGCGTTAGTATTAGCGTTAGTGTAAATATAGAAGTAAATATAAAAATAAAAAATAATTTTTAAATAATTATAAATTTAATATATATATTATTATCTACTATAATAAATCTTATAGAGTAGTTAAAAAAATATTAAATTTCTATTTTTAGTTATTTTAATTATATAGTATTATAGTATAGTATATAAGAAAAATTATATAGTTTTACTATTATTAAAGCTTCGGGTTAGTAATATAGAGAGGTCTAAAATTAAGTAAAATTTATATAACAGGTATTATAATTATAACTTTCTACGTTATACGCCGGGCCTTAGATATTAAAATTACTACTATTTTTATAAAATTATTATCTTTAATTAAGCTGGTAAGAAGTTAAGTTAATAAAAAAAAAACTATTTATAATAAAACGAGTTTTAAAGTATTATAAAGCCTTAATTTTATATTATATTTAATATTTAATATATATATTTATATACTAATTAAATAAAAAGTGTGGCTGTAGTGGCTCAGGGCGACTAAAAGAGATTTTAAAAAAGGAGGAGTATATATATACCTTTATACTTAATGTGTTAAAAAATAACATTTAATATATACGCTAGTAAATAGGTTAGAATTAAAATTAGGTTAAGATTTTAAAGCTCGGATTATATTTTATAAAAATAGTAAAATATTTTTAAAAAATCTTAAATAACTTTTTAACTATAATAGATATAACTATAATAGTTTTTTATTAGATTAATAACTACTATTATAATTTATTAGTTACTGTTTTAACTTTATTTTTATATAAAATAAAAGTTATATTTATTTGTATTACTTTTTACTTTACATACACGTGTAGTATAGTATTTAATAATAGTTAATATTTTTATTTATAATTATAAATCCTTTCTTACCTATAAAGATAGTTAATTATAATACTAAGCTCGCCTATCTACTAGTCTACTTATCTAGCCTACGCACTAAATAAAATATATATATATATATATAAACCCCCCTAATAGCTTTAAATATTAACTACTTTTAGTATCTCTATCTTTACCTGCCGAAGGCTTTACCTTTTTTACTTATTACTTTATAGGCTCTACGCTTAAAATATTTTTATTATTACTTTTACTATTACTATTACTTTTACTATTATCTTTACTATTACTACCGCTTTTACCTTTACCTTTATTATATCCTTTATATTAAAAAGTACCTACTATATCTATAAGATACTTATACTTTTTTAATATATTAAGTATAAAGGTATACATATACTCCTCCTTTTTTAAAACCCCTTTTAGTTGCCCTGAGCCACTACAGTTATACTATTTGTTTAATTAGTATATAAATATATAAATATAAAATACTTATTTTACCTACTATAAACCATACGTTATATTTTTTTACTTTTTTTACTTTTATATTTTTATTTATTAAAACCGCCGCCGCTAATATTACTAATCTACTATTTATAACTTTAACTACTTTTTTTTTATTAATAATTTAATTAATTTATTAGACTAGTATATATTATTAAAGAGAGCTATAACTTTATTTAATAAATTATAGGTAACTTCTCCGGATACTAAATAGATAAGATTAACTACTTTTAAATAAATAAAATATTTATAGTTGGAAATATCTATTAGAATCGTATATTTATTACCTATAAAATAAAAAAATATTATAAAAAAACTTAGATAATTATACCGGACGCTGTTTTAAAAGCCTTAAAATAAATTAGAATATATATTTTATTATTATTAATATTAATTAAAGGAGGATTATACTATACAGGAACTAGATATTTAAAAAATAATATTTTAAAAAATAATATTCTAGTAAGTATTTTTTTTAATAAACGTTTTACTGTATAAACTATAAAAGAAGATAGAGGGAAAATATAGTTTTAGTACTAGATTTTTTAACTTAATATTTTTTTAGAGGGACGCGCTAAGTATACTAGCGTAGCACTATTTCTTTTTTAATCTAGTTTTACTTAACTTTTTTAATACATTAAGTATATAGGTATATATAGGAGGATAATATTAGAAAATAATAAATCTAAAAAGTTACTATTTTTAAAAATTAATATTTTAATAATTACGTATATAGTTTAGTATTTAATAAAGTTCTCTTACTGCGTTTATATCCCTAGATCGTCGTCTTAGCGTACTTATTACTTTTTAATTAAAAATTAATATAAAATTAATTACTAAGCCTAAAAATACGTGAATTATACTATTTTAAAAAAAAAGTTAAATAGATTTTTATAACAATTTTAATTACTGCTTAGTTAATATACGTAATATATTAAAATTATATAAATATAATTATTTTTCCCCTTTATTTAGGTCTCTATAACTTTTTAGTTAGTAAATATATTTAACTAAAATTTAACTATACTATTCTAGGACCTAGCGTAGGTTACGTAACCTAGTTTTTAATAAGAATTTATTATATAATAATAAATTTATATAAATAGTAAAAATTTAGCACTTATATAATTAGTAATTACGTAATATATTATTAATATTATAGTATATAATAATATCTTTTTAATTTTAAAAACTAAAGTACCTATTTCCTTAAAATAGTGCTAAATTTAATAAAACTTAAATCTAAAGTTAATATTTTTTTATAAGTAAATACTCCTATTTTAACAATTATTTTTACTTTAAAAAGAACTTCTAATAGTATTTATAATACTCTAAGACGTATTAAAAAGAAAGAAAAAAAGAAAGAAAAGAAATATAATATAAAAAAAGTTTATATGGGGGGTATATAAAAGTTAACTAAAAGGGATAAAAGAGTTATTAATAGAGACTTAACTAGAAGTACTAAAAAAAAAATAAAAGAATACTATTAAAAAATAATATAGAGCTTATAAAAGAATAATTATAAAGAGTTTTAAAAGAGAACAGTTATGTAATTAATATAAGTAAAATAATACTAATAAGAAACAAAGAAATCGCTAAAAAAAAGATAAAAATATAGTAAAGAATATATAAAAAATATAAAAAATATACATTTAAAAAAGATTATATTTTCTAATAAGTTAGCAATATAAAGGGGATAATAAAATAGATAATATTATAGAAAAAGGAATAATAATAGAGTTAGAAAAGAACTGGGTATGAGCTAATTATAAAATAAGTTGTTTTAATTTTTAAAATATAAAAATATATAACTTTTTATATATTTTTAAGTTATAGTTTTAGTTATTTAATATTAAGTATATTAATTATTTTATAGGACAAGATCTTACTATATAGGTTTAGAGTGTAATTTAGGTAGAAAGTAGAAGTAATTTAATATTTATTAAAATACTTCATTCTTCTATTTTTTTTACTAGTTAATTAACGTACTTTATAAGTTTTATAAAGCCGCGGTACAACGTAATAATAAGAACTTAATAAATACTAAATAGTGTATATAATACTAATAAGGCTATATATAAATAATATATATTTTAAACTCTTAAAGTTATACTCCTTTCTTTTAGTAAAAGTTATAGTACCCTACTAAATATAGTAATACTTACACTCTAATCTATATTTATAAATTAATAACTACTCGTAATTATTTTAGAGGTTATTAGTAATTACTACTTCTAATTATATATAAAGTAATTAAATATTATTAAACGTATAAACTTTAGAACTAATAGAGTTATTAAATTCACTGCGTTCGTACCCCTGGATCGTCGTCTAGGCGTACTTATTACTTTTCGATTAGAGTTATTAAATAGTTATCTAGTATTTATAATAAAATATCTAGCCTTTAAAGTAAGTCTAACTATCTCTCTATATTTTATACTATATTATCTCCTACTTCTTAAAATTCTATTAAATATATATTTAGTTTTTTTTTTAAATTATTCTATACTATTACTATTACTACTATTATACTTTAAGCTACTAATAAAGACCTATTACCTATTCTTATTATAAACGCGCCCTTTATTAATAAGATTATATAAAAATTATATAGTAATATTATAATTTTAGCGTTAAAAGCAGTCTATAATACTTTAGTAATTAATAAATTTTTTTATAAATAACTTATTAAGATAGTACCTAAAATAGCTACTAGCTAAACTAAAAAGCAGAGGTTTATTACTCTTTATAGGTTTAGTTATATATTTAGTATATACTGCTAAAAGGACTAAAGTATAAAAAAAAGCTTTTTTACTTAAGCAGAGACTATAAGGTATATATAAAAAATAAAGAAGAGTAAATAGTATAAAAAACTTATAATAAGTCTTAAATAATATTAAGACTAAATAGATAAAATAATACGTATTTAAAAGTATATACTTAAAATCTAAAACGCCCTTAACTAAATAATATATTATTATAGGGCCGGGCAATACTAAATACGCTTTTATTTTTAACTAATAAGCGTTACTAACTAAGTAGTAGATATCTTTTTTTTTTTACTTGTAAGTAGTATAGGTACTAATAATAGTAGATATAGTTTTTTTTATACTATAAGACTACTAAATAAGCCGAGTATATATATAACTTACTTTAGCAAGCCTTTATAGTATTATTATTTTAGTAGGAAGTTTAACAGGTAATATAGAGGCTTATATAGAATTAAATAAAAAAATATTATCTAAATTATATAATAAGTCTATAATAATATTATTAGTTTATAATATTAATAGGCGGAGTAAAACGCGATAAAAATAAAATATAAAAGAATAAATAAGCCTTTTATACTCCTACTTAGGTGTGTTTTATTAGTAGTAAGAATTATATAAATAAAGTTTTTATATCTAAAGTTAAACTAACTATAAAAAGGGGTAACTTATATAAAAAATTTTTACCCCTTTTTTTTATTAATATAATATATATATGTATATATATATTATTATATTATATTATATATTTATAAACTAATTAAACAAATAGTATGGCTGTGGTGGCTTAGGGCGACTAAAAGGGATTTTAAAAAAGGAGGAGTATATATATACCTTTATTAATTTTAAGATATTATATTATAATTATAAACTTTATATTATTATTAATTTAGGTTACTAATTTTAATAAGATAACGTCCCTATTTTAAAACAACAGACGTTTTAAACTAGATTAAAAATAATAAAATTATAGTATTTTTTTACCTAGCCTATAGTTCTAATTTAGCCCCTATAGAAATTATATACAGTTATTTAAAATAATGACTAAATAAAAATAAAAAGGCTAATTTAAGTATAGGATTTAGTTTATAAAGTATAAAGGTCTTTAAAAGACCTATTATAGAAAAGTAGAATAAAATACCTTAAAAAGTTATTAATAATTCTATTTTATTATTCTCTAACTGTTATAAGGCGGTTATAGAAGCTAAAATCTATTATACTAAATATTAGTAATTTATTATTTACTAGTTTATTATTAAAAATTTATAAAAGTGACTTTTCTATATAATTATATAATTAATATATAAATATATAAATATATTTCATATAGTTATATATTATAGATACTATTATAATATATATAAAAATAAGTAAATATTACACCTTAATTAAAAAGTTATATATTAATATGTTTATATACTAATCGAATAAAAAGTGTAGCTGTAGTGGCTTAGGGCGACTAAAAGGAGTTTTAAAAAAGGAGGAGTATGTGTATACTTTCATACTCAGTGTGTAGAAAAAGTCAGGTAGTTAAAAAAAAAAGTTATAATAGTCTAAAGTAGGACTCTAAAAATTATCCCTATTTATTAATTTTTTTATATTTTTAAACTCCTTAGTAAGCAGTCCGTAATAAAATATATAAAGTATACTTACTTTTTTCTTTAAAATAGTATTATTTTTATATTTTTAGGCCTTATAACTAAAACGTTATATTATATTAAAAAAGGTATTTTTTTTATATCTTTTCTTAATGTCACCATCCAGTATATACTCCTTTTTTTTTTAAAACCCCTTTTAGTCGCCCTAAGCTACTATAGCCACACTATTTGTTTAATTAGTATATAAATATATATATTCGATTAAATAAATATAAATATATCTATTCGATTAAATAAATATAAATCTATACTTTATATATATAAATTAAAAATAATACTTTTATGTACTAGATTCTATACAATTTAAAATTTAAAGAGAAAAACTTTTTAAATTTTAGATTACATATTATTTAATAATATAACCTATATTTTTTATAATATTTAATTTAACATTAGCCTATAAGCTAAAGCTTTTATTATTATATCATTATTTACTTAATTATATATAAAAAGTTAGTAAATACTTTTTAAAAAAGAGTTTAATATTTTTTACTTATTCTTATATACGACCCGAAGTGCCCTATACGACCCTAACCTTTTCACTACCCTATTAATATATATAATTTATAAAGTATATATTAGAAGAATATTATAGAACTAATATTATATATTTATAAAAATTATTAATATAGAAAATTTCTTTTTTAATATATAGATAATACGGCTCTTTAGTATTTATTTTTATATAAATAATTTTATGTCTTTTAGTATTAAAATTAGTTATTTTTAGTTTATTTATTCATAAAATAAACTTTTTATTTTTAAATATTATAATATATAAAATACTAACGATATATATTTATATTTATATATTAATCGAACAAATAGTGTGGCTGTGGTGGCTCGGGACGACTAAAAGGGGTTTTAATAAAGGAGGAGTATGTGTATGCCTTTATATTATTCTTTAATATATTAGTATAAATATAACGTCTGTCTTATAAAATAAAGATATATAATATATTTATTTTACGCTCTGTATAATTCTATATACTATTTTTAATTATAGATTACGTATATAAGTATTAAAAAATTAAAAAATATAAATAAATAAATTCTAAATAAAAAATACTATTTAGGTTTTTTATATATATAATAATTAGATAATTACTTTATGTTAACATAATTAGCTTTTTTAACTATTAATAATAATATAATTATTTATTTTTATTTTTAAATTTATAAAATTTTTACTACTATAAATAGTATACTATAAAAACTTAAAATTTAATTAAGATTAAGTAAATATAAAGTTATTTTAATTTATAAAAAACTATTTTATTAAAAATAATCTATTATTAAGTTTATATAATATATTATAAATATATACTATCTATTAACTTTTAAGTATTTATTATATAATTATAAATATTAAGTAATTAATATTTTTATATTTTTATTTTATTATGTTATTATTTTAAATTATAAACAGTTTTTGAGATTCTAGTTTATTTAATAAATATATAAAGATTGTATATATTTATATATTAATTAAATAAAGACTATAGGTATAGTAACTATATAGGAAAGTTAAAAAAGTTTTAAAAAAAAGTATAATTGTTTTAATATTTTATAACTAAATTTAAAATATTATATAAAGTAATTCTATTAAATATATATTATTATATAATACTTATATACGCTTATTGTTTAACTATATTTAGATAAATAACTTTTATTAGATTATACCTTTTCTAGACTAGTGTCTCGACGATTAACTTTATCTCTCTTTATAATAATTAGTATACTTTATTATCTTTATAAAGCCGTAGTATAATATAATAATAAATACTTAATAAATACTAAATAGCTTATATAATTATATATAAATAGTACAAATTTTAAACTTTTAAGACTTATACTCTATTTTTTTAGTTAAAGTTACACTACTTTACTAAATATAATTATAGTTTACTTATACTTTAGTTATATATCTATTAATTCGTATTTACTTATAATTATTTTAAAAATTATTAGTAATTACTACTTATAATTATATATAAGATTGTTAGTTAATTTAATTACTAAGCGTATAAACATTAAAACTAATAAAATTATTAGGCAGTTACCTAGTACTTATAATAAAATATTTAGTTATTAAAGTAAATTTGGCCGTCCTATCGTCTATATTATATTATTTTTTACTTATAATATTTTACTATATTATATTTTTATAAGTTTTTTTTATTGTTAAAATATTTACTACTGTATTAACTTTAACTAGATTACTATTTATTATATTAACTGCTTCCGATAGCAGTAATACTTTAAACTAAAATAAAATTTAAAGTTAACTAAAACTATCTATCTATATACTACTTGTTATTAAGTTTTATACTAATCTTCGCATATATAAACTTATAGTAAAAAATATTTTTTTTAATATATTATTCTTCTCTAGTTTATAAATCTTCTTAGTAAACTATTTTATATAAATAGATTTTAGACTAATAAAATAAAACTTATATAAAAGTAGGTAGTTAATAAAAAAGAACTAAAAACTCTAGTATTATTAAAAAAAGCTAAAGGTAAACTTAAAGTAATTATAATTTTAAACTTATAGTTATAATAATCTAAAGAAAAAGAAGATATTTTAAATAGTATTATAAGAAGAGGAGAAAGACACTACGTGCTCGCCTTTTTAAACGTGCTATATACGCCTCTTATAATTCTACTTTACCTAAAATTATAATCTATAAATACTTATTCCTATTTTATATTTATTATCTCGTCGTTATTATACCTACTACTTAATAACTTATTTCTTAAGTTATTACTCTACTAACTATAAAATTTAAAAATTTTTATATTTAATAGGCTATAGTTAGAAAACCTCTATTTTAACTTATATATATTAGATAGGGAGGTAGCGTATATAAAGTTAATATAGCTCCTACGGATAAACGTAAAGAAATAATTTTAAACTTAAGCTAATAAAATAAAATAAATCTATTAGTACGCTTATAAAATTTAATATATAAAAAATTAAGTATTATAAATTCTAGGGTAGTCTATTAGGGTGTATAGGTTAAATAAATGTATACTCTTATATTTATTTAGTAGGTATTATTAACTAAATAGTAAGAATTTTTTTATTTATAGGTTGTCGATAACTACTATTGTAATTTATTAGTTACTTTTTTAACTCTATTTTTATATAATAAAATATAGGTTATATTTATTTTTATTACTTTTTGCTTTGCCTATACATATTTTAGTAGTGTAGTGTTTAATAATAATTAATATTTTTATTTATAACTATAAATTTTTTTTATCTATAAAAATAACTATAAAACTAAGTACGTCTACCCGTTAGTCTATTTACCTAGTCTACGTACTAAATATACCTATATATATAGGCCTCCCTAATCCTTTTAAATATTAATTACCTCTAGTATTTCTATATCTTTTACTACTTTTTACCTATTACCCTATAGGCTCTAAACTCTAAGCTTAAAATATCTTTACTTTTACTGCTAGTACCTCTAGTAGTATTTTATATAGCTACGCTACGTACTCTAGACTATATATCTTTATTATAAAATTAATATTAACGCGTTATTTTTTTTTTATAAATAGTATTGCACTACGCCTACTTTAGTCTTTTTATTTACTTTTACCTTTACTAACGCTGTCACCTTTATATAGACTAGTACTACTAACTCTAGATTTTAGAACTTTATAGCCTCTACTATTAATAGTATTATAATTTTATTTATTTAGGTACTATCTACCTTATTACTATACGCCTTATTATCTAGAGTTTCCCGGTATTAATAAATAGTGCTTTTATAAAACTAGTAAATAATTATATTATATATAAAATACTTAGCGGTATTAAGAAAGACTTATTATATATTACTATATAAATAAGATATAGCAGGGATAGCTTATATATTTAGAGTCGTAATGTTAAAATTAATATAAATAAATATAGTATCTGTTAAGATAAAAATAAAAGGAATAGGACTTTTAAAGAATATTTTAAAAAATATTTAGTAAGTATTTTTAAATATTTAGCTGTATTAACTATAAGAGAAGATAGAGGAGAAATATATAGACGATATCTTATATATTTTTCCTTTAAAGGAGAATATAGTATTTATACTAAACTTTTTATATTAAAGTTTTTTAATTTAATATTTTTTTAGAGGGGTATACTAAACACGCTAGTATACTAGCGTAAGGCGCTATACCTTTTTTAATCTAGCCTTACTTAAATTGTTTAATATATTAAGTATAAAGGTATATATATACTCTTTTTTTTTAAAACTCCTTTTAGTCGCCCTAAGCTACTACAGCCACACTATTTATTCGATTAATATATAAATATATAAATATATTAATTTATAGGTAGTGTAGGTGCTAATAATAGTAAATATAGTTTTTTATTTTATTTTATAGGCCTTAATAAGTTAGGTATATATATAACTTACTTTAAATAGGCTTTTATAGTATTATTATTTTCGTAAAAAGTTTAATAGATAATATAAAGACTTAGTATAAAAAATATTACTCTAAATTACGTAATAAGCTTATAATAATATTATTAATTTACGAAATATTAGTAGGTATAGTTTTTTTTTTATTTTTTATTTTTAAAAAAATAAGCCTTTTATATTAAAACTACTTACAGTCTCGATACATACCTAAAATTTTTATAGTTATAATAAGATCATTAATATAAAATATTTTATTTTATTTAGTTATATATAAAGCTATTTATTTATATTCTATTATACTAGCTA
Source organism: Pleoardoris graminearum (assembly GCA_030770415.1). Classification (NCBI taxonomy): domain Eukaryota; kingdom Fungi; phylum Ascomycota; class Dothideomycetes; order Pleosporales; family Didymosphaeriaceae; genus Pleoardoris; species Pleoardoris graminearum. The sequence goes on along the minus strand of JASEKS010000114.1, from coordinate 79,352 downwards.
TTTATTATTCTCTGTTTAGAAACCATTTTTTTACTTAATATTATTTTTAATTTTAATTTAATTTTAATATATTTTATTTTACTTAAAAGAAATATAATTCGTAATTATAATAATATTTATATATATTATAAGATCTGTTTTTAATTATAGAATAATATAATAGACTTTACAGCATAGTAATATAAAAAAATAAAACTCTCTTAACTAAAATAGATAAAGTAATAGTCACGATAGTAATAGTTATAATAGTAGTAGTTTAGTAATAAAATAAACGTTTTTAATATAGTAAAAGAAGAAAAGCTTATATAAAAAATACTTATTAAAGTAATTAAAATTATTTAGACTTAAGGATATACGTATAAATAAAAGTAAAATAAATAGTAGTAATAAAAAAATATAGTATAATACTATAATATAATTATAAATGCTTACTATTTAAGAAATTAATAAATATTTTTTTAACAAAAAAATAAAAGATTTTATTAATAGTATTAGTAGAAACGTTTTTTTTTTAAATAAAGCTACGCTTTTAGTGTAGTACCTAAATTTTTTAAAAAAATAATTATTAACTACTATAGGGGTTCCTGTAAAACGGCTCTATAATAATTTAAATATAATAATAATAGATATAGCGTATAGTTATATGTTAACGCACGTACTAAAGACGTATTTATTATATTATACTCAGTTATAATAAGTTAAAATAGTATTACCTATTATAAGTTAATATATAACCTTATTTAATCTAGTACTAGACGTCTATTTATAAAATAAAAAAAATATAACATAAAAGTAGTTAACTATTACTAGTATACTATAAAATATTAATATACGCTAGCAGTCCCAGTACTCTATATAAAAAATAATAAAAAAAAATATAACTAGTAGTCCACCACGCCGGGTAGCTGTTTATATTTTTTTTATATAAATATTACTATATATACTATATTATAATATAGCGAAATAACTTTGTAGAAGTAATAAGTATAATACTTAATACTTTACTAAATCTATTTTTATACTAAATACCATTTTACTAAAGATTCTTAAAACGCTCTAAAATACTATAGTAAACCTTAACCTAAGTAGGTAATTAGGTAGTATAAAATAAATAGTAAAAATAATTCTTCTAGACTACGCCTTTATAGAGAAAATAGCTTTTATAAAAGAAATAGGTAAGCGTACGCTATACCTATATAATAATAGTAATTATTATTAACCTATATAGTAAGCTATATTACTAATAGTAACCTAAACTATATTTAAAAATAAAAGTAGTAGCTCCTAGCTATACTAAATAACTAGAATAACCCTAACTATATAGAGTTTAAAAATAAAATATTATAATATACGACCGTAAATTTAGCAGTAGAATAGCTATAAGATATAAAAAAACCTAGTAAGAAGAGTACTAGTAATAATAACTAGTCAAGTCTAGCGCTAAAGATAAGAAGAAAAACTATATAAGAGCTATATATAAAATAATAAATAAAATAGGTATATATAAAGATATACGTAATAATAATATATAAAGAAAAGGGAGAAGAGTATTATAAAATACCTATAAGTATAGGTAAGATAAACTTATAATAATATATAATAGTTTAAATATAAAAGAAATAGGTACTTAGTATTAAAAAGAAATAAAAAAGGCTCTTTCTTATTATAAAATACCTTTTAACAAGCACTGCTGTTATAACCTAGTAGACCTAACCTATTATAGTTAATCATAAACTAAAAAAGTAAAAACGTTATTATAGTTATAAATTATTATATATATATTTATATATTAATTAAATAAATAGTATAGCTGTAGTAGCTTAGGGTAACTAAAAGGGATTTATAAATTATTATAATTACTATACATTTATTAAGCTTCTATATTAAATACTTTAACTATGCACATAGGCCTTTCAGATATTTAAATATATTTATTATTTATTATCTACTACTTTTATTTTTATCTTTATAAGGTTTTTATTTTTAAAATCTATATTTTTAATATAATCTTATATAGTTATAGTATACATACTAAATTTTATATTTTTATTATAAATATAATATTAATGTTCTAATTCTTTTCTATTGTTTATAAATAATATATTATTATATATATTAGTATTTGTAGTAAACTAGACAATACTTATTTTTAAAATAAAAAGTAAATTAATACTATTTATAAGATAAGACGATAGAGATTAAATATATATATAATAAGTAAGTAATTAAGTAATTTAGTTACGTAATTAATCAGTAATTAAAAAGGATATATAAGTTTTAATATTATAATATACCCCCTAAGTAAGCTACGTTTAAGTAGTAAGTTTATTTAGAAATTACCTAAAATAAATTCTATTCTTATAATATCCTACTGTAATAATTACGGCGTACTTAATTTTTTGTTATTAAATTTTCCCTTTATAGATTTAAATACTATCTATTTTTATAGTAAGCCGATAGCTAAGTAATCTATTTAGCTAATTACCCTTAGCGGCTTATTTTGTTAGTTTATTTTAAATAAAACTTATTTCCTATATTATTTTATAATTAACTATTATTTGTTTTATACTTAATTGTGCCTTCCGTATTTAGTAAATAGGTAAAGTTATAGGTATAGTAGATAAGTAGTATATTATATAAATAAAAGCAGCTCTGCTTTACTAAGTTAGGTATAATAGTTATTTAAATTATTCTTTTTTTCTTCTTTTTAGTTCGTAATAATTTTTATTATAGTAGGTAACGCTGCTATTATTATCCTATTCTACCTATTTAAGTATTACTAACTAATCGTAAAGTACTTTTAAATATTTTAGTACCTACTTCTTTACTTAAAACTAGTAGTAACATAATAACTATAGTTATAGTAGTAATAATAGTTATAATAATTAATCTATAAAAGTTACTTTTCCTCTTAATCTATTTAAATTAGATAATAATAACAATAATCCTCTAGTTTTAAATAATAATAAAGAGTAGAGTAAAGGCAGTTAAATAATAACTAAAAATAAAAAAAGTTACTTCTTAAGTCTAGTAAGCCGCTTATTTTAAATAATAATGCCTATATACGTAGCACTCTATCTAATAATTTAATAAAACTCTATTTTAAGAATCTTAATTCTATAGGTACGCGCTACTATTATTATATAATTTATATATATAATCTACTCTATATTTTACTAATTATATATTTATTATATATTACTAATTATTATAGTTTTATTAGTATTTGTACCATCTATATAACTTTTATTAAACTTAAAATTAAGTATAATACTATAAACTCTAAAATAAGTAATTATTATTTAAATTTTAGTTTAAAAATTATATTAATTTATTATAGCTTAATAATAAAATTATATCTGCGTCTAAGGCTACTTATAAAATTTTTAACTAGTACTAAACTTTTTTAGTACTAAACGCCTAAATAGTATTACTAGGTAATTAAAGTCTACTAGACTTTTTTAATTAGAATTAATATCTAAATCTTATTTTTAGTAGCTAGGGCTATAGTAATCTAGCTTATAAGTATCCTTATAGGCGTATTCTAGCTATTATTAATTTTTATCTAGTACTCCGCTATTATTTATCTAAGTAGTAAACAGCTAATAATTATACTTAAATAATAGACTAAAATATTAATTAAAAAAAATTATACTAGCTACTTAAATAAATCTATTTTAAGTTTAAATTAAGAGTAGTCTAATTTATTTTTAAGAGGCTATAATATATATATAAAATTAGAGTATTAGTAACGTAATTATAATTATTTACTAAAGTATTAGAAAATAAAAAGTAAGTTATACCTCTATAGCTAGAATTCTTCTTTTTAAACTTTTAGCCGCTTTTATCTGCCTTAGACTTTAAGTTATTTTTATTTACTTTAAACTCTAAACGGGCGTCCCCATTTAAGTAAAACTTAAAAATATAAATATAAGTAGCTATATAAACTACTTAATAAGGCTTTAGCTATACTATAGTTATAAATATTAACTTTTCTTATAATAGATTTATTTTATTTTAAATTTTTTTATTTAGATTTCTTTTATTTAAAATAAATAAAATCTAATAGGCTCTCTTCTCTTTACGTTCTATTTACTTAATAATTAGTAACTATATATATATATATTTGTATATTAATCGAATAAAAAGTGTGGCTGTGGTGGCTCGGGGCGACTAAAAGGAATTTCAAAAAAGGAGGAGTATGTGTATGCCTTCATTAGTAACTATATATTTTATAAATTAAGCAGCTTTTTAAAGTATATAAATTATTATTATATAAGCGCCTTTATTAATTTATTAATAGGTATATTTCTAATTTATAAATAGATTACCTTGAATAATTTTTTTTTATAAATTCTTACCGCAGCTATATATTCTAGATATTAATATAGTATAATTAAGTTATAATTCTTTTATTATCTCTAACTATAAGTTTAATTATTTATTAATTATTATAGTAGATTCTCTAAATAAATTTTAAATTAAATATAATTTTATAGAAAAAGTATTTTAAAACTATTACTTTTTTATTAATATATTATAAAATAATTAGCTTCGTTTCTATTATTAAAGTAGTAATAGTAGTTTATTTAACTACTTTCTAAAACATTACACCTCTCTATATTATTAAAATATAGTTATAGAATAATCTTTTTATTTTAAAATTATTACACTCCTAAGCAGGAGTATAAAAGACTTATTTATTCTTTTATATTTTATTTTTATTATATTTTACTCCGCCCACTAATAGTCCGTAAATTAATAATATTATTATAACTTTATTACATAATTTAAAGTAATATTTTTTTATATAATTTTATATAAGTTTTTATACTATCTGTTAAACTTCCTACTAAAATAATAATATTATAAAGGCCTACTAAAGTAAGTTACGTATATACCCGGCTTACCTAGCCTTATAAGATAAAAAAAAAGTTATTACTTACTATTTTTAGTATTTACGCTGCCTATAAGTACCTACTATCTAGTTAGTATCGCCTACTAAATAAAAATAAAAGACTTCTTAGAGTTTATAATACTTAATTATTTTTTTTTATCTTAGATCTTATAAGCGTACTAATAAATTTACTTTATCTTATTAGCCTAAATTTAAAATTACTCTATTACCTCTAGCTCTATTAATAACGTTAGGTTTTCTAGCCCTTTTTTATTAACTATTTACTTTTATAAAGTTTTTATCCTATAAGTCTAGGATTTATTTATATAAAATAATATACTAAAGAGGGCTTTAAAGTAGCTAAAAATAATATACTTAAGAAGGCTATTTTTTACTAGAAAGTTGCGTACGCGTAGGTTAGTATAGAATTTATTAATAAGCTGTATATAGGTAAATAGTTCTAGTTAACTTTAAATTTTATATTAGCTTAAAATATTACTACTACTAGGAGTAGTTAGTATAATAAACGGCAAGTTGCCTATCTAAGATTAGTATAGTAATAGACGTTTTAAAAATATAAAAAAACCTATAGAGATTATAATATAGTAAAATACAACTTTAAACAGTAAAAGTTAATAATATAATATAAAGTATAGAACGGATAACTAGACTTATTTAAAAGCTAAATATTTAATTATATAAGCTCTAAATAATAGCCTAATAACCACTTTTAGTTCTAAAGTTTATACGCCTAGTAACTCCCTAGACTAACTACGTTATATATAATTATAAGTAGTAATTACTAATAACCTTAAAGATAATTATAAGCATTTACTAATCTATAAATATATAATTAAAATATAAGTAGAGTATTACTATATTTAGTAGGGCACTTTACCTTTACTAAAAAGAAGAAGCATAACTTTTAAGGGTTTAAAATTTATACTATTTATATATAGCCTCGTTATATATTAAGCTATTTAGTATTTATTAAGTTCTTATTATTATATTATGCCGCGGCTTTATAAAGCTCGCGAAGTATATTAATTAGTTTAAAATTAGTAGTAAATAATACGTCTTTGTAGATTATAAAATTAGGTTTATTATATTATTTATATTAAATCGCCTACTAGCAGATACGATATAGGTAAATAATTATCCTATTAATAGTAGTAAAATATTATAAGTTTAGATTTATTAAAAACTATACTAGCTTTAAAATAGTAAATATAATATTACAGGGGGGTGACACAAAAAAGGGTTAATCTAAAAAGTTAACTTTTTTAAAAAATTATATAAAATTAAATAATAAAGCTAAAAATACGTGAATAATACCGTTTTAAAGAGAAAATTAAGGAGATTTTAATTACTATTTTAGTTACTGCTTACTAAGTATAGGTGAATAACTAAAATTATCTAAACCTAGCAATTTTTTTAACCCCTTTTTTAGGTTCCTATAACTTTTTAGTTAGTGAATATATTTAACTAAAATTTTAACTATACTCTTTTAGGCCTAGTATAGGTCACGTAACTAGTTTTTCGAAGTATATTAGTAATCTAATAATAAAATTATATTAATTATAAAAATAGTGCTAAGCCTTATATAATTAATAATTACGTGATATATTAGTAATATTATAGTATATTATAATATCTTTTAACTTTTATAAACTTAAACTCCTATTTCCTTAAAATAGAGCCAAAATTCTTAAAACTCGAATATAATATTAATTTACTTTTAAAAGTAAATAATTTACCTGCTTTAATTACTACTACTTTAAAAAAGTCTCCTACTACTATTTACTACGCTATACAACGAATTAAAAATAAAAATAAAAAAAATTATAATATAAAAAAAGTTTATACAGGGGGTATAAAAAAGTTAACTAAAAGAAATAAAAGAGTTATTAATAGAGACTTAACTAGAAGCTCTAAAAAAGAAAATAAAAGACTATTAATAGATAATAGTCTAAATATCTTAAAAAGATCCTTAGAAAAGGTTTTAAAAGAGAAGAGCTACTCTATTAATATAAGTAAAAAAAAACTAATAATTAACAGAGAAAACGCTAAAAGAAGAGTAAAATACGCTAAAGAACAATTAAAAAATATTAAAAATATAAAACTAGAAAAAATAATATTTTCTAATAAGTTAGTAATACAAAGGGGTAGGGCTAAAAAGAAGTTATATAGAAAAAGGAGTAATAATAGAGTTAAAAGAGAACTAGCTGTTAGCTAATTACGAAGTAAGTTATTTTAATTTTTTAAATTATTAAAATATATAACTTTTTATATATTTTTAGGCTATAGTTTTAGTTTTTTAATATTAATTATAATTAATTATTTTATAGGCTACAACCTTACTATATATATTTAGGGTGTAATTTAGGTAGAAGGTAGAAGTAATTTAGTATTTATTAAAATACCTAATTTTTTTACTTCTTATACTAGTAAGGACTATATAAATAAAGTCCTTAAACCTGAGCTTAAACCCTATATAAAAAGGGGTAAGTTTTATAATACTTTTTTACCCCTATTTTTAACAATATAATAATATATATATATATATATTATTATATTATATAATAATTATAAACTTTATATTAATATTAATTTAGGTTAGTAATTTTAACAAGATAACGTCCCTATTTATAAAACTAGGGACGTTTTAACTTAGTTTAAAAATAACAAAATTAAACTATTTCCTTACCTAGCCTATAGTCCTAATTTAGCCCCTATAGAAAATATATAGGGTTTATTAAAATTAGGGCTAGTTAAAAATAAAAAGGCTAATTTAGGTATAGGAAATAGTTTAAATAGTATAGAGGCCTTTAAAAGAGTTATTAATAAGGAGTAAAATAATATACTATAAGAAGCTATTAATAACTGTATTTTATCTCTGCCTAAACGTTATAAGGTAGTTATAGAAGCTAAAGGCTACTATACTAAGTACTAGTAATATATTATTTACTAGTTTATTATTAAAAATTTAAAAAAGTGACTTTTATATATAATTATATAATTAATATATAAATATATAAAAATATTTTATATACTTATATATTATAGATACTATTATAATATATATAAAAATGAGCAAATTTTATACCTTAAATAAAAAGTTCTAATAGCCTAAAGTAGGGTCCTAAAAATTTTCTATATTTACTAATTTTTTTATACCCCTAAACCCCTTAGTAAGCAGCCCCTAATATGGTAAATAGAATCTACTAGTCTTTCTTTTTAAAACGCTATTTTTCTCGTATTTTTAGGCTTACTAATTAAAAAGATATATTATTTTAAAAAAGGTATTTTTTTTAATTAACCCTTTTTTGTGTCACCCCCCTATAAGATAAAATATTATTGCTATATATAAAACTAATTCTATATATTTTTAATATTATTTAATATCCTACTTAGAAGCTTCTCTAGTAAATTTAATAAGCTCTTTTAAGGGGAGAGGCGTATTAGAAAAGCTACTACTATTATTAAAACTAAATTTCTTTATAATTTTATTAATATATATATTATAGATAAGTATAATTCTCCTATTTTTATAATTATAAATTACTTTAACCTTAAAAAATTATTAAATAGACCTTTTCGCTTTAATTTTATATTTTAAAGTAATTTATCTTTAGAGCTATTTTACTATTATTTTATAATTTTTATAATATAGTAGTAGAATATTATTTATATAAAATAAAATAAAAACTATCTTTTTATAATTAAATAAAAAAAATAAGACTTTTCCTTTAATACTATAAGCCTAATAGTATATAGTAAGCTTAAAAACCTTTTATATTAAAAGTATAGTAAATTACGTAGGCTATATAATACTTAATTAAGTCTTATACTGTATATATATCTTACATTTTAAATTTATTAAGTAATTTATATATTACTAGATTCTTTATTAATATTAAAATATGTAGAGGAAAAATAAGCTAGAAATTACTAAATTCTAAAATTAAAAATTAAGGACTAGTTCTATAAAAAAAAGCGCTAAAGAGCCGTATTATATATATATAAAGAAGAAATAAATACTCTATTTTAAAAAGCTTTATAAGCTAATAATATAAACTCTAAAATATTTTACCGTAATATACCCCCTAGTTAAAATAGTAAAAAATAGCTTAACTATTAAAGTAGTTTAAAATTAATTCTTTTAAACTTATAGCAGCCGTAGAATTAATTTTAAAAAAAGCTTTTTTAAGTAAAATTTTGGCGGGTAGTATTACTAAGTAATAGAGCTTTAAAGTAAAAAATTAATTATAGTAGGTACGCTAGCGTTAGTAATATAAAAAATATTTATATAATCTCTTTACTAACTTTTTTAAAATAATTTTTACTCTTATTATACTTTTAACTATTACTTTTATACTTTTTTTTACTATTTATACCGTTTCTACGCTCTTTTATTTAATTTTATTTTTAAAATAGCTCTTTAAGCTCTTTAATTATTATAAGTATTATAAGTTAATTATTTATATTACTACTACTGTAACTATAGTAAGCTATAATACTTTTTTTAATTTTTACTTTTTAGAGTTTATTTAGATTTCTAAGCTTTAATTTTATTTTTTAAAAACTTTACTAATTTTTATTTAATAGTTTTCTAATCCTTTTTATATTATTATAGTCTAAAACCTAAATACGGTTAAAAGTAAATAATATTATAAATATTATAAGCTTACTAAAATTAGTAAAGAGCTAATAAAGTCTAGTTTTTTAGTTTTTAATAAATTATTTAATATTATTTTTTAATCTATAATTGCGCTCCGTAAGAAGAAGTAGTTAAAAAAAAAAAGTATAAGAAGCACTAATAATAGATAGCTTAAAAAAATTAAAATACTATTTAGTCTTAAATAGAAGTTACTATAACTTAAATAGATATTTCTGTACTATAATATTTAGTAGTTTACTTACTTTTTTTATAAAATAATACGCAGCTGTTATAAATAAAAAAAAATATTTTACGTTTTTAATATAAATAAATTCCCTAGCTTTTTTTAATTAAAAAAATTTTTTATTTTTTTTTATTTTTAATTTTCCGGTTCCGTAGTTTCCTTAATTTTTAAATAATTTTTTTTATATACTATTATAAATTCTAAATTTATAGCTTTTTTAATTTATAAAAAATCTTTACTATATATCGCTAGTTAGTAATTTTAATAATTTTTTTAGTTTAATACTTATAATACGCTTTATAATAGCAGTCCGTTAGTTAGTCTTTAAATAATTAAATATTATATAAAAAGCTTAATACTAACTAAGAATTTAATAGGCTTTTAAAATTATTAATTTTATTTAGCCTATCCCTTTAATCTAGTTTTTATAAATATAGGGCATTATTAGTGCTTTTTTTAATTTAGCTCTTTTAAGCTTTACTAAGTTAAATTTAAAAAATAGGCTGTATCTTATAGTAAAAAGCAAATCTAAAAATAAATCTAAAAAAAATAAAAATAGTAAACTATTTATTCTATAGACTCTATTACGGTGTAGTAATAAAAATAATATTAATAAAAAATATTTTAAGCTTTTTAGTTTATAGTTTTTTAAACCTCTATTTATCCTTTTATATTAAAATTAAAAAAAATTTAAAACTATTAAACAGCGTTTATATAGCTTAATATTACTAATAGTTTATAAAATTAAAGTACTTTATATTTTACTTTTATTATTTAAATAGTGCTTTATCTAGTAAAAGTAATAAAAGTTATTATAATACTAAAATATAAGACTCCTATTACTAAATATATAAAAGCGGATATAACTATAAACTAATATATATATTAATATTTTAATTTAGATAATTTAAAAAAATTATATACTTACTATTATAATTTTACTTAAGTCTAAAAGATTACTAAGTACTTTTTATTTTATTATAAGCTACTTTATAGTAACAAGGTAAAAGAGCTTACTTATAAGTAGGTATAATTTTTTAATTTACTTTTTTTAATTTTTGCTAACGTAGAGCTTATAGATAATAAAGTTTAATAAATTATAAACTACTATTAGATAAATAATTAAAATAAAGAATAACTTAGGCGGTAACCCTATAAATAATATTTTTAATAAGATTATTTTACACTGTGCTTAAGCTACTAAAAAGTTTAATAAGTTAGTAAAGTTATTAATCTATTAAGTATATCTATTAGGTTATTATACAATTTTTATTATTTTATTATTTTTTTACTTTTTTATAATAAAGTTTTTTTAAGTAGTACAGTTTTAAATTATTTATTATAAATAGTAGCTAATAAGCTATTTAATATTTAATTTTAAGCGCTTTACGCTCTATTATTATATAATTTCTTAAAATTTTAATTTAGTAATTTTTTCTTTTATATTTTTAAAATTTAGTTACTTTTTAAATTTTTATAATTATTAAACTATAAAAGCTTTTATTAACCTATTAGCTAGTATATTATTTATTTAAAAATATTTAATTTTAAAATTTTTTTTAAATACTTTTAGCATAATTATATATTTTATATATCTATATAGCGTAAATAGGTAGTTATATACTTATTTTTACCTATAACTAGCCTAATTATTTATTAGTTATTATAAAATATACGCTATATAATTTTAAAATTTAAAATAAGTTTTTTAAAGAATCGCTTTAGAGCTATTATTTTTTTACTTATATACTTAAGCGTAAGGAGTTTTACTTTAATAGTTAATATTATAATAGTAGTCTATTTTATAGCTTTTTAAATAATTACACCTTTAAATAATATAATAATATAGTTATATAAAAATTATTTACTCTTTAGATTATCTATAAATAAAATATCTAAATAAATTATAAATTTTAGGCCCTTATATACCCTATATTAGATCGCTTAAAAACGTAATTTATAAAAAAACGTAATTATATATTTTATTATAGTAAAATGCTCTTTACTTAAATTAGTTAAAAAATAAAAAAGTTTTAAAATAGTAAATACTATATTTAATTATATTATAATAGTAGTATAAAATATAGATTTAATACGCTTCTAATACGCCTTAATTTTAGTTTTTATTACTTTTCTTTTATTCTTAACTAGCTTTTCTAATAGTAAAGGCGTTAATAAAAAAAGCGCTAAATTAATTACTCTAAATTTTTTTATAATCTTTTTAATATATAAATTATAAATTAGTATAAGTATTTAATTTTCTTACTTTCTAATTACTTATATTTTATAATACTATTCTACAGCTCTATATACTTTTATTTTATATATTTCTAAAAGCTTATCGCGTAGTTTAAAAGCTTTTTATTAATAAATTTTATAGTATAAAAGTAGAATATTATCTATATAAAAAAGTATAAAGATTTTACAATCTACGTTAAAAAATAAATAAAACTTTTCTTTTAAGTAGATAAGGCTAAGCTTAGGTAAAGTATTAGAAAATCTTTTATATTAAAGTATTAGTAAGTCTTATAGGCTATATAGAGTTTAGTTAAGCTTTATATAATTATTTTTTTATTTATAACTATTAAGTAGTTTATACTATACTAGATTTAAGGGATTAATTAGTATATTAAGGAATATATTAATTATATTAAGCTATAAAATTTTTAAATTAAACTTTACTATAATTACTATAGTTATATAAAAAGAGTATACTATAAGTATTATAATTATCGCGGAAAGATACCTTAGAGCTTATATTACTAGCTTATAAAACTCTTTAGAATAGAGGATTATTTCTCTTTTACGTATATATAATACGGCTTTTTAGTGCTTTCTTTTATATAGGTAGTTTTTACTCTTTAATTTTAAAATTTAGTAATTTTTAGCTTATTTTCTTTTATAGTTATAAGCCCGGCGTTTTAAAAATAAAGAAAGATTCTCCCTATATACCTAATTAATAAAAATCCTATTTTTTAAAACTCTAATTAATTTTTTAATTTTTTATTTAAAAACTCTTAGTTCTGTAAACCTAGTAAGTATTATTTTATTTATATACTAATAATAATCTATATCTTTAGCTATTAAATACTTAATAAGTCTTATAACTAATAATTCTCTAAACGTTATAATAACTAAAGCTATTTTATTTTTTTTAACTAATAATATCCGTTTTACTAATTCCGCGAGCTGGCTAATATAGTATATATAGTTTAAAATATAATATATAATTTACAGCGTTTAGGATTTTATTAATTTTAATTTTAAAAGCGTTAATAATTTTATTAAACCTCCTCTAATACTAAAGCTTTTATATATTATAAAAGTGTCTAAGGAAGAGATTGTAAGAATTTACTATAATTATAATATAGAAATTAATATATATTACGCCTATTTAACTAAGTATACTACTAAAGTAAACTAAGTAATAAATATCTAAAACTAGATTAGTATAATAGTAGCTTTAAAACTTATAAGCGCTATTTAAACGTACTATACTATTAAAAAGAATATTTTAACTTACTTAATTATTTATTATTTTAAATAAAAGCTTTTAATTACTAATACAGTAGCTAAGAATATTATATAATAATAATACTATACTTATTTAAAGAAAGTAAAATATAGAAAAATAGTTTTTAAATTATAGTATTATAAATAAAAAGCTCTTTATATAAAAGTAAAGGTATATAAGCTTAGTAATATTTAAAATAAGCTAGCTATTACTAACTTTTTTACTACTATTAGTAAGAAATTAGTACCTAATTAAGTAAAGTAGATACGTATAACCTAAGTCTAAAAATTAATATTTAAAGATAAGAAGCTCTTTTTAATAAAAATTAAAAAAATCTTTTAAGTAGTATTATAAAATAGAGCTATTAAATTAATTACTAAAAATTTTAGAATTTTTATAATACTTAGTAAACAGAGCCTGTTTTTTTAATTAAATAGTTTATAATTAAGGAATAAGAGTAAGTTATACTAGTACCCCTATAAATTTAAAATATATTATTAGAAACCTACTAAGTACTATTACCTATAGCTAGTATTAATAAGTATTTATACTGCTTAAATTACGCTACTCTTTAAAAAAAATAAAAAAAAGCTCCTTAAGCGCCTTAAGCTTAATAAATTTACAGCTCTTTATAATATACTTAAGTAAAAAGAATAGCTTAAGGGAAACACCTTATAGAGTAAAAAGTTTAATAAGCTAAAATTCCCTAGCTCTTTAGTATATATAATTATTAATTCTTTACTTATTATAAGTAGTAAATTAGAATAAAGTAATAGTATATATTTTATATAAAATTATAATATCTATACGCTTTTTAAAAGTACTATTTTTAATAATAATACTGCTTTATATTTAGTAAATAATAAATTATTACTTATTTTAAAATCTTTTAAGAAAGCTAATAGTATTTATACTATTAAAGCTAAAATATAAGCTTTTTTAATTTCTAGTATAGGAACTTAAGTAATTAAAAATATTTTAAACAGCCTAAATAAAAATTTTATAGAAAACCTTATACTAAAAAATATAACTATTATAAAAAAATTTTACCTAAATATAGTATCTAAAGCTTACTTATATAATAAGGGACTTTAGTACTTAGGCTTAGATAATATATTATATATAGAATCTTTAGAATAAAGTTTTATATTTATAATACTTTCTTATAAATATAACTTAATATTTATTAAATATAAGCCTCTATCTTTCTATTCCTTAGTCTAAAATATAATACTAGTATATTAAAAACTTTATTTATAGTTAATATATTTACGTATTAATACTAAGAATATATAGTACTAAAGAGTAAAATATTTAAATTAAAAAGTTTTATATACCTTTATTTATAGAGCGTAAAATATTTATATTTTAAATACTAAACGTATATATTACGAGTAATACTCTCTTATATATACAGCTTAGATAATTTTTTAAAAACTTAAAAAAAAATCGCCTTAACTATATTAGTATATTTTATAAAATCTTTTTAATATGCTTAAAGGAAGGCTTAGAGAGTAGTAAATATTATTAATTAAAAATAACTATAGTAAAAAAGTTTATATATAAAGCTTATAGCTAAAGTTACTTTTAGAGTTTATAAAAATATTTTTAAGTTTTACTATATAGGTATATATCTAGTATAAACTTAAAATTATAAAGATTTTTTAAAGTAATAATATTACTACCTATTTATAATATAGAAGATTACGCTTTAAAAAATAAATAAAAAAGCTTAATATAAGTATTAAAATACTACCTTTTTATATATATAAGCTAAACCGCGGCGCTAAACACGCTAGCTAAAAAATTATTAATAAAACTATTATTATAAGACTTAATATTAATTTACTAGAAAAGCTTTAGCCGAAGATTATAAAAATAATTATAATACTTTATAATATTAGTTTAGTAGTTTTTAAGAGTATATAATCTTTAAATAAAGTTTTTTATAGCTAGTTTAAATAGTATTTTTATTATTATAAATCTAAACTTATAAAGCACTAAACGGTAAATCTATACTTAAATTAAAATAATCTATATATTTATAGTTATTACGTATATTTACTAAATAAAAATTATATAGTTAGGCGTAATAGGCGTAGATTTAAAATAAATCTATAAGTCTATATTAAATATTTAGTTAGTTACGTAGCTTTTAATATTTATAAAATATAGGTACTATTACTTAATTAGGTTATTATAATATATAATATTACGTTTAATAATACTCTTTTTTTTATAAAAAAAAAAAAATTAGTCTATTTTATAGAAAGAGACTATAAAGCTTATAAATATTTTATATACTATTAAAATTATAGATATAGATAAGGCGTTTAATAAAATTTTTAAAACGTAAGCCTATAACTCTAATAAGTTAAGAATTAGTAGATATATTACGTAATTTAAGTAATAGTTTAAGAGTACTTTAGCGTAGGTTTTATTTTATTCTTTTAGCCGGTTAGTTAAGTAAAGCTTTATATAAATAGTATATACGCGGGTTATTAGTATAACTAGCTAATAGTTATAAATTTATATATTATATAATATAAATATTAGTTTAATCTTTTTTTAGCCTATTATAGAGCTTAAAGAACTTAAAAAAATAAATTTTAAAAAAAATAAATACTTTAGTAAAGGAGTAGAATAGTTTAGAGTAAAAAGTTTATAGGATCTTTAAATAGTAAGTAAAAGCTCGTTTAATACTATTATTTAAATTAGTAATATAAAGCTCCTTTTATTAAATAAAATAATAAAAACTTTTATTTATAAAATATAGGGACTTAAAAAAGACTATAGTCTAATTACTTAATAGAGCTAAAGATAACGTAAATTAGATTCTAAAGATTTTAATAAACTAGAGAGTAGAGATAAAAACCTACTTAGTATTTATATATTATTAAGCCCTAATCTAGAAAGCGAGCTATTATATAATATAAAACTTAGAAGTATTTTACTAAATAGTATAAATAGTTCTCTCTAGTATAATTTTATAAATATATTTATTTTTAGTATAAATCTTATATAGAAAGAGAATAGAGAGTTTATAATTATTAATATTATAGTTTAAACTGCTATATAAGATAGGGCCTTAAAAAAGATAATATTTTAAAATAAAACTTATATATACCGCGATAAGCTTCTAAAAGAGCTAATAATATAAAAAGTAATTTTTTTATATCTATTTAGCCCGCTCTTTTACTAAACTATATATAAAAAATAGACTATACTTTTTAAAAAGTAAATTTAATAAATAGTTATACGCTCTAAAAGTACTAAATAACTACTTTTACTTAAGTAGGTATTTACCTATAAGTTTAATTAGAATAGTTACTTTATAAAGTATAAAACTCGTCTAGTTATTAGAGGTAACTTCTAGTTAAAAGATACACTTTTATTAATATATATTATAATATTTATAGTACGCTCCTTTTATATAACTTTAGTAATTATAGTAGAGTTTAATCTAAAGATTTTATAGTTTAATATAATTAACGTATTTTTTAATATACTAATTAACCCCTTAAATCTAGTATAGTATAAACTACCTAATAGTTATAAGTAAAAAAATAGTTATATAAAGCTTAATTAAGCTTTATATAGCTTACGCGACTTACCTATATTATAGTATAAAAAATTTTCTAATACGCTAATTAAGCTTAGCCTTATCTGCTTAAAAGAAGAGTATTACTTATTTTTTAACTTAGATTATAAAATTTTTATACTTTTTTATATAAATAATATTCTATTTTTATACTATAAAATTTATTAGCAAGAAGCTTTTAAACTGTATAATAAACTCTTAGAAATATACAAAATAGAGAAGTATAAAATTATAAAATAATATTTTAAAGTATAGGTAATTAAGAATTAAAAAGATTAAATAATTACGCTAATTTATAATTTATATATTAAAAAGATTGCGAAGAAATTTAAAGTAGTTAATTTAGTATTTTTTTAACTAACGCCTTTACTATTAGAAAAGCTAGTTAAGAATAAGAGAAAAGTAATAAAAGTTAAAATTAAAATATATTAGAAGCGCGTCGGCTTTATATTTTATATTATTATTATAATATAACTAGATATAGTATTCGCCGTTTTAAAACTTTTTTATTTCTTAACTAATTTAAGTAAAGAGTATTTTACTATAGTAGAACGTATAATTATATTTCTTTATAAATTATATTTTTAGGTAATCTAATATAGCGTATATAGGGGCTTAAAACTTATAATTTATTTAAACGCTTTATTTATAGATAATTTAGAAAGTAGATAATTTTTATATAACTATATTATTATATTATTTAGAGGTGCAATTATTTAAAAAGCCGTAAAATAGGCTACTATTATAATTTTAACTACTAAAATAGAGCTTCTTACGCTTAAGTATATAAGTAAAAAAATAATAGCTCTAAAGTATTTTTTTAAAAAATTTATTTTAAATTTTAAAACTACGTAGCGTATATTTTGTAATAATTAGTAAATAATTAAACTAGTTATAGGTAAAAATAAGTATATAACTACCTATTTATACTATATAAATATATAAAATATATAGCTGCGCTAGAAATATTTAAAAAAGAGCTTTAAAATTAAATATTTTTAGATAAGTAATATACTAGCAGATAAGTTAACGAAAGCTCTTATAATTTAGTAATTTTAAAAATTTAAAAAATAACTAAATTTTAAGGATATAAAAGAAAAAATTACTAAACTAGAATTTTAAAAAGTTATATAATAATAGAGTGTAAAGCGCTTTAAATTAAATATTAAATAGCTTATTAGCTACTATTTATAATAAATAATTTAAAATTATACCGCTTAGAAAACTCTATAATAAAAAAATAGAAAAATAATAAAATAATAAAAATTATATAATAACTTAATAAATATATTTAATAGATTAATAATTTTACTAGCTTATTAAACTTTTAACTAGCTTAAGCGCAGCGTAAAGCGATCTTATTAGAAATATTATTTATAAAGTTATTATTTAAGTTTTTATTTAATTTAATTATTTACTTAATAGCAGTTTATAATTTATTAAGTTTTATTATTTATAAAATCTATATTAGTAAAGATTAAAAAAAGTAGATTAAAAAATTATACCTACTTATAAGTAAGCTTTTTTGCCTTCTTACTATAGAGTAGCTTATAATAAGATAAAAAGTATTTAGTAATTTTTTAGACTTAAGTAAAATTATAATAGTAAGTATATAATTTTTTTAAATTATTTAGATTAAAATATTAATACGTATATTAGTTTATAGCTATATTTACTTTTATATATTTAATAATAGGAGCCGTACGTTTTAGTATTATAATAACTTTTATTACTTTTACTAGATAGAGCACTACCTAAATAATAAAAGTAAAATATAGAATACTTTAATTTTATAAACTATTAGTAATATTAAACTATATAGACACTATTTAGTAGTTTTAAAACTCTTTTAATTTTAATATAAAAAATAAATAGAGCTCTAAAAAACTGTAAACTAAAAAGTTTAAGATATTTTTTATTAATATTATTTTTATTACTATAGCGTAACAGAGTCTATAAAATAAATAATTTATTATTTTTATTTTTTTTAGATTTACTTTTAGATTCGCTCTTTACTATAAAGTATAGTTTATTTTTTAAACCTAATCTAGTAGAGCTTAGAAAAGTTAAATTAAAAAAAGTGCTAATAGTGCTTTACGCCTAAAAAGGCTAGACTAGGAGAATAGGCTAAATAAATTTAATAATTTTAAAAACTTTTTAAATTTTTTATTAGCGTTAAGCTTCCTATATAGTATTTAAGTACTTAGATTTTAGCTATAAAATAGCTATTTATAAGCGCGATACAGGTATAGAATTAAAAAAATTATTAAAATTACTAAATAATAATATAGAGGGATAATTTTCTAAAGCTTAATAAAGTTATAAATTTTTTTAAACTAAAGGAGTAGGACGATTTTTGTAAGCTTATAATAGTAAAAAAAAAAGCTTTTTTAGAGTTTAAGGGATCTATAAAAATATTTAATTAAAAGGAAAAAAAGGACTTTTATCTATTAGAGATATAGGTTAATTTTTATAAGCTTATAATAGTTATATATTATTTTACAGAGGGATTAGGTAAGCTATTAAATATTATAGTATAAGAGTATTTATCTAAATTATAGTAATTTTTATTTAAAATTAAATAGTATTTTAACTTTTCTAAACTATCTATTATTAGAGCTTTTTATACTTCTTATTTTTTTTCTTTTTAGACTACATCTTCTTATAAAACGTAATAATAGGCTAAAAGATAATATTAAGTAACTTATTAAGAACTAAAGGACTAGACTCTATTAACTTCTTACTAATCTTAGTAAGTTTATAATACTTAAAATACTATTTACGCTTAATTATATTTAGGTACTAAATTATAGTAATGTAAGAGGGATTAGAAAACTATTAAATAAAAATTAGTAAAATTTTTAAAAAATAAAATTAGAGCTTAGAAATCTAAATAAATTTTAAAAAGTAGAGATTAAGAAGAGTATTATAGTTTACTATAATTATAGCAGTAGTAATATAAATAATTAATTTATAATACTTATAATAGTTAGAAAGTTTAAAAAACTATTAAAAAAAAAAGTTAAATAGAAGAGTATAGAAACAGTATAAATAGTATAAAAAAAGTATAAAAATAATAGTTAGAAGTATAAAAAGAGTAAAAATTATTTTAAAAAAGTTAGTAAAAAAATTATATAAATACTTTTTATACTACTACCGCTAGCGCGCTTACTATAATTAGTCTTTTATTTTAAAACTTTATTATTTAGCAACGCTACCTACTAAATATTTATTTAAAAAAGCTTTTTTTAAAATTAATTCTATAGCTACTGCGAGCTTAAAAGAATTAATTTTTTATTTATTTAAATAGTTAAGCTATTTTTATTAACTTAATTAGGGGGTATATTACAGAAAAATACTTTAGAGTTTATATTATTAGCTTATAAAGCTTTTTAAAATAAAGAATTATTTCTTTTTTATATCTATATAATACGGCTCTTTAGCGCTTTTTTTTATATAAGTAGTTCCTACTCTTTAATTTTAAAATTTAGTAATTTCTAGCTTGTTTTCCTCCACAATAATATATATTAATAAAAATATATTTTTTAATTAAAAGTTACCTTTAATAACTAGATAAGCTTTATATTTTATAAAATAACTATATTTATTAAACTTATAGGTAAAAATTTACTAAAGTAAAAATAAATATTTAGTACTTTTAAAGCGTATAACTACTTACTAAATTTATTTTTTAAAAAGTATAGTCTATTCTTTATATATAGTCTAGTAAAAGAGCAGGCTAAGTAGATATAAAAAAATTATTTTTTATATTACTAGGATTTTTAGAAGCTTATCGCGGTATATATAAATTTTATTTTAAAATATTATTTTTTTTAAAGCCTTATTCTATATAGTAGCTTAAACTATAATATTAATAATTATAAACTTTCTATACTCTTCCTATATAAAATTTATACTAAAAATAAATATATTTATAAAATTATACTAAAGAGAGCTATCTACGCTATTTAATAAAGTATTTATAAGTTTTATATTATACAATAGCTTACTCTCTAAGTTAGGGTTTAATAATATATAAATACTAAAGGGGTTTTTATTCCTATTCTTTAGTTTATTAGAATTTTTAATATTTAATTTATATTACTTTTAGCTCTATTAAGTAGTTAAACTATAGTTTTTTATAGGTCTCTGTATTTTAGAAGTATAAATATTAATTATTTTACTTAATAAAAAAAGCTTTATATTACTAATTTAAGTAATAGTATTAAATAAGCTTTTACCTACTATTTAAGGATTTTATAGGCTTTTTAATTTAGGCTATTTTACTTCTTTACTAGAGTGTATTTTATAAAAAATACTAAAGTATTTATCTTTTTTAAAATTTATATTATTAAGTTTTTTAGGCTCTAGAGTAGGCTAAAAAAAGATTAAACTAATATTTATATTATATAATATATAAATTTATAACTATTAGCTAATTATATTAATAATCTATATATATACCGCTCGTATAAAGCTTTATTTTCTTAATTAATTTAAAAAATAAAATAAGACCTACGCTAAAGCACTTCTAAGTTTTTATTTAAATTACGTAATATTTCTACTAATTTTTAGTTTATTAGAGTTATAGGCTTATATATTAAAAATTTTATTAAACGCCTTATTTATATCTATAACTTTAATAGTATATACAATATCTATAAGTTTTATAGTCTTTTCCTATAAAATAAACTAATTTTTTTTTTATAAAAAAAAGTTTTATTAAACGTAATATTACGCGTTATAATAACCTAGTTAAGTAATAATATTTATATTTTATAAATATTAAAAGCTACGTAACTAACTAAATATTTAATATAAACTAATAGATTTATTTTAAATTTATATTTATTATATCTAGTTACGTAATCCCTATTTAGTAAATATACGTAATAACTATAAATATAAATACTATTTTAATTTAGGCGTAGATTTGCTGTTTAGTATTTTATAAGCTTAAATTTATAATAATAAAAATACTATTTAAACTAGTTATAAAAAACCTTATTTATAAATTATATACTTTTAAAAATTATTAAACTAATATTATAAAATACTATAGCCGCTTTTATAATTTTTAGCTAAAACTTTTTTAGTAAGTTTATACTAAGTCTTATAATAATAGTTTTATTAATAATTTTTTAACTAGCGCGTTTAGCGCTGCTGTTTAACTTATATATATAAAATATTAGTATTCTAATACTTATACTAAGCTTTTTTATTTATTTTTTATAACGCGATCTTTTATACTATAAATAGGTAGTAATATTATTATTTTAAAAAATTTTTATAATTTTAAGTTTATACTAGGTATATACCTATATAGTAAAACTTAAAAATATTTTTATAAATTTTAAAAGTAATTTTACCTATAGACTCTATATATAAACTTTTTTACTATAGTTATTTTTAACTAATAATATTTATTACTTTCTAAGCCTTCCTTTAGGTATATTAAAAAAATCCTATAAAATATACTAGTATAGTTATAGTAATTTTTTTTTAAATTTTTAAAAAATTACTTAAGCTGCGTATATACGGGAATATTATTTATAATATATATATTTAGTATTTAAAATATACATATTTTACGCTCTTTAGACTAAAATAAATAAAACTTTTTAATTTAAATATTTTACTTTTTAGTATTATATATCCTTAGTATTAATACGTAAATATATTAACTATATATAAAGCTTTTAATATATTAATATTACGCTCTAAACTAAAGAATAAAAGAATAAAAACTTATATTTAATAAATATAAAATTATACTTATAAATAAGTATTATAAGTCTAAATACTAAAATTTTTTATTATATAGGTAAGCTTTAGATACTATATTTAGGTAAAATTTTTTTATAATAATTATATTTTTTAATATAAGGTTTTCTATAGAATTTCTATTTAAGCTATTTAAAATATTTTTAATTACTTAGATTTCTATACTAAAAATTAGAAAAACTTATATTTTAGCTTTAATAGTATAAATACTATTAGCTTTCTTAAAAAATTTTAAAATAAGTAGTAATCTATTATTTATAAAATATAAAATAGTACTATTATTAAAAATAGTACTTCTAAAGAGCGTATAGATATTATAATTTTATATAAAATATATACTATTACTTCCTTTTAATTTACTACTTAGAATTTTTCGATATATTAAGTATGAAGGTATGTACATACTCCTCCTTTTTTGAAACCCCTTTTGGTCGCCTACACAGCCACCACAGCTACACTATTTGTTTGATTAGTATATAAATATTTACTATTTATAATAAATAAAGAATTAATAACTACATATACTATAAAACTAAAAAAATTTAGTTTATTAAACCTTTTACTGTATAAAATATTTTTTTTAAACTATTTTTTTTACTTAAGTATATTATAAAAAGCTGTAAATTTATTAAGCTTAAAATATTTAAAAAAAAAATTTTTATTCTATTTAGAGAGCGGCGTAGTCTAACTAATATAAATATTTATTAATACTAGCTATAGGCGGCGGCACTTAGTAAGTTTTTAATAATATATTTTAGGTCTATAAAGGTATTAGTATAACTTACTTTTATTCCTTAATTATAAGCTATTTAATTAAAGAAACAGCCTTTATCTACTAAGTATTATAAAAATTCTAAAGCCTTTAATAGATAACTTAGTAATTTTATCTTATAATATTATTTAAAAAATTCTTTTTATTTCTATTACGAAGAGCTTTTTACTTTTAAATATTAATTTTTAGACTTAGGTCGTATATATTTACTCTACTTAATTAAATACTAATTTCTTACTAATAGTAGTAAGAAAGTTAGTAATAGCTAGCTTATTTTAAATATTATTAAGCTTATATATTTTTATTTTTATATAAAAAGCTCTCTATTTATAAAATTATAGCTTAAGAACTATTCTTTTATATTCTGCTTTTTTTAAATAAGTATAGTATTATTATTATATAATATTCTTAGCTACTACGTTAGTAGTTAAACGCTTTTATTTAAAGAAATAAATAATTTAGTAAATAAAATTTTTATTTTAATAGTGTAGTATATTTATATAGCGCTTATAAGCTTTAAAACTACTATTATACTAATCTAATTTTAAATATTTATTACTTAGTTCGCTCTAGTAGTATAATTAGTTAAGTAAGTCTAGTATATAGCTATTTTAGTAGTATAATCGCGGTAGATTTTTATAATTTTAATTTTAAATACTTCTATAATACGTAGAAGCTCTAGTATTTAAAAAAAATTAATAAAATTATTAAAGCTTTTAAGGTCGGGATTAATACAATTTTATACGTAATAAAGTATATATTATATTTTAAATTATATATACTAAATTAGCTAGCTCGCCGAATTAGTAAGACGAATATTATTAGTTAAAAGAGATAAAATAGTTTTAGTTATTATAACGCTTAAAGAATTATTAGTTATAAGGCTTATTAAGCGTTTAATAGTTAAAAATATAAGATTTATTATTAGTATATAAATAAAGTAATACTCACTAGGTCTATAAAACTAGGAACTTTTAAATAAAAGGTTAAAGAATTAATTAAAACTTTAAAAAATAAAATTTCTAATAATTAGGTACGTAAAAAGAATCTTCCTTTACTTTTAAAATACTAAGCTTATAACTATAAAGGAAAAATAAGCTAGAAATTACTAAATTCTAAAATTAAAGATTGGAGACTAGTTTTATAAAAAAAAAGTACTAAAAAGCCGTGATATATATACGTAAAAGAGAAATAAATACTCTATTTTAAAAAGTTTTATAAACTAATAACGTAAGCTCTAAGGTATCTCACTACAATGAAATATTAAAAAATATTTTAATAATATTATACTATAAAATCTCTAGATTAAATTCTACTATAAATGTTATTATAGTACAGAATAATGTTACTATAAATATAGTAGTATATATTAAGTATATAAAATTAATCTTTTAAAGATTAATTTTTATAATAATACGTACTTTATACTTAATAAAATACTTATTTTAATTACATTTATAGGTTTAGACCTATTCTAGTAATGAAAGTTAGCTATTTACTTCTTTTTTAGTAATTTTTTTTTAAATTTCTTTCTTTAAATGCGTATTAATCTTAATATATAACACTTATTTAAATTTATTACTAAAAGGATATAAAGCGAGCTGCTTTTACGTTATAAATAGTAGAGAAAAATTATTTTTATATATATAATATAGATCGCGGCGGGTAGAGTAATTAAAACATAATATTTTAAATATTCTTTTAAGTATTCCAGCTATTATTATAGTATTAAAAATAATATATATTTATAACTTAGCGTATACCTCTATAGTGCTAAAATAAATATATACGTAAAATTAATTTAAAAATTATTATTTTATAAATTCGTGATTATTATATAAGTACTTATAAAATTTATTTTACCTCCTAACTAATCGCCTAAATTATTATTCTTAGGTTACCTCTTATAGAGGGGTAAATTTATATATTTAATTTTAAGTTCCTGCTACTACAGCCTTTTACTTAATTATATTACTTAATTTAAATTATACCTTTAGTAACGTTAAACTAGTAATATTTTTATTTTACTTATAATAATAAAAATATTATTTATAATTTAAGAGGTAGCTGTAGAGCAATTATACTCTAAATTTTAAAAATTATTTTTAAAATTTAATAGACTAGCTTTTTTAGGTTTATATATCTTTTAGTAACTATTAAATACCTCCTAATCTTTTATAAAATTATTTTAAGTAGCGTTTAGTACTAGCGTTATTTCTAAAATTATAAGTCCTAATTATTTATTTAATATTATATAGATTCTTAAATAATTACTAGCTAAGTAATTATTTTATATAGCTATTAAGTTCTTAGTAGTACTAGAAAGGGTTTAATCTATTACTTTTTTATACTAACTATAATTAGCACCCCTAAGTTTATAAATAAAATTTAAATATTTATTATTTTTTATTTATTTATCGGACTAGCTTAGTAAGCGTATATTATTAAATACTATACCTAAGTCTATAAATTTATTTTTATAAAGTATCTTAATAACTAAAACTACTTTTTCTTTAAGTATCCTATAACTAGATAGCCCCTTATAGAAGAGCTTTTTATTAAAAATAATATTTTAAGATAAAGGCATACACATACTCCTCCTTTTTAAAACTCCTTTTAGTCGCCCTAAGCTACTACAGCCACACTATTTGTTCGATTAATATATAAATATAATATTTTAAGTTATAATTACTTAATTAAGTACTAAGATTTATATTTTATAAATATTAACAGTATAATAGCTTACTAAATACCCGATGTAGCCCTATAAGTTTATTTTAAATTTATATTTATTACGGCCTACTAAGCGCTCTTTATTTAAAGGATAAATATAATAATTATATATATAAATTTTATTTTAATTAGGGCGTAAATTTACTATTATATTTTTAATAATTATAGGCTTTTACTATCTAAAGTACTACTTAAACTAATTATTAAATATTTTATTTAGTAATCGTATCTTATAGAATAATAATAGACTTATTTTATATTACTATATTATAATATCTATTATCTTAAACTAAAGCTTAGTAGGTAGATTAGTACTTAATTATATCTTAATTACTTTTAAGATTATTTTTTAGCCTGCCCTCTTAGTACTGCTATTTAGTTTATAAGTATATAATAGGGTTATAATAAGCTTAATTTTTTAATTAGCTACTAATTTTTTAAAGTATAAATAATTATACTATTATACTGTAGTAGTCTTGTTATTTTAAATAAATATATAAATTTTCAGATTATATTATATAAAAAGTAATTAGGTAAAGTTTTTAAAAACTTCTATAATTAATTCTAAGCCCTTTAAGTAGATATTATAATTATAAATCGTTTTATTAAAGTTATTTTTTAAAATTATACTTTATTACACACCTGATCTGCCCGTTAGTATAATTAAAGAGATCTTATAATACTTAAAAGAAGAGTTATAGTAATTATTCTCTTAGTTTTCTAAAAATTATTTATATTATATAACTAGTAAAGTTGTTTACGTATTTTAAATAAGTTATACTATTAATTTTAATATTTTAAGTATTTTATACTAATACCTATAAAACTATTTTTTTTAAATACTTTAATTACTAATACTATATCTGCTTACTATTAATATAGGGATAATTAATTTATAATTTTTAAGCCTTAAAATTATGTACTATAGTATTAATTATACGGTAAAAAATAATTAGCTTATATTTAATAAAGATAAGGTTATACTTATATTATAGCTTTATTAAAATAATATTCTATTTTAGTATATTTATATGTAAAGTATAATTAAGACCTAAATACTAAATACTAATTTTCCCTAAATAAATTTTAGAAATAATATTAATATAAAAGCTTTTTATTATTATAATATATTTAAGTATTAAATTTTTATACAAGGGCTATTTATACTATATAAGACTTACTTTAGAATTTAGTTACCTATTTTAATAAGTACTAATACCTATATTTTAGTTTTAATACTTTTAATTTTAGTTACCTTTTTAAACGTTTTAGGAATAAGTATTAAGGTATTATTAATAAAATATATAGTAATACTACTATCTAAAATAATATTTTATAAAAGAGAGTACACGCTAAATATTATAGTATTATAGATTTTTATACTCTCTTTATCTAATATAAGTATTAAAGAATCTATAATAGCTGCTATAATCTTTTTTAAATATACTATTTTAGTATTAGTATTTACCTTTTAATTTTTAAAATTTTTTTTTTTAATTTTTATTTATAGATTAGTGTATTTAGTTTACTATAGATAATTAAAAATCTTCTTTCTATTAGCGCTAGAAAATATAATTAGTAGTAATTTTTTTTAAATATTTTTTTATAACTATAGTCTTAAGACTATAGTAATAAATTAGCTTTTAGTAATAGTAAATAGATTTTAAGTATAAATAAATAGGCTTACGCTTAGTTTAACGTTTATTTTAATTTTTATTAGTACTTAAATTAGTATTAGAACTGCGTTTATCTAGTATTATAAATACTATTAATTTTTTTTTTATAATTAGTACGTAGAGACTGCTACTAAAGTATTATTAAAAAAGTATTTTTAATTTTATTTAGAATTAATAGGGGTCGTCTAAGCGTCGAATTATACGTAATATTATACTTTAATAATTATATTTAATTAAAAATAATTTTTTACCCTAATATAATTTTAAAATTATAAATAACTATTTCTTTTTTTATATTAAGTATTTTATATACACGCGCTTTTTTATAAAAGACTTTCTATTTATTATACTATTACTTAGGATCCTACCTTTTATACTTAGTTTTTTTAAAATAAGTATAATACTATACTTATACTAAATTCTATATATTAGTATTAGTTAGTACGAAATTAGTTTTAAGTATATATATTATCTTTTAAAGCGTTAGCTTCTAGTAATTAAAAATTTTAATTATTATTAGCTCTAAAATATTAAAATATACTATTTTATTTATCTATTCCCTAAGGTTCTTAAAGTAATTATTATTTATAGACTAATTAGTAAATAGTATTTTATATTTTACTATTTATATAAAGTACTATTTTACTTAAATTTTATATTTTTTAAAATTCTTTTTATATTATTTTTTAATTATAGAATTATTAGTATCTAAAAGGGCTAGTTAAAGAAAGAGTAAAAGGGACTATAGTTAATAATTTTTTATAAAAATAATATATTTTTATTAGGGTTAATTTCTTTCTAGATCCCTTTTTATATAGTAAGAAATTAAAATTATATATACTAATTAGGCTAGTTTAAGCAGCTTATTAGCTAATAGAATTTTATTAAAATTAAGTTAGTTATCGTAATAAATTAATTAATAGGTAATTAAGAAAGGGGGAAGAGATTTAGCTTAATAATTAAATACGTTAGTATAACAGTAAAAAATAATTAAAGTATATAAAAATAAGTATCTACTAGTAGTAAGTTATATAAAAAGAATTATTTTACGATTTTAAAGCGCCGGGCTTATAATTATAGTACACTAAATAATATTTATTTTTAAAGTAAAAGATAAATTAATACTATCTATAAGATAAGACGATAGAGATTAAATATATATATAATAAGTAAGTAATTAGGTAACCTAGTTACGTAATTAATCTATAATTAAAAAGGGTATATAATTCTTAATATTATAATAGTATTACTATAACTATTACTATTATTATTAGTTTTTGTATTAGTATTTATTTTTATTTTAGTATTTATTTTTATTTTAGTATTTATTTTTATTTTAGTATTTATTTTTATTTTAGTATTTATTTTTATTTTAGTATTTATTTTTATTTTAGTATTTATTTTTATTTTAGTATTATATTTATATAAACTAATACTATAAATTTTAGTATTTTAACTTTTATTAAATCTACTGTTAATAGTATTATAATATTATATATTTTATTTATTTTTACTTCTATAATATTATTATATATTTTATTTAATATATAAACTAGGGATATTATATATAGAATACTTAATAGTATTAAAAAAAATTTTTATTATTAGATTTAATTAGTTATTAAGTAAAATATACTAATAATAACTTATATATTTAATATACTTACTATATTAAAATTAATTTACATATATATAATAAACTTTAAAATAAAAATAAATATAAAAGTTTTAAGTAAGATTTTCGTAAATATTTCTTTTATATAATAATTATTTAACTAAACTATTATTTATAAAAAATAAAAAATAAATATATAAACTATAACTATAATTATTATTTATATTTTTTTTTAAATATTATACTTATACTAGAGTTATTTTAATTTAATATTTTTTAGTAGTACTAAGTACTAAATACGCTAGTATCCTAACGTAATTTAGTATAATACTATATTTATTTTTATCTAATATTAATATACTTTTTTTTAATATATTAAGTATGAAGGTATACCTATACTCCTCCTTTTTTAAAATCCCTTTTAGTTGTCTTAAGCCACTACAGCCACACTTTTTATTTAATTAATATATAAATATAAATATATATACTAAGTATAAAAGTATATATATTCTATTTTTTATTTAATATTTTTTTATATTTAGTTACTATAATAATATCTTTTTACTTTATTTTATACTATATATATATAAAGTTTAATAAGTTAATTAAATAACTAATTTACGTAGCACTTTATTATATATATTATACAATTTTTTTTTTTTTAATACGTTTATTATAAGTTTTTGAAGTACTATAATTTTATTATTATATTATAAATAGTAGCTTATAAACTATTTAATATTTAATATATTATACTTTATACGCTATTATTATATAATTTTTTTTATAATTTTAATTTAGTTATTTTATTTTTAAATTTTTAAAATTTAGCTTTTTTTAAATTTTTAAAAATTATTATACTATAAACGATATTGTTAGTTTATTAACTAGTATATTACTATTTAAAACTATTTAATATTAAAATGTTCTTTAAAATACTTTTATTAACTCTTTTCGCTTTTATTAAAATTATATATAATAATATACTAGCCAAGATTGAACTTAGTCTACCTATTTTTTATAAGATTTAAGAAAAGTTTTTCGCTATTACTTCTGCTTATGAGCTGATCTGGTTTTGTGATAACAGTGTGGGCTTTATAATAGGGCTCCTCTACCGAGGTCTAGTTACAGGTTGGCGCCTGTTATTTTTGGCAGGAGCAGAATTAGGCTATAGGGCTATAAGTATAGAGAGAGAGAAAAGCGTAACATATAGTGTGGTGCTAGATATATAATAATAGAATTAAAGGATAGGTACATTGGTGTCAGCTCGAGGTTAAATAGAAAAAGCGGTTAGCAAGGTTTGACGCTCCGGGCTTGGCGCTGGCGAGGGGCGGGCGGCAGTCTGAAACGAGCCGAGGGTGAACCAAAAGCCTTACGAGAACTGCATATCCTGCCTTTACCATGAACCTCTTGTAGTCGCATCATATTTGGGACTTGGTTGTGTTCAATCACCCTGTGGGATAGTCCCGTGATCTTCACTAAGTTTGCAGCTGGTACTCAACCCGACATGATTTATAGAATGCCTCGAATACGAATTAGTCCGCTAAGAGTGATAATCAACATGGCGCAGGTTTGTAAACGCGGCTAGATATCTACAACCCTTAGCAATTATGGGGATCGAGTCTATTTTGAAACCTAGGCGCGCGCGTTGCGGAATTGGTGATCGTAACGAGAACGCCGCAGCCGCAGCAACCTCTCTTCCAATAGTATTACATTCATTGTAGAACAAGCGCCAGGAGCATCTGTCGGTCTCGTTTCCTATCATGACATATGAAACATATTACGTAGCTGCAGGCTCTAGTAGGTATAATTACTAGCCCGAAGCTTTAATAGTAGCGAAACCGCGTAATTCCTTCTAACGTACTATAAAATAATACTATATAATTAAAATAGTTAAAAATAAAGATTCTAATTCTTCTTTTACTACTTTATAAGATCTACTATAGTAAATAATAATATATATATTAAATCTACTTCTATTTAGAGACTATTTTTTTACTTTTATATTTACCTCTATATTTATATTAATACTAATACTAATACTAACACCTTCTACTTTATAATAATTTATAATATTAAAGACTATTTGTAGTATATTACTATAAAGTAAATTAACCTTTTATAAATACTTTTTAGGGAGTAAAGACGCCGTATATCTACGTACTTAATAGAAACTCTTTAAAAAGTATATACTATATATTAAATACGCTATAAAATATATTAATTATAAAAATATAAGACCTCTTTTACCCTTAATAATACCCTTTTATACTAACTTAACTCCTTACTTACTAAATTAAGAATAATAATTTTACAGAGGTAGTAAAATAATATTTAATATTTAAGGGCCGGCGTACGACGTAGGAGGTTATAATAGAGAGTATATATATCCTTTATATCTCTGGTATTTTCGATAGTAACGCATTCTGATCATCCGAACATTCCCATTTTCAAAAACCCCTGAAATCTACGCATACCATCTATTGTTCTCTTGCAATGGCTGCCAGTCCACAATATGAACTCGGAACCCTCGTTGGCGGTACCTGGAGACAGCGGTCGAATTCTGCTGGACAGGATTATTACGAGAACCTTAATACCAGGGCCACACAGTATAAATATACCGGTTGGATGGGAGGATGCCGACACGGTGCGTGTGCACCAAGCCTTCAAGTGAGCTGAACTGATCTTATTCACAGGATACATGGGCCGTTGATGGATCCAAGAGTTGGCCACAATGGTAAGTATTTACCCGTTGCCCTTGACCCCCACGGGCGATAGCAGATGTAGATCAGAAGTAACCTCATGGGTCCCGTGCAGGCGCAATACCAGAACCGGACGGATCAGACGTACGAATCCGAACCCCCCTGCACCTCGAACCTACCTGGACAAGGCCAACGTTCAAACGCACCTCCAGCTTGTCGAGCGATCGCCTGAATCCCATGAGTACTTTTACAGAAGGGTTATGATTGCGGTTTTGAAGCACTTCTTCCTGGAGCACGAAGGCTTTGACGTTCTCCAGGAAGAGTCGCGCGGGGAATTAGACCAAACCGAGTCGAGGGCGGACATGGCGGTGCTCAAAATCACATCTCGCCCGGGGGGAAGCCTATATGCGTATGATTACTGCTTGGTAGAGAGTAAGAAGGCTGATAGGAGCTGGACTGAGACGGAGCATCACCTGAGCCGACATTGTGCTGGTACAGAAAACCAGTCTGGGCAGGTCTACGGCATCGTCCACATTGGACTTTACGTTCAATTCTTCACTGCCAACAGAGGGGTGCTTACGGCGTTAAGTGGTGGTCTACATATACGTAACGACGTCAACGCGATCACAACCATGTTTGGGAACATGAAGCGTCAGCCACTCCCGTTTTTGTGATTAAAGAGTCTGTACACTAGGAGGCGGTATGATGGTGAGGGATGTCTTGTTATACTGTTTTGCCAAAGCTGTTCCGCTTAGACAGTTACAAATGTTAGCTGGGTTTCCCGGTCTCTTACATTGGACAAATGGAAAGCTGTATCCATATAATGACTCTATTCTGCCCGTGCTAAATAGAATATTCCGCTCTTGTGCTCACCGAACCAGACCTGGGACTCGACAGAGGATCCCGAAGGCCGAATTACGTATCTTTCCTCTAACGTAACCTTTAGGGGACCATCTTTCCACGAGAATGGGGATCCTAAGCTAAGTATACAGCCGAGCTTAGCAGCTACTACTGTACCTACGGATGAGTAGTTGAGTATTATGTCTTGGACCTCAATGGGTAGGGATTGAATAGTTGTAAAGATCGAAGGTCTGGCGGAGGCGGTTGCCCAGATGAGATAATGCAGTGCTAGGTCCGAGGGTGGTCCGGTGCCATAATCGCCATTGAAGAGCGGCTCTGGAGCAGTGTGCTTGAGTGAAGCCCGATCGGTAGCGTGGCAGAGCATGATGTGTTTGACTGATAGGATCATGTAATGTGCATGCGCTTCCCCAGACGTCGTCGTGCTAGGACTCTCAGTCGTGCTGATTTCCCGCGATGCTACGTGTTGCTGGGCTATTGACAGTCCGTTTTGAATATCTTGGCAGAGGACGACCCAGACGGTTCCAACGCGCACGATATCAGCCTCGAACGGCTCCCAGGCGGGTAACTGTGTAATCCATACATGTACGCCCCGCGGGCCATGTCCGCCTGTGTTTTCGTGAACTTCGAAATCAAGTGTTGAAAGCCGGATTATAGCTCGAGAAAGTACTCGTAAAGTTACGGAATTGTAATTGTTTCGAAGGATATGCCTCCACTGGTGATGAAAATCCCGGAGTAAGCGATGTGCAAATGCACGCATTCTGTCGTCGACTCCTATATGCGGTTTCCAGCAAGGCGTTTCTGAATCGAAAGTATACTCCAAAGGCACAGGAATAGGTCCGCCAAGTGGTTCCATATCAGCTAGACTCACAGCACGCTCTCGAAGAAGACCGAGTGGTATTTGACTGCAACGGTTCGCATTCGTGTAACGCAACACGTCATTTCGAGTGTCGAAGGTCCAGAGGGCGTGATACTGATACTGTCGGGGATCTCCGAACGGGTTGACCGTATCGTACTTCTCGTCATCGTCCCACTTGAACGGAAGACGTTTGTGTAAAGCGTCGAAGGTTCCCTCTGTAGACGGCAATTGGTGTCCATACGAAATGTCGGGGGCGGGGCTGAATGCCCACTCACCTTTTTCCAGATCAAGCAAGATCTCAGAAACCCGCCTCAGATGTTCTTCATCCCCTTCATCGGTTGTTCGGCTGCCAAAGAATATGCGGTTTGGTCTGTCATGAGCGCTGGCTTCTTGCGACGCGGACAGAGGCGCCGAAATAAGATAAGCTAGAACAATCATTACGATGTTGGAGGGGGAATAAGGCAAACAAAGAGGGCAGATTTATTGGCAAGCTAAGCGGCTGTTGACGCAGGGGGAGAAACGCACGCATCAAGTGATAGGGGAATGACGTTGGCAATTTAGAGAAGGGAAATAGTGCAGGAAGCAGGCCATCTGACCATAGTCGTGCCAAGGCTGGCATGCCAAAACATACTAGGAAATTCGAATTAATTCTAAATTAATTCAAAATTAATTATATATATATATATATTATTTTTATTTAAACTAGTAATAAAATTAGAATTTTAAAATATTAGAATAATAGAAAACTATATTCCTTATAATTTAATATTAAAAAGTATTTAGTTATATAATATTTTCGCTTAGTAATAAAGATTTAAAAATTATAAATCTTTTAAATTTAAGCATTTATTACTAAACTAAAATATTATATAATTAAATATTTGTTATATCTAAACTATAAAATATATAATTATTTAAAAGTCTAATATTTTAAATTTTAGATTACTAAAAGTAGTTAGTATATACCACCTCTTAGTATAACTATAGTTAGATAACCTACTACTATAAAATAGTACTAAGGCACTAAGCTATATAGTATTTAAGTATAGATTTTTTTATTATTAAGCCCCGTAGTACCGCTTTACTAAATTATAGAAAGTAGGCTATTTAATTATAGTTATACTAAAAAGTAGTATAAACTAACTACTTTTAGTATACGAAAATAATTAATATACTATATTAAAGTAAGCGAACTTAATAGCTATAAGTTTATTTTTATATTTTCTTAATAGTGAAGATTATTTAATAAAAATAATATTATTATTACTAATTATAGGAGAGTGATATTGGGAAAAGAATAATTAAAAAATTACCTTTTTAAAATTATATAACTTATTAATTAGTAAGCCTAAATATATATAAAAAATACAATATTAAAGAAAAAAACTAGCGTATTCTATTTAACTACTTAGGGGCTACTCATTAAGGGGTTTAGAGGTAATTAAAAATTAGTAAACTTAAAACTTTTTTAGGACCCTACTTTAGACTCTTATACGTTTTTATTTAATATATAAAATTAGCTTATTTTTATCTATATTATAATAGTATATCCCCTTTTAGATCGCCCCGAGCTACTACAGCCACACTTTTTATTCGATTAATATATAAATATATAATAGTATCTATAATATATAAGTATATATATTTATATATTAATTAAATAAACAGTGTGGCTATAGTAGCTCAGGGCAACCTAAAAGAAAGTTTAAAAATGGAGGAGTATATATATATCTTAATACTTAATATATTAAAAAAGTTAGGTAAGGTTAAATCAAAAGAGGTATAGCTATAAAAGTATATAAAATATTTTTATATTTTAATATATTAATTATATAATTATATATAAAAGTTACTTTTTTTTAAATTTTTAATAATAAACTAGTAAATAATAACGGGCTTAACCGTAACGGCCGGGTCTAATAGGTTATAATAGTACTTATTAATAGGTTTATAATAAAAAAGAGACTTTTTTATATTTTTTTAGTACTATCTATCTATTTTCTTTATACTTAAACTATTATATATTATCTTGCCTACACTTATAGGTATTTTATAATATTTTTCTTCCTACTCCTCTATATAATATTATTACGTTTATTATATTTACCTATCGTATGTACTATTTTATATATAGTTCTTTTTATATTATTACTAATACTATTATTACTAGATTTTTTATATTTTATAATTATACTACTATTAGGGTATTAGTTACTATCTTATCTTTAAACTTAGCGTAGTTAAAGTTATTTTAATTATATAATACGACTAGAAGCTACTAGTTTTATTTATAAATATATTTTAGATTACCTATAATAGGGCTTTTAGAGTCTATTACCTTCGCGACTACGTAGGTTAATAATAATTACTATTACTATAGTTATACCGGAATAGGTATAAATATAAATATAATATATACTAGGCCTACTCTATTTTTATAAAAATATAGTCTACAGCTATTATAATTATAGTTTTTTCTATAGTATTTATATATTACTTATAAAAATTAAATTTTACTATAGTACTCTAGAGTTTTATAAAAATTATTTTTAAGAGAGTTATTTTTAGAGTAGTTATTAGTGCGATAAATTTAGTCACGTAAAAATTATTATATATATTACTTTTATAGGGTTATTCGTCAATATAATAATATAGTATATATAATAATATTTAGAGAGTATAAATAGCTGTCTAGCGTAGTAGACTGCTAGGTATACTTTTTTTATTATTTTATATATATATTACCGGGAACGCTGGTATATATTAATACTCTATAGTATACTAGCAACGGCGTAAGCTATTCCTACTATCTTTTTTTTTATAAATAGACACCGTATACTAGATTAAAAGATAATACTTACTTACGTATTACTATTTTAACTTATTATAATATAGTGAGGTGCAATAACACAAGAGTAATATAAAAGATTAGTTTTTAAAAGTTTAATAACTCTATAAGTTTTATATTTAAAAATTAAAAAATAAGTTTATTTATAGGAAACGTTATATAGTATTCTATAATAAAGCCTAATTAGTCTTAGCGTATTAATAGTCTTACTTATATAGTCTTAAATCTAATACTTTGTATTTACTTAACTTTACGTCTTCATAACTTTTTAATTACGCTATAGAATTAGCTATAAAATGTATATATATTAATAATTACTATAAAATATATAAAAATAAAGTTAGCATAGTATTTCTTATCTAATTATTTAGTAATATAAATTTAGACTTTAAAGTCTTAATTAAGAGATTTTAGACGTTTTTAAAATACTGTATAATTAACTTATTTTTAAATATTTAAAATTTTAAATATAAGTAGAACTATATAATAAGTTTAAAAATAAAATAATTATATAATTTAGTACTATATTAAATTAGTAATAACTAAAAACCTTTTTAAGTTTTTATAAAATTAAAGTCTTATAACTTCCTATATAGTAAAACTAATTAAATTATTTTTATCTTATATTTTATAGTATAGAAAATACTAAAATTCTAATATTTTATTATTACCTTACTAGGGTAGTCACATTTTTAGTATATATTATCTAATAATAATAATATAATGTTAACTATTAATTACGACTAAAATATTTAAAATTATATTTAAAATTATATAAAATCTTAGTTATGTATAATATATAATACGATTCTTTAATTTTTACTATTTTAGTATTTTAATAAAATATAAGATAATTTTAATAAAATATTATTAATCTATACTACAATGGTTACATAAGCAATATATATAAAATAGTAAAATATATATATTTTACAGCTAATTTTATGCGCTAGTTAAAAAGTTATAAATATATAAATTTAAGTAAAGAAAAAATTCTAAGTTTAAGACTATATAACTAAGGCTATGAATACCCAAAGCCTTATTAGACATTATTATACTATATTATATAACCTTTCCTATAAGTAACCTTGTTTTTAAATTTTTAAATATAATACTTATAGAGTTATTAAACTTTTAAAAACTAATTTTTTTTAATTACTCTTATTTTATTGCAGCCCCTTGTAATAAACTATTTTTAGTATAATAGGTTAATATATAACCGCGCGCTACGTCTTCTATTATTATACTTAAAATATTATAGAGCTGTTTTAGAGGAACCCCTATAGTAGCTAGTAGTTAATTTTTTTTAAAATAAAAGTACTACACTAAAAGCGCAGCTTTATTTAAAAAAGAAAAGTCAATAGTAAATTACTAGTATGAAGTATAGTAGCCTTTAGCTTCTATAACTACTTTATAATAGTTAGGGAGGGATAAAATATAGTTATTAGTAACTCTATATAGTATATTATTTTACTTTTTTATAATAGCTCTTTTAAAAGACTTTATACTGTATAAACTTAATTATATATCCAAATTAGTCTTTTTATTGTTATTTAGTCTAGATTTTAAATAATTTAATATATTTTCTATAGGGGCTAAATTAGGGCTATAGGCAAGGTAAGAAAAAAGTATAATTTTATTATTTTATAAGTAGGACCGTTATCTTGTTCTAATTACTAATCTAAATTAATATTAATATAGAGTTTACAATTATAATATAATATAATTATATATATATATATTATTAGATTAAAAAAAGAACTAAAAACCTATTAAGTTACTTACTCCTTTTTATCTTCGGTTTAACTTTAGGTATAAGGACTTTATTTATATAGTTCTTACTAGTAAAAGAAGTAAAATAATTTAGTATTTTAATATATAGTAAATTACTTTTACCTTTTCTCTAAATTGTATGCTAAACTTATAGGGTAAGATCTTAACCTATAAAATAATTAATATAATTAAAATTAAAAAACGAAAACTATTACTTAAAAATATATAAAAGGATATATATTTTAAGATTTTAAAAAATTAAAATAACTTACGTTGTAATTAGCTAATAGCCAGTTTTTTTTTGTACTTTATTATTACCCCTTTTTCTATAATATTATTTTTTTATCCCCTTTATATTAGTGACTTCTTAGAAAAAAATTTTTTTTTTAAATTTATATATTTAAAAATTTTTATATTTTCTTTAGCGTATTTTAATCTCTTTTTAGCGTTTTCTTTATTAATTATTAGCTTTTTTATACTTATATTAATTATATTACTTTCCTTTTTTAAAACTTTTTATAATTAATTTTTTATAATATTTAGATTATTTTCTAATAGTATTGTTTTATTTTTTTAAAACTTCTAGTTAAGTCTCTATTAATAACTTTTTTATTTCTATTAGTTAATTTTTTTATATACTCTAGGTACAATTTTTTTAGATTATAATTATTTTTTTTATTTTTTTTTTACTTTTAATATGTTTTTTAGCATTCTATATATGAAAAGAAAAATTTTTAAAATTAGTAGTAATTAATAATAGAGAATTATTTTCTTTTAAATGTAAATTTATTTTATATTTAAGATTTAAAAGTTTTAGCACTATTTTTAGAGAATGGGTATTTAAGTTTATAACGGTTAAAAGATATTATAATATACTATAATATTAATAATATATTACGTAATTAGTACTTATACAATAAAATTATTATTATATACTAAATTTATATTAAAAACTAGGCTATGTAACCTACGCTAGTCCTAGAATAGTCTAGTTAAAATTTTAGTTAAATATATTTACTAACTAAAAAGTTATAGGAATCTAAAAAAAGAATAAAAAAAATTATTATATATATATAATATTAATTTGTTACGTATATAAATTAAGTAGTAATTAAAATCCTTATATAGATTTCCTTAACCTTTCTTTTAAAACGGTATAATTTACGTATTTTTAGACTTAGTAATTAATTTTATATAAATTTTTACAAATAGTAACTTTTAGATTATTCTATTCTTAATGCTACCCTCCTGTATTGAAAAACTATACAGGGGGGTAAAATAAAAAAAAGGTTAATCTAAAAAGATACCTTATCTAAAATAATATAATTTTCTAATTAGTAAGCCTAAAAATATAAAAAAAATATCGTTTTAAAGAGAAAAACTAGTAAATATTATTTATAATATAAGGGGCTGCTTAGTAAAAAGTTTAGGGGTAAAAAAATATTAGTAATTATAAATAATTTTTAGGACTCTACTTTAAGTTAGTATAACATTTTCTTTAATGTATAAAATTAGCTTATTATTATATATATAATTATAGTTGCTAAGTTTTAATATTATATTAAATATTTTTATATATTTATATATTAATTATATAATTATATATAAAAGTCACTTTTTAACATTTTTAATAATAAACTAGTAAATAATAAATTACTATTACTTAGTATAGTAGACTTTAGTTTTTATAACTACCTTATAACGGTTAAGAAAAGATAAAATATAGTTATTAATAACTTTTTATAGTATATTATTCTACTTTTTATTAATAACTTTTTTAAAGGCCTCTATACTTTCTAAACTATTTCCTACACCTAAATTAGTCTTTTTATTTTTAATTAGACCTAATTTTAATAAACTCTATATATTTTCTATAGGGGCTAAATCAGGACTATAGGCTAAGTAAGAGAATAATTTAATTTTATTATTTTTAAACTAAGTTAAAATGTCTGTAGTTTTATAAATAGGAACGTTGTCCTATTAAAATTACTAACCTATATTAATATTATTATAAAGATTATAATTATAATTATAATACAATAATATATATATATATATATATGTATTATTATATTACAGGGGGGTGAAACAAAAAAGGGTTAATCCAAAAAGTTATCTTTTTTAAAAATTTATATAAAATTAAATAATAACCCTAAAAATACGTGAATAATACCGTTTTAAAGAGAAAATTAGGGAGATTTTAATTACGATTTTAATTACTGCTTAGTAAGTATAAGTATATAACTAAAATTACCTAAATATAGTAATTTTTTTAACCCCTTTTTTAGATTCCTATAACTTTTTAGTTAGTAAATATATTTAACTAAAATTTTAACTATACCCTTTTAGGCCTAGTATAGGTCACGTAACTAGATTTTCGAAGCATATTAGTAATCTAATACTAAAATTATATTAATTATAAAAATATTGCTAAGACTTATATAATTAATAATTACGTAATATATTAGTAATATTATAGTATATTATAATATCTTTTAACTTTTATAAACTTAAACTCCTATTTCCTTAAAATGCAGCGAAAATTCTCAAAACTTAAATCTTAAGTTTAACTTCTTTTAAAAGCAAATAATTTATCCAGTTTAATTACTACTATATTAAATAAATCTCCTACTAGTATATATTATACTATACAACGTATTAAAAAGAAGGAGAAAGATAATTATAATATAAAAAAGATTAAAAAAGACAAAGTTTCAAAGTTAACTCTAAAAAATAAAAGAGTTATTAATAGAGACTTAACTAGAAGTTCTAAAAAAGAAAATAAAAGAATATTAATAGATAATAGTCTAAATATTATAAAAAGGACTTTATAATTCTGTTTAAAAGAAGAGGACCACTCTATTAATATAAGTAAAAAAAAACTAATAATTAATAAAGAAAACGCTACAAAAAGATTAAACTACGCTAAAGAATAATTAAAAAATATTAAAAATATAAATTTAAAAAAAATAATATTTTCTAATAAGTCAGCAATATAAAGGGGATAATAAAATAAATAATATTATAAAAAAAGGGGTAATAATAGAGTTAGAAGAGAACTAGCTGTTAGCTAATTATAAAGTAAGTTATTTTAACTTTTTAAAATATTAAAATATATAACTTTTTATATATTTTTAAGTTATAATTTTAGTTTTTTAATATTAATTATATTAATTATTTTATAAGACAAGACCTTAAACTATAAGTTTAGAGTATAATTTAGGTAGGAGGTAGAAGTAATTTAGTATTTATTAAAACACCTAATTCTTTTACTTCTTATACTAGTAAGGACTTTATAAATAAAGTCCTTATACCTAAACTTAAACTCTATATTAAAAGGGGTAAGTTTTATAATTCTTTTTTATCTCTTTTTTTAATAATAATATATATATATTATTATATTATATTATAATTATAATCTTTCTATTAATATTAATTTAGGTTAGCAATTTTAACAAGATAATATTTCTATTTATAAAACTAGGGACGTTTTAACTTAGTTTAAAAATAATAAAATTAAACTATTTCCTTACTTAGCCTATAGTCCTAATTTAGCCCCTATAGAAAATATATAGGGTTTATTAAAATTAGGGCTAAATAAAAATAGAAAGGCTAATTTAGGTATAGGAAATAGTTTAAATAGTATAAAAGTCTTTAAAAGAGTTATTAATAAGGAGTAGTATAAAATACTATAAGAAGTTATTAATAACTATATTTTATCTCTTTCTAACCGTTATAAGGCAGTTATAGAAGCTAAAGGCTACTATACTAAGTAGTAGTAATTTATTATTTACTAGTTTATTATTAAAAATTTAAAAAAGTGACTTTTATATATAATTATATAAAAAATATATAAATATATAAAAATATTTAATATACTTACATACTATAAGTATAATTATAATATATATAAAAATAAACAAATTTTACACCTTAAATAAAAAGTTATACTAACTTAAAGTAGGGTTCTAAAAGTTTTTTATATTTACTAATTTTTTACTACCCCTAAACCCCTTAGTAAGCAGCTCCTAACAGGGTGTATAGAGTCTCTTAAACTTTCTCTTTAAAACCCTATTTTTCTTATATTTTTTCGCTTACTAATTACAAAGTTATATTATTTTAAAAAAGGTATTTTTTTTAATTAAGCCTTTTTTGTTTTACCCCCCTGTATTAAAAAAAGAGGTAAAAAAGTATTATATAACTTACCCCTTTTTATACTTAGTTTAATTTTAAGTATAAGGACTTTATTTATATAGTCTTTGTTAATAAAAGAAGTAAAAGAATTAGGTACTTTAATAAATACTAAATTACTTTTACCTTCTATCTAAATTATACTCTAAACTAATAGGGTAAGATTTTGTTCTATAAAATAATTACTATAATTAATATTAAAAAACTAAAACTATAACTTAAAAAGATATAAAAAGTTATATATTTTAATATTTTAAAAAAATAAAATAACTTACTTTATAATTCGCTAACAGCCAGTTCTCT
Source organism: Pleoardoris graminearum (assembly GCA_030770415.1). Taxonomy (NCBI): domain Eukaryota; kingdom Fungi; phylum Ascomycota; class Dothideomycetes; order Pleosporales; family Didymosphaeriaceae; genus Pleoardoris; species Pleoardoris graminearum. The sequence continues at coordinate 36,322 of JASEKS010000114.1, read as the reverse complement.
TCTAACTCTATTATTATCTTTTTTTCTATAATATTATCTATTTTACTGTCCCCTTTATATTACCAACTTATTAGAAAATATTATTTTATTTAAATTTATATTTTTAATATTTTTTTATTATCTTTAGTATATTTTATTCTTCTTTTAGCGTTTTCTTTATTAATTATTAGTTTTTTTTAACTTATATTAATAGAATAGTCCTCTTCTTTTAAAAAGATTTATCAAGTTTTTTTTATAATATTTAGACTATTTATTATTAATATTCTTTTATTATCTTTTTTAGGACTTTTAGTTAAGTCCCTATTAATAACTCTTTTATCTTTTTAAGTTAACTTTGTTATTTTACTATATTTAAACTTCTTTATATTATTATTATTATTTTTTATTATTATTTTTTATTATTATTTTTATCTTTAATACGCCTTACAGCGTTATAAATAGTACTTAGTAATTTATTTAAAATAGTAGTAATTAAGATAGGTATATTATTTACTTTTAAAAGAAGATTAACTTTAGATTCGAATTTTAAAAATTTTAGCTCTATTTTCAGGAAATAGGAGTATAGGTTTATAAAAGTTAAAAGCTATTATAATATACTATAATACTAAAAATATATTACGTTAGTAGTAATTATATAAGCCTTTATAAAATTTTATAAATAATATAATTTTATTATTAGATTATTAATATACTTTAAAAATCTAGTTACGTGACCTACACTAGGCCTAAAAGGGTATAGTTAAAATTTTAGTTAAATATATTTACTAACTAAAAAGTTATAAAAACTTAAAAAAGGGGTTTAAAAAATTACTATATTTAGGTTATTTTATTTTATAAAACGTAATTTATAAGTAGTAGATAAAATTCTTATACAATCTCTGTAATTCTCTCTTTAAAACGATATTAGTTAGGTATTTGTAGACTTGGTAATTAATTTTATATAATTTTTTAAAAAAGGTAACTTATTTAATTACGATTTTTCCATTTCACCCCCCTGTAAATATATTCGTATATTTATTAAACAAAAGGGTGTGGCTGTAGTGGCTATATAGGCGACTAAAAGGGGTTTTATAAAGGAGGAGTATATATATACCTTTATATATAAAAACTATATTTAATAAGAATATAAGTATAATTTAAATATATTATAAATTAATTTTAAGGTGGGGTAGCACAGTAGGTAAGTATCTAGAAATATATTAGCTTTGTAAAATTCTTCGAATTTTTAACGTTATGTATATATTAGAGATTTAATTCCTCTCCTTATTATAGTATTCTTTAAATACGTCTACTTTATATAGTAAATTATAAAATTTTTAAAAGTACAGGATACTACTAAAAAATTAATATAAAACTATAAGAAGCTAAAATCTCTATATAGAACACGTTATATCTAAAGGTATAAGTAAAGTTTTAGACTAAAAATACTATCTAAAGTTAGATAAAATAAAAACCTATTTCCTAAATAGGCCTAGCGTGGCCAACTAGACATAATTAGATAATAGATTAGTAGTTTAGTATAACTATTTAGTATAAAAACCTAGTTAGAAGATTAAAGAGCCGGTTCTAATTCGTTTAGGAGATAACGTACTTTTTTTAATTAGTTAGGTAGCCTTAATTAAAAGGCTTATTTTAAAAAAAAAAAAAAAAAGAAATTAATTTTAAACTAATTCTAGTCTAATTATAAAAATTAGTATAATTTATTTACGCTTTTATTAGGCTAAAGTTCTTAATTAAAAAAATTATTTAATTTATAATATATACTAGTAAGATAATATATAAAAAAAATTTAATAAGTAGTTACCTATATAAAGTATTTATTAATTCTAAATTAATTTTTAATTAATTTTTTTAAATTTTTAATATAATAGTATTATTTTTATAAATATTATAATTTATTTAATTATTCTAAATACTACTATAATTATAAAAAATTTTATTATTAATCTATAGAGCTAGTTTAATTATTATATATATTTAAAACACTAAGCTCTATAAGTATAGTTAAATTAATTTTAAATTAATTTTTAATTTATATTAATATAATTTAGTAAACTAATAAAAATAATTATAGTTACACTATTTTACTCACTTTATAATAGATTAATTTTTAATTTATTTATACTATTATTTCTACTCTACTATTTTAATTAATTATTTAGTTCTGAATTAGTTATATAATTTAAATTAATTATTATTATTTTAATAGATTAATAGTATACGTATAGTATCTCCCTCTATTATTTTTAGTAACTCTACCCTCTATAGTATCTATAAAAAAAATATAAAAAAACTTTATATATTAATTATTTTCTTAGAGGTAATTTTAAATAAATATTAAATAAATTTTATATAAATTTAAACTATAATTTTTTGGGATTTTAATTTTTAAACATATAAAAATTGAAATTTATAAATTAAGTTTTGAAAAAGAATACGTAGGCCCTATAATAAAATAGTATAAAACTTAAAAAAAAAATATTTTTATACTTTATTTTTAAGTTATTTTATTATCTATCCTGTATAGTTTTTATTACAAATTAATTTCTTTTACTAGTTATAACTTTTATATTAAAAAAATAAATTGTATATAATTTTATTACTTAAATCTATTAAAATGCTTATTTATTAATTAGAATATATTTTCTTTTCGAAAAGTAATAAGTACGCCTAGACGATAATCCAGGGATATATATGTTCTTTTATAAATTATATATAGCCGCTAAGGATTTTTATATAATTATTTATTTTAATATCAATCTTTATCTTAAACACTTTAAATATACCTATAAGATAATTTTAAATTAAATTAAAATAAAGAGAATTCTAATATTTATATATTAATTAAAGAAAAGAGTATAACTCTAATAGTAATATAGGCGACTAAAAGGGATTTTAACAAAGAAGAAATATATATATATATTTTTTTAGGAGTTTATATTATTTTATTTTAATTTTATAATAATTATATAAAGTAGATAAAGTAAATAATTATAAAATTTAGAAAGGTTTTTTTATAGTTAATATTTTATTTTTTTTTACTTTTAAGTCTTATTTATAACTTTACAGTTAAGTATATTAAAAATATAATTAATAAAAATATAAATCTTCTACTAATTAATATAAATTAAGTTAAAATTAATTTTTATTTAATTTAGTTTATTTTTATTTACTAGTAAACTACTAAATACAACTTAACCATTTTACAGGGGGGGTGATATTAGGAAAAGAGTACTCTAAAAAGTTACTATTTTTAAAACTTAATATACAATTAATTACTAAGCCTAAAAATATATAAATCATACCGTTTTAAAGAGAAAATAATAGTTAATTATATTAGAATTTTATTTACATTCGATTCATAACCTATTATAAATTAAAATTATCTAAATATAATTTATTTTTTAATACCTTTATTAGGTTCCTAAAACTATTTAGTTAGTAAATATATGTAACTAAAATTTTAACTATACTCTTTTAGGCCTAGTATAGATTACGTAACTAAATTTCTAAAGTATATTAGTAATCTTATAGTAATATTATATGAATTATAAAAATATTAATAAGACTTATATAATTACTAGTTACGTAATATATTATTAATATTATAGTATATAGTAATATCTGTTACATTTTATAAACTTAAACTCCTATTCTTTTAAAATAGCTCTAACATTTTTAAAATATAAATCTAAAGTTAACTTACTTTTAAAAATAAATACTCTTATTTCTATAATTATTTCTACTTTAAATTAGCCTAATAAGACTATTTATAATACTATCTAACGTATTAAAAATAAAGAAAAAATAAAAAAAAAATTCTGATGTAAACAAAGTTTATATAGGATATATAAAAAATTAACAAAAAAATATAAAAGAGTTATTAATAGAGACATAACTAGAAGTCCTAAAAAATAAAAATAAAAGAATAGTATTACAAAATAATCTAGAAATTACTCTTAGATAATTATATAAAGTTTAAAAAAAAATAAGTTATATAATTAATATAAGTAAAAAAAAACTAATAATAAATAAAGAAAACGCTAAAAAAGAGATAAAAATGCAATAAAATAAATAAAGAAAATATAAAAAATATAAATTTAAAACAGATTATATTTTCTAATAAGTTAGTAATATAAAAGGGATAATAATATATATAGTATTATAGAAAAAGGAGTAATAATAGAGTTAAAAAAGAACTAGCAGTTAGCTAACTATAAAGTAAGTTATTTTAATTTTTTATAATATTAAAATATATAAATTTTATATATTTTTAAGTTATAGTTTTAGTTTTTTAATATTAATTATATTAATTATTTTATAAGATAAGATTGTAAACTATATGTTTAGCGTATAATTTAGGTAAAAGGTAGAAATAATTTAGTATTTATTAATATACCTAATTCTTTTACTTCTTATATTAGTAAAAACTATATAAATAAAGTTTTTATATTTAAGATTAAACCCTCTATAAATAGTGGTAAATGTTATAATACTTTTTTATCCCTTTTTTTTATTAATATAATAATATATATATATATATATATATATATATATATATAATATAATATTATAATTATCAACTTTATATTAATATTAATTTAGATTAATAATTTTAATAATATAGTGTTTCTATTTATAAAATAACAGACGTTTTAAACTAGTTTAAAAATAATAAAATTAAACTATTTCTTTACCTAGGCTATAGTCCTAATTTAGCGCCTATAGAAAATATATAAAGTTATTTAAAATAAGGACTAAATAAAAATAAAAAGGCTAATTTAGGAGTAGGATCTAGTTTATAAAGTATAAAAGCCTTTAAAAAAGTTATTAATAAAATATAGTATAATATACTATAAGGAGTTATTAATAACTATATTTTATCTTTTCCTAACTATTATAAGATAGTTATAGAAGCTAAAGACTACTATACTAAGTACTAGTAATTTATTATTACTAGTTTATTATTAAAAATTTAAAATAGTAACTATTATACATAATTATATAAATAATATATAAATATACTAAAAATATATTAAATATTTATATAATATAGTTACTATAATAATATATATAAAAATAAGTAAATTTTATATTTTAAATAAAAAGTTATAATAGTCTACTGTAGGACATTAAAATTTTTTTATATTTACTAATTTTTTTTTACCCCTAAACCCCTTAGTAAGCTGCCCCTAAATAGGTAAATAGAATTTACTAGTTTTTTTTTAAAATAGTATTTTTTACATATTTTTAGGCCTTACAACTAAAACGTTATATTATTTTAAAATAGGTAATTTTTAGAATACTCTTTTCCTAATGTCCTCCCCCTATACTTTTTTAATAAGGAATTTATAAAGTTATAGAGGGGTGACAAAAAAAAGCATAATTAAAAAAAATTTGTTTTTTAAAGATTAATAACTCTATAAGTATTATATTTAATAATTAAAATTAAAGTTTATTTATAGAAAGAGTTATAAAATATTATATAATATAGCCTAATTAGGCTTAGCGTATTTATAGCCTTAGCTATAGAGTCTTAAACTTAAGATATATTTTTTACTTACCTTTACGTACTTATAACTTTTGAACCTACTAACAAAAACAAAACAAAAACATTTTTAGTAATTCTTATACACGCTTATTTTTATAACTGTATCTAGGGAAACAACTTTTTTTAGCCTATACCTTTTTTAGACTAGTGTCTCGACGCTACACTTTACCTCTCTTTATATAATAACTTTTTAACTAGCGGTTAAAATTACCTATAAAATATCTATATTATAGTAATAACTATAGAATATTTATATACTGAATTTTAAGTATGTTTTCTTATCTAAATATTTAGTAGTTTAAGGTTAGAATTTATAGTCTTAATTTAGAGATTTTAGACGTTTTTTTTAAAAAACTATATATTTAACTAATTTTTAAAATTTAAAATACTAAATAAAAGCAGAAATATATAATAAGTTTAAAAATTAAATTACTATTTAATTTACTACTATATTAAATAAGTAATAGTTAAAAAGTTTTTTAAAACTTTATAAATTTAAAGTCTTATAACTTCCTATGTAGTAAAAATAATAAAATAATTTTTATAATTTATTTTAGACTATATAAAATACTAGAAAGTTAATATTTTATTATTACCTAACTAGGTTATTTAAATTTTAAGTATATATTAAATAATAATAATTATATATTATTAACTATTAAATAAGACTAAAATGTGTAACATAATATTATAAATTATATTAAATTTAAATTACGTAAGATATATAATACTGTTTCTTAATTTTTATTACTTTTGTATTTAAATAACATATAAGATAATTTTAGTAAGACATTATTAATTTATATTATAAATATGTATATAAGTAATATATATAAAATAATAATATATATACATCTTATAGCTAATTTTATACGCCAGTTAAAAAGTTATAAATACCTAAATTTAAGTAAGAAAAAAGTTTTAAATTTAAGACTTTATACCTAAGACCATAAATACGCTAAGCCTAATTGGGCTTTATTAAATAGTATTTTATAATCTTTTTTATAAATAAACTTTCTTTTAAATTTTTAAATATAATACTTATAGAGTTATTAAATTTTTAAAAACTAATCTTTTTTAATTACGCTTTTTTTGTCCCCCCCCTATATTATACTGCTCTATAATTTTTATATAATAGATAAAGTATTTTTTTCTTTTTTAGTACCTAAACCTCCTAAAAAAGGATTTTAAAGTAGATCGAAAAGTAATAAGTACGCCTAGATAACAATCTAGGGGTATAAACGTAGTAAAGAAACTTTATTAAGTACTAAACTATATACGTAATAATTAAAAGCTAAAATAAAAATTAATTAAGAATAATATCTATTTAAATAGCTATTTTATTAAATAATAAGTATAATAGTAGGCTAGTAGTTAGGACTAAACTAGTAGTCTATATTAGCAGGCACTAGGGTACTTAGCGTAATATAATATAATTACTTTAAGCGCTATACGTATAATATCAGTAGTAAAAATACCTATATAATTATGATATAAACTTTCTTTATTATTAAAATTACCTAATTATTATATCTAATAAGTTTAAATAGTATCTACGCCTTACTATTAAAACTAATAAGGCGTTAAGGGATAAAATATAGATAAATTCTTTATATAATTTTTATATAGCTATAAATAAATACCTATACCTTTACGCTTTATAAATTACTAAATTAAAAATTAAGAATATTAAAAAATTGTATAAAGGCGACTTCGTCTAGTCTAATTAATATATATATTTTTTCTAGCTAAGTATAGTAGCCCTTATTATATTTAAACTTAGTATTATTACTTTAGTATATAGTAATTCGGCTGTCTAGTAGTAGTATATATAATAGATAAATACTTTTACTATCTTATATAATACTATTAATAGGTTATTTTAAAAGTATATAGTAATTATTATTAAAAATATAAAAAAACTAGCAGCGTATTATAAAAATAAAATTTATAACTTTAAGCTATAGCTAAAATAAGTATAAAGTATATACTTATATACGCGAAAAAAAAGAAACTAAGTAAAAATAAAAGCGTAGGAGGGTTACTAAGCATAAATACTTATAGTAAATGCAAAGAAAGAGATAAATAAAAATAGTAGTATATAATATTTTAGATTACTTAAAAAAGCTTAAATTAATTATTAGTACTTTAAAAATTATTTTTATAGAGGGAGAGTATGCAAAAAGATTATTATTAGATTATTAAATATTAGAAAAAGCTACTAGTAATAGGGGCGGAAAAATTTTATATTAAAAGTTTTAGTACTCTAAGAAGTATAATATTATAAAACTAGATTAAACTGTATTAAATAAAAACTATTAAAGTAATAGTAAACTCTATATATTAATTCTAGTAAATATAACGCAGTTTTTAATACTTAGGTTACCTAAATAGGACCTTTTATTACTTCCTACCTAGGAGGGATTTTAAAGTAGATATTATAGGTAAGTCTAGCGTATATAATTATAAAAGGTTAACTAGCTATTAAACCTATATTAAGTTAATTTATAGGCGGGTGAAAGCAAAAATGGTTAATTAAAAAAAAACTTTTTTTAAAATAATATAACTTATTAGTTACTAAACCTGAAAATACGAAAAAAATATTATTTTAAAGAGAAAGATAAGTTAGTTTAACTTACACTATTAGGGCCTGCTTACTAAAAAGTTTAGGGGTAGTAAAAACTTAGTAAATATAGATAATTAATAGAACTCTACTTTAGACTATTATAACTTTTTATTTAAGGTGTAAAATTGGCCTCGTTTTATATATATAATATCAGATACTATATTTATTAGTAAATAAACTATTTTTATATATTTATATATTTACTACACAATTATTAATAAAATTTTTATATTTAAAATTTTAATAATAAACTAATAAATAATATATTATTAGTATTTAATAGAATACCCCTAAGATTCTATAAGTATTTTATAAGGCATACATATACTCCTTTTTTAAAACCCCTTTTAGTCGCCCAGAGCTACCACAGCCACACTATTTATTTAATTAATATATAAATATATATATCTATAAGTATTTTATAATAGCTAGGAAGTAATAAAAGATAATTATTAATAACCTTTTAAAATTTTATATTCTACTATTTAAAAATAGTTCTTTAATAGCCTTTATACTTTCTAAACTTAATTTTATACCTAAATTAGTATTTTTATTTGTATTTAGCATAGATTTTATATAATCCTATATATTTTTTATATAAACTTAATCAGTATTATAGGCTAGGTAAAAAATTTTTTTTTTTTATTTTCCTTACACTAGTTTAAACCGTCCGATATTTTATAAATAAGTAAGTTAGCTTATTAAAATTACTAATATAAATTAATACTAATATAAAGGTTATAATTAGTATATAATATAATAATATATATATATATATATATATATATTATGTTAAAAAAGAACTAAAAAATCTATAACGTTACTTCCTACTTTTTATCTTCGATTTAAGTTTAGATATAAAAACTTATATTTATATAATTTTTACTAGTAAAAGGAATAGATAAATTAGGTACTTTAGTAAATACTAAATTACTTTTATCTTTTACCTACAAAGCGTTTTAAGCTTAGTATATTAAATTATTATTTATAAAATAATTAATATAATTAATATTATTTAGTAGCGTCTTTACGGCTTCGTTTACCGTAAACGATAGTTATTATCTTATATCTAACTATTAAGTTAATCTTTTTTTAGGTAATATAGATAGTATTAAAGAGCTACTATTTATTTATCTATAAATAGTTCTCTGAATTCTCTATTTTTATTAATATATAAATGCCTACTAATACTTAGGCGTATACGCTTATATAACCTAAATATATATTTATCTATCTCTTTTTCTTCTTAACGCGTAGTAGCTGCTATACCTATTTTACACTTTATAACCCGCTAATAGTAGGTTACTTAGTATAATTTAGTAGCTACTACTATATTAAGTACTTCTCGTAACTATATACTGTCTATTATCTTAAGTATAAAGTCTATTTTTTATTCTCTTTTTTTTATTATTTTTTTTATTATTTAATTTTAGTATAAGCTATCGCAGCTTAATATCTTATAGTATAGTTAAACTAATATTATAGTTATTATCTATAGCGTACTATATCTAAACGTGCTATACTAGTAAATATAGCTTAATACCTTCTCCTACTATTATTACTATATACTTATTTCTTTTATTTCTATTATCTCCGGCAGCGGGTAGGCGGTATATAGTATTATAGTATCTTTTTTTTAATATATTAAGGCCTTCTACGTATACTAGTATACGTAATAAATATTTTATAACTATTTTTACTACTTATACGTATAGGTTATTATCTAATATATTTTTATAAATAAGTATATAAGACTTAGTAACAGTCGTAGTTCTATTCCTAATAATAATTAAGATACACAAAATTACTATTAGTATATCTATAAATATTAGCTAACTATATTTTATAAGTTACGCTACTAAAAATAAATACTATACTAGTATCTACGTTAATATACTAAACCTTATTATATAATAACTTTAATAATAATAATAATAATACAGTAAAGTAAGTATATTATAGTATTACTAGTACTATAATAGTCTAGCCTAAAAAAAAAAAAAAGTAAAGGCAATAGTAGCTCTAGTATACTAAATTTAAATACGCTAAGCTATATACTAAGTTATATATTAAGCTATACGTTAAGCTATATACTAAGACTATAAGTTTAAGTACTATACTAACCTAAATAAAAATATTTTTTATAATTTTTATATACGCTTATTTTTATAACTGTATTTAAAGGAATAACTTTTTTTAGCCTATACCTTTTTTAGACTAGTGTCTTAGCACTACACTTTATCTCTCTTTATATAATAATTAATATTAAAAATACAAAACCGTAACACAAAAATACATAAAGGGTAATATATTATAATATATTAAAATATTAAAATAACTTACTTGTTTATTCGGTAATAGCTAGTTTTTATTTTAACTCTATTATTACTACTTTTTTTATAAAACTCCTTTTTAATCTTTTCTATTATTAGTGCTAACTTATTAGAAGATATAGTTTTTTAAAATTTATATTTTAAATATTTTTTATATTTTTTAGTATAATTTAATAAATGTTTTAACAATTTCTTTAATAAATATAGATTTTTTTTATATATATTAATATTATAACGGTTCTCTTTAAATATACTTTTATAAAGATATTTTTATAATATTAAGACTGTTATCTAATTATAGTCTTTTATTTTCTTTTTTAGGGCTTTTAATTAAGTCTATATTAATAATTCTTTTTACTCTTTAAAGTATCTGAGAAACTCTACTCCGTTAAACTTTATTTATATTATTATTATTATTATTTAATTCTTAATATATTATATAGTATTATTAATACTATTAGAAGTTCCTTTATAGTAAAAATAATTATTAGAATAGAAATCTTCACTTTTAAAAGAAGATTAACTTAAAATTTAGGTTTTATTAAATATAGCGCTATATTAAAGAAATAGGAGTCTAGATTTATAAAATTAAAAAGATATTATTATATACTATAACATTAGTAATATATTACGTAAATAGCAATTATATAAGTATAGGCCAGATTTTAATTATAAATATAATTTAATTATTAAATTACTAAGTTATAAAGGTATATATATACTCCTCCTTTTTTAAAACTATTTTTAGTCGCCTATATAGCCACTACAGCCATACTATTTATTCGATTAATATATAAATATAAATTACTAATATCCTTTAAAAATCTTATAATGTAATCTATACCAGGCCTAAAAAGATACAGTTAAACTTTTAGTTAAATATATTTATTAACTAAAAAGTTATAGGAACCTAAAAAAGGGACTTAGAAAATAACTTAGTTTAAGGAATTTTAATTCCTTATACGTAAGTAATAAGCAGTAGATAAAATATGTATAGAATCCTTTATAATTTTCTCTTTAAAACACTATTATTTACGTATTTTTAGGCTTGTTAATTAATTTTATATAAATTTTTAAAAAAGATATCTTTTTAGATGAATCCTTTTCGCGTTCACGCTCCTGTAATGTTAGTTTACAATTAATTTAAACACTTAAAAATAATATATATACTATAAGTATACTATTATTACTAATTATAGTCCGGTAGAATAGTTTTCTAGTATATATTATATATAACTCTTTCGAAAAGTAAAAGTACGCCTAGACCTCGATCCAGGGGTACGAACGCAGTGAGGGAACTCTGTTGGGTGCTAAACCGTGTACGCAATGATATATAACTCTTTATTATTCTTAGTAGAAAAGACTTCTAATTTAGTAAAAAACTAAGGAAATAGTACTACTAGTAATTAGTCTAGTTTAATTAATAATTAATTTTTAACTAATAGTATATATTTATATAATATAAAAAGGCTTTATAACTTAGAGCTATAAAGAAGTTAGTATATTAAAAAAGTAATAAAAGAAAAATAAATTATAGTTAATTTATATTTAGTATAATACTCCTAAGTAAGAGTATAAAAGACTTATTTATTTTTTTATATTTTATTTTTATTACGTTTTAGCTTACCTATTAATATTATAAACTAATAACGTAATTTAAACTAATATTTTTTTACCTAATTTTATACTAAGCCTCTATAGTGTCCGTTAAATTATTTACTAAAATAATAATACTATATATATATTTATATACTAATCGAACAAATAGTGTGGCTATAGTGGCTTGGGGCGACTAAAAGGGATTTTAAAAAGGAAGAGTATGTGTATACCTTTATTAATAATACTATAAGGGTCTACTAAAGTAAGTTATATCTATACCTAACTTATTTAGTAGTTTTATAAAATAAGAAAACCTATATTTACTATAATTAGTACTTATACTACTTATAATACGTACTACTTATTTAGTAATACCTACTAAATAAAAATTAGAGTATGTATATATTTATATATTAATCGAACAAATAGTGTGGATATAGTGGCTTAGGGCAACTAAAAGAGATTTTAAAAAAGGAGCAGTATGTGTATACCTTTATAGAGTATATATTTACTTAACTTATACGCCCTAGTAGGCCGTTCTACAATTTATAATATTTAAACTTTCTTTTTTTTATATTAAATCTTATAAGTGTATTAATAAATTTATTTTATCTTATTAGCTTAAGTCTAAAGTTATAATTACCTTACGTTTACTTCTAGTTCTTTTAATAATACTAAGTCTTTTAGTCCCTTTTTTTAACTACCTACTTTTATAAAGTTTTTATTTTATTAGTATATAATTTCTATATACTAAAAAGGGCTTTAAAGTAGCTAAAAATAATATACTTCAAAAAAACTATTTTTTACTAAAAGTTTACGTAGGCTGGTAAATTAGGTTGCCCCACTTTTTTTAAACCTTTAATAACTTTAGTAATGGCGGGGTGGCACAGTGGGAGCATGTGCCTAGAAATGCTAAGATTCCTCGATTTTCGAGGTCTCTTCTGCGCATTAGAGGTTCGATTCCTCTCCTCGTCGCAGCGTTCCTTAAACGCGCCCACTTTACTAGCAAAAAGCAGAGTTTTTAGAAGTGCGGGGCACCGCCAAGGAATTAATGCAAGGCTATAGGGAAGGCCGAAATTCCCCGACATTCAAAGGTATAGGCGAGGTTTTAGGCTAAAATTACTATCTAAAGTTAGATAAGATAAAAATCTACTTCCTAAATAGGCCTAGCGTGGCGAACTAGGTCTAATTAGGTAATAGATTAGTAGTTTAGTATAACTATTTAGTAAATAATAACTTAGTTAGGAAATTAAAGAGCCGGTTCTAGTTCGTTTAGGAGATAAAGCACTTTCTTTAAATAGTTAGGTAGCCTTAATTAAAGGCTTATTTTTAAAAAAAAAAAAAAAACTTTAGTAATAGTGGGCCTAATTAGGTAATCTTTTTACTAGATTATAATTTCAGAGAAACGAAACTAAATAAGCTAAAAGTTACCTAATTAGGCCTAGTATTACTAAAGTTATTAAAGTTTTAAGAAAAGGTTTAGTATTTTAGATTTACTAGCCTAAGTTTACGGACCTATAAATTAGCGTAAAATTTATTAATAAGCTATATATAAGTAGAAGAATTATATTTTAGTTAATCTTAGATTTTATTTTAGCTTAAAGTGTTGCTACTACTAAAAGTAGTTAATATTATAGACACTTAGCTAAAATTAGTATAGTAATAGACATTTTAGAAATAAAAAAGATCTATTAAAATATAATATAGTAGAGTGATTTAAGTAGGTAATAATATAATATAGAGTATAAAATGGCTAAACTTATTTAAAAGGCTAAATATTCTATTATAGATACTAGGCAACAACTTAATAACTATATTAGTTTTAAAGTTTATACGTTTAGTAATTAGGTTAATTAACTATTTTATATATAATTATAAGTAGTAATTACTAATAACTTTAAGAAAAATTATAAGTAGTTAATAATCTATAAATATATAATTAGAGTATAAGCGCGTTGCTATATTTAGTAGAGTAACTATAGCCTTTACTAAATAGATAAAGTATAACTTTTAAAAATTAAAAATTTACACTACTCGTATCTAATTATAAGCTATTTAGTATTTATTAAGTATTTATTATATATTATACCGCGGCTTTATAAAGCTTACGAAGTATATTAAATAATATTTAATATAAAGAAACTTTTACTTAAACTATATAATTTTAGGTAGTAGATTATAAATTAATATATAATTAATATATAATTAATCTATCCTAATTTTATAAATACATATGTAGTATAAATAAAACTTAATTTTATTTTAGATTTACTATAAATTTATTTAAACTTTATTTATTTCTAAATATTTTAAGTTTAATTAAAGCTAGGTTTTACTATTACAGTCCTTTTAGGCTTTAGGTTAGTTTTTAGGTAGGTGTAGTAATAATAGCGTAGAGTAGGATATTACTATATAAACTAGTAATAGGGTATTAGTATTACTATTATAAAATATTAAATTAATAAAAGCCTAAGTAATCTAAATAATAAATTAAGAATAAATTAAATATAAATATTAATTTATTAGACTTTGTATCTCTATATAGTAAAATAATAAATCTAATAAACTTCTATTAGATCTATTAATAGACCTACTAAGAGTCTGTTAATAGACCTACTAAAAGTTTATTAATAGATATAATAGACCTCTATTACGTTTATTAGTTATATAACCTCTCTCTTCTATAATTTTTATTAACCCTTTAAAGGTCTCCGTACACCGCGATCTAATACCTAAATATTTATTATAATATTATCCCCCTTCTTTAACTAATTTATTTTTAAATTACGTATTCCCTTAGATCTTAATAGGTTAAAGCCGGCCTCTACTTTATACTTATAATTTTATTATCCTTATTATATCTAGATCTATAGCTCGCGCCTTTTATACTAGCCTTGAGATTTATTATAATAATTAAGTTATTCTTATTTGTTATATTTATATACTAATCGAATAAAAAGTGTGGCTGTAGTAGCTCAGGGCGACTAAAAGGGATTTTAAAAAAGAAGTAGTATATGTATACCTTTATTCTTATTTTTTATAATTATTATTCTACCACTAATAGTTTTTATTATATTATACCTTCTAATAATTCTAGTATTTATATATATTATATAAAGTATATTACTGTATATAAATCTTACATAAACTTATTATAGGCTTTTTTAAATAAAACTTATAAGGAGTATTAAAAGAAAATAGATAAAAATAAAAAATTACTTATTATTATATTAGCTTATCTAATATAAAATAAAAAGATTCTAAATTAAACTAAATTTTATACTTCTAAAAAAACTAAATATCTTTTATCTAAGATAGAAACTTCTAGAAAAATTAAACTTAATAACCTAAAACCATTAATTTACCTTATATATAATATAAATATTATACTATTACCTTTACTATAGTTTACGTTAGATATAGTAAACGTTTTTATATATTTATATATTAATTAAACAAATAATATAGCTGTAGTAGCTTAGGGCGACTAAAAGGGGTTTTAAAAAAGAAGAAGTATATATATACCTTTATACTTAATATATCGAAAAAGTTAGGTAAGGCTAGATTAAAAAAGAAATAGCGTTTTATACTAGTGTACTAGCGCGCTTAGCGTACCCCCCTAAAAAACGTTAAATTAAAAAAGTTAAAAAGTCTAGTTTAAAAAGTCTAGTACTAATACTATATTTATTTATAAAGGAGAAATATATAGGTAGTAGTAACTACTATACCCTATATATCTCTCCTCTATCTTCTCTTATAGTTAACACAGTCAAATATTTATTAAATAAAAAAAATATATTTATTATAATATTTTTTAAAATATTATTTAAAACTCTTTTTACTCCTCCTACACTTATTTTAATAGATATTATACTTATTATAATTAACTTTAACACGCCTACTACGCTAAATATATAAACTATTTCTACTATATTCTATCTAGACGGTAATATATAATAAAAAATTTTTATTAATGCTGCTAAGTATCCTATATATAACGTAATTACTAAGTTTTTTAAATTAAGTATTAGTTAATACCGGAAAATCGTAAACAGTAAAATAAATAGTAAAATAGATAAAATTATAATACTAACGCTAATAATAATAGAGGTAATAGAATTAAAAAACCTAAAGTTAGTAATACTAGTCTATATAAAAGTAAAGGCGACAGCGGTAAAGGTAATAGTAATAGTAATAGTAATAGTAAAAATAGTAGTACCGTACTAGTTAAAAAAAATAAAAAAAAAATAGCGCGTTAATATTAGTTTTATAATAAAGATATATAGTTTAGGGTATAAGATATAATTACGTAAAGTACTACTAGAGGTGCTAGCAGTAAAGGTAAAAATAGTATAAAAGTAATAAAAAATCTAAAGTATTTCTGTATAGTATTAATATTTAAAGAGTTTAGGGGGGCCTATATATATAGGTGTGTAGGCTAGATAGGCATATAGGGCGTACTTAGTTATCGCGTTATTATAGGCGAGAAAAGATTTATAATTATAAATAAAAAATATTAACTATTATTAAACGCTATACTACCTGTATATAGGCGGAGTAAAAAGTAATAGGAATAAATATAACCTCTATTTTATTTTATAAAAATAAAGTTAAAAAAGTAACTAATAGGTTATAATAGTAGTTGTTGGCCTGTTTTTATAATTTATAATTTTCTTAAAATATTATAGTATGTCGTTTCTTCTTTACATATCTTTTAATTAATTTTTTTTATAGTTATTTAAGTTATTTTTTAGTTTTTATATACTTTCTAACTCTAAATAGTCCTTTTACTTAATTAAAAACTATTTTAAGTCTCTTTTTTAATTATTATATATATATTTTTTATTTTATATTTATCCTCTTTGTTTGGTATATAATAAAAGGTTATTTAAATGGGTATTTCTAGCTCGGTTAGTTCTAGTAGTAATATATAAAATACTAGATATATTTTAGCGTTCTTAAGTAGTTTTAGTTAGTAGTTAACTAGATTTTATTATTTTAAAATAAAAAATAGTCCGACCTTTATATAGTTTAGTTTTTTTATATTTTTTTTATTTTTAGGTTCTGTATAAAAAGATAGACTTTATTCCTTTTTTTTTTTAGCTAAAGTACTATTTTTCTTTTTTAGTTTATATATTTTATAACTTATTTCTATATTTTTCGTATAGCTTTTTATATATAGTAATATATTTTGTTTATATTTTTAGCTTTTATAATAGCCTTTTCTGTTTATTAGTTTATAGAAATTATTAAATAAAATAGGTATAAGTATCTTCTATAGTTTATATACAATAGTATAATTCTTATTATTAAGGATTTCTTATTATTATAAACTATCTATACTAGTAGTAATAGTACTACCTAGTAATTTTTTTTATTATAGTATATATATAAGTAAGTTTTTATAATTTAGTTTACTTATTTTATTTATCTATCTATTTATAGGTAGTAGACTGTTAATAGTTTCTATTTTATTCCGACTAGTACTATTAGTATTATCTAGTAGTTTAATATAAACAGCTTATTTTAATTACTAATAATTATCTTTAGTATCCTATAGTATTATATAATTCTATTAAATAGCAAGAATTTAAGTTATTTTATAGTATATTTTTTTTAGTATAGTATTATTTCTACGTATTTAGTAAGTTTATTTATAATATTAAGTATTATATTATACTTAATACCCGTAACTAAATTAGTAGATATTAGTAGACCCGTAATTAAAATATTATAATATTTTTTTATAGTATAGTTATTATTAATAGCAGTTATAGCTTACTATATTTATAATATATTAAGTATTTATTCTTTTAGTATTCTACGTATACTCTAATATACGTTTTAATCTTCTTTTTTATTGTCAGGAACTAGTAGTTTTATTAAATTAGTTTTATTATCTAAGTTACTTTAGGGTATCTATATAGTAGTTTATTATAATATTTCTATATAATTATTTATTCGTATTCTTTTAGTATTTTTTTTATAATAGCTATTAGTTTATTTAGCTCTATAGATAGTTCTAGTAAGCTATTTTAGTTTCTCTATAGTATAGCTATAGTATTAATAGTCTTCTCTTTTACTAAATTACTTTATTAACTAAACGCGTCGGCTCGTCTATTATTTTTTTTTAAGATATATATAATTAAGAATGTATATTATCTTAATATTTTTAATTATTTTACCTATAATAGTATTAACTCTTTAGTCGTTATAAACTAAAGTAAGTTCTTATAGTTTATAAAGATCTCTAACGTTAAGTAGCTATAAGTATAAATTCTCTAGTACCCAATCGTTTTTATAATTATATATAATTTTTTATTATATGTATTATATTTTATTTTTATATTTTTAAATTTATATAAGTAATATACTATAGAGTACTATCCTCTATTTTATTCTTATTTAGTATAGGCTCTAATAATTCTATTTAATATATTTATTTTAATCCGTAGTAGTTAATTACTAATAAAAGTAATAAGTATAGTTAGCGTTATATATACTTTTACTAATACCTTAAATACCTCTTACTATTCCTTTTTTTATTTAAATAAAATAGTCCTTTTAGTTAATTTTATTAAGAGGTGCATAATCTATATATATCTTTTAATAAATTATCTATTATATCTGTAAAATTTTAGGAATTCTTATATTTATTTTATTATTATTAGTTTTAGGTAGTTTTATATAATCTTTATTTTTATTAAATTTATGTTTATTCTTTCTATAAAGATAATATATTCTAAATACTCTAGTTTTATGTTATAAAATTTTTTTTTTTTTAGTTTTAATCTAAGATCTGTCTTATTTCTAACTTTTAAATTAATTTTTATGTACTTAATATAGTCTTCCTTATTTTCTAAAAAAAGAAGGATATTATCTAAATATATAATAATAAAGATATTAAAAGAATTTCTTAATATATTATTTATAAATATCTAAAAAGTAGCTAGTGCATTTATAAGTCTAAATAATATAACTAAGTACCTAAAGAGACTATATTTTATTTAAAATACTATCTTTTATTCGTCTTCTTTTTTAATATATATTAAGTAGTAATTATTACTAAAATTAAGTACTATATATATTTCTACTTTAGCTTATTAATCTTATAGCTCTTCTACGTTAAGTAGTAGGTATTAGTTTTTAATTATTATATTATTAAATTTCCTATAGTTAATATATAGCCTAAATATTTTATTTTTTTTAGTATAAATATTAGTAGTAATACTACTTATAATTTTAATAATTATATATAACCCTTTTTAATATATTACTAAAGAAATTCTCGTATCTATTAAAGTTTTTTTTTAGTTTAAAGGTAGAATAGTCAAAAAAATAGTATTTTCTTTTCTTTTAAAACTGTCTTATAGTTTATTAATCTTTTTTTAGGTAACACTTAGCGTCTTATCTCTTTTTAAAATAAACAATTCTATTTTTTATATTTCTTAAAAATTTTATAGGTTATACAGTGCTTTACTTCCTTATATTTTATAATTTAATAATTTAGTTTAGTATCTACTAAAGTAGATTTTTTTTTAATTTTTTTTTTAAGATAATTATTTTAATTACTGTTTTATTTCCTATCTCTAGCGTAAAATACATAGGTTTTACTTAGAGTATATAATTATAGCGTTTTAAGAAACGTTATTTTTTTTAGTTAATATCTAGATTACACTTTTATAATTATAAAAGTCCTAGTATAATATTATAATTATTTTTAAGTAATATATTAAAGGTGGTCTTTTTTTAGTACTAATAGATTTTAAAGTTTAAAATAGTCTTATATTTAACTTATAGTATATCTAGTATTAGGTTTCTATATATAATATAGAGTATATAAGAGCTATTTTTAAGTTTTTATAAAGGGCCTACGTTATTAATTATCTATTAAAATATATAGTTCCCTTATATTCCTAAATCTAGTATAGCTTTTATCTATTTTTTTTAAGCTTAACTAGTAGCTTAATTAATAAAATACTATTTAGTATACTTAGTTTTTTTATAAATTTTTAGGGTTTACTAGTAGACCTAAAAAAGTTCATATTGTAGTAGTTATTTTTTTTAAAACATATTTCTCTACTTTTTTAAATCTAAATATTCTTTTACTAGTTTTATACCTATTACACTTTAGGTGTAAACACGTCTACTAATATTTTTAATTATAATTTTTATTAATAATTATATTTATTATTATATAATTTGCTTTTATATAATTAGGAAAGTATCTTTTTTTCCTTTTATCCTAGAAGTATTAATTATAAT
Organism: Pleoardoris graminearum; assembly: GCA_030770415.1. Taxonomy (NCBI): domain Eukaryota; kingdom Fungi; phylum Ascomycota; class Dothideomycetes; order Pleosporales; family Didymosphaeriaceae; genus Pleoardoris; species Pleoardoris graminearum. Next base: position 15,948 of record JASEKS010000114.1, on the reverse strand, counting down.
TATTAATTAGATAGTTAAACTATATGTACTAATATCTATATCTAAAGGTACAAAACTAATACTTTTTTTTTATAGTATAATATACTAAATATATATATACTTTACATAATTATAATTTTAGTATATAATATATTATATTATAGTAATTTAGGCTATATTTTAATTTATGGCCGAAGTCTTTATATAAATATTTTTAATTTTTAGACTAGTTTTTATAAACTACGTCTATTAACTCTTAGTTTTTTTTAAAAATTAGTTTAGTCTTTTAGGAACCGACCGTAGTATAATTAAAGTAAAATATTATTATATTAGCTATTTTATAGTTAAATTAGTTTTATTTTTAGTAATTTTATACTTTAACATTTTATTTTACTTTTTTTTTTTTAGTTTTATTTCTTTTTTTTTAGGATATAGTATTAGCGCTCTTAATAGTAAAAAAAGTTTTTTAATTATTATCTTTATTTTCGCGGTCTTTATATAATTTTAAGTTAAATAAATTATTCCTTTCTTTTACTTTTTTAAAATTAAGTTTACTAATACCGTTTATAATAATCTACTTATTATTTTTAGTATTATTATTTTTAATATCTAATATATTTGACTATTATTTAATTTTATTCTTAGATCTATAGTTTTTAGAAAGAGAGTTTAGTTTTTTAAATATAAAATAAGTTTATTCTTCCTTACAGGAGTTGTTCTTATTATTAAACTTATAAAAGTCTTTCTCTTTTTTTACTTTTTTAGTAAGAGTATTTAGTTCTATAAGTTAGTATTTATAAGAATCTCCGCTTTACTAGCTAGTATAATCCTTATAGTAACTAATTTATTTATTAAATTTACTATAACTTAGGTTACTTTTTTTCTCTACTAAAATACTTCGCTTAATATATACTATTTTATATTAATTTACATGAATTTATTATATAGTTCTTAGAGTTTACTAATTAAAACTCTACTTTTTAAAATTTTTTTTCTTACGCTTTTTTTTAGTCTTTCCTTATATAGCGTTATTAAAAGTATATCCTCTTATTTTAGTTATATAGTATAATAGTTATAAAGGTATATATATACTCCTCCTTTTTTAAAACCCCTTCTAGTCGCCCTAAGCTACTACAGCCACACTATTTATTTAATTAGTATATAAATATATAAATATAGTATAATATTTAAATTATATTATATATTTTACAGTTAAATATATTTTCTTAAGCCCTTAGATTACTTATTTAGCTAGTGGTACCTAATTAGCGACTTTAAAACATTACTTAAGATTTTCCCTAAAAATAGTATAGTCTTTAATTACTTTATTAATTTTATCTCTTTTAAAGTTTTTTTTAGTTAAGTAGATATTTACGTAAAATTAAATTTATTTTATAGTCTTTCCTTATATATAGGTAGTAATAAATAAAATTTTATTCTTATCTCCTATATTAGGAGTTATAAAGTAAAAATATAAGTTTAGTAATAATAGCTAGCTAGTAGTTAAGTTTCTTCGGTCTTTATTATATCGGTTTAATAGTATAGCCTTATTATATAGGTTTTATATAATTATAAAATTTTTAAAACTACTTATTTTTTTATATTTATCTGTAAAAGCTGTATCGACTTAGTATATACTATGTCCTTACTTAATATAGAGGTAAGTAAAACTATAAAAGTACTATAACCTAGGGCCTATTAAATATAGGATTTTTTAAATTTTACAGCTAGTAGAGTAATAACTTAATATATAATTTATTAAATAGTAGCTATAACGACAGTAAAATAATAACTATAAAATAAAAATAGTTTATTATAAGTAGAACTATAGGCTGTATATAGCGCGTTTAATATATAGTGCGTTTAAAATAGTAACTATAATAGCTTTCTTTTCTTTCTATAAATACTATATACTTAAACTCTAAAAAATTTTTATTATTATTATTATATTTATAATATTAATATTTTAGTATTTAATAATTAGTTTACTAGGTAACTTTTAGCGTATAGTATAGGCTTTTACTAATAGTAATAACTAGTTAAATTATATTAAAAATTACTTTAACTTCTATCTCTGCGTAGTATAGTAGGCTAGTTTACTTAATAAACTAGATCTTTTAATTAATATTATTTTTAATTCTAATTTAATTCTAATACGCCTCTTCTTACTGAAAATAGACCTAATCTTTAGTTTTAATAATACTTATAAAGAGGTTAAAATCTATTTTAAAGTATATAGTAATATAGTAAATTTTATAATATAATAGTATAAAAGAGGTAAAACTTTATTATTTAAGGTAGAAAACGGTAGCGGTAGTAATAGTAGTAATAATATTAATTAATATACTTCGCGAGCTTTATAAAGCCGCGGTATAACGTAATAATAAAAACTTAATAAATACTAAACAGCTTATATAATACTAATAAAACTATATATAAATAGTATAAATTTTAAACCCTTAAAAGTTATACTCCTTCTTTTTAGTAAAAATAAAATATTTTACTAAATATAACAACGCTCCGCTTACAGTTTAATTATATATCTATAAATTAGCAACTACTCGTAATTATTTTTAAAATTATTAGTAATTACTATTTATAATTATATATAATATAGTTAGCCTAGGGGGTTACTAAACGTATAAACTTTAGGACTAAAGGGAGTTATTAGGCTGTTACCTAAAACCTATATAACTAAATATTTAGCTTTTAAGCTAGTAAGTCTAGCTATCCGTCTTATACTCTATACTATATTATTAACTCCTACTTAAAAGCACTTTATTATATTATATCTTTATAGGTTTTTTTTATTTTTAAAACGTTTTATTACCGTACTAATTTTAGCTAAATTATTATTTATTATACTGCCTATTATACTGACCGCTCCTAGTAGCAGTAATATTTTAAGTAAAAATAAAATTTAAAATTAACTAGAACGCGATCCTTCTATTTATATATAGCTTATTAATAAATTTTACGCTAACCTACGCGTACGCGACCTTTTAGTAAAAAATAGCCTTCTTAAATATATTATTTTTAACTATTTTAAAGCCCTTTTTAGTACGCTATTATCCCCTATAGTTATATATATAGTTATATAGGGATCCTAAACTAATAGAATAAAAGCTATATAAAAGTAGGTAGTTAAGGAAAAAGGACTAGAAGACCTAGTATTATTAAAAAAACTAAAGATAATAAAGTAATCTAAAAAATAAATTAATAAAATAAGGTAAATCTATTAGTACGCTTATAAAATTTAAAATAAAAAAAAAATTTAAGTATTATAAACTTTAGGGTAGCCTACTAGAGCGTATAAATTAAGTAAGTACATACTTTTATTCTTATTTAGTAGGCGTTACTAACTAAGTAATAGGCACTATAGGCGGCGTAGGTACTAATAATAGTAGATATAGCTTTTCTTATCTTATAAGGCTGCTAGGTAAGTTAGGTATATATATAACTTACTTTAGTAGGCTTTTATAGTATTATTATTTTAGTAAAAAGTTTAATAGATACTGTAAAGGCTTACGCAGAATTAGGTAAAAAAATATTATTTTAAATTATATAATAAGTCTATAATAATATTATTAATTTATAATATTAGTAGGCGGGGTAAAACGCGATAAAAATAAAATATAAAAAAATAAATAAGCCTTTTATACTTTTGCTCAGGAGTGGTAGTAATAATAATAGTAGTAATAATAGTAATAGTAGTAATAATAGTAATAGTAGTAGTAATAATAGTAATAGTAGTAATAGTAATAATAATATTTTTTTTTAAAAAAAAGGATCCTTATAGTAGCGTAAAGTTAAAAAGTATAGTTATAGTAAAAAAAGTTTATTAAAATTATTAAAATTATTTAGATACAGGAATATACGTGTATATAATAATAAAATAGATAGTAAGTAGTAAAAAAAGGGTACGCTATAGTGCTGTAAGGTAGTTATATAAAAGCTTAAATCTAAAAAGCCTTATATAAGAGAATTAAAAAATATTATAAAAATTTTACAGAGAGCACTATATTATATTTTAATATTTTAATTACTATTAAAAAGATTATAGGTTATTAGTAATAGTAAAAAGTTATTATAGTTACTATATAAAAAGCTTATTAAAAGTTAGTATTAATAATATACAGGGGGGTGCAATAAAAAAAGAGTAATTAAAAAAGATACCTTTTTTAAAATAATATAACTTTATAATTAGTAAACTAAAAAATACGAGAAAAATAGTATTTTAAAAAAAGAGACTAGCAGATTCTATTTATAATATTAGAGGCTGCTTACTAAGGGGTTTAGGAGTAAAAAAAAATTAGTAAATATAAAATATTTTTAAAACCCTACTTTAGGCTATAATAACTTTTTATTTAAGGTGTAAAATTTGGTTATTTTTATATATATTATAATAGTACTTATAATATATAAGTATATATAATATTTTTATATATTTATATATTATTTATATAATTATATATAAAAGTTAGTTTTTTTAATTTTTAATAATAAACTAGTAATAATAATTTACTAGTACTTAGTATAGTAACCTTTAGCTTCTATAACTACCTGAAAACAGTTAGGAAGAAATAAAATATAGTTATTAATAACTTCTTATAGTATATTCTACTACTTTTTATTAATAGCTCTTTTAAAGGCCTCTATACTTTTTAAACTATTTCCTACACCTAAATTAGCCTTTTTATTGTTAATTAGCCCTAATTTTAATAAATCCTATATATTTTCTATAGGGGCTAAATTAGGACTATAGGCTAGGTAAGGAAATAGTTTAATTTTATTATTTTTAAACTAAGTTAAAACGTCCTTAGTTTTATAAATAGGGACGTTATCTTATTAAAATTACTAACCTAAATTAATATTAATATAAAAATTATAAATATAATATAATATAATAATATATATATATATATATATTATTATATTATTAAAAAAAGCGGTAAAAAAGGATTCTAAAACTTACTCCTTTTTATATAGGGTTTAAGCTTAGGTATAAGGACTTTATTTATATAATCTTTACTAGTATAAGAAGTAAAAAAATTAGGTATTTTAATAAATACTAAATTACTTCTACCTCCTACCTAAATTACACCCTAAACTTGTAGGGTAAGGTCTTGGCCTATAAAATAATTAATATAATTAATATTAAAAAACTAAAACTATAACTTTAAAATATATAAAAACTTATATATTTTAATATTTTAAAAAGTTAAAATACCTTACTTTATAATTAGCTAGTAACTAATTCTTTTCTAACTCTATTATTACCCTATTTTTTATAATATTCCCTTTTAACTTTGCCCCTTTATATTACTAACTTATTAGAAAATATTATTTTCTCTAGTTTTATATTTTTAATATTTTTTAATTATTTTTTAGCGTATTTTATTCTTTTTTTAGCATTTTCTTTATTTATAAGAGGCTTTTTAGTACTTATATTAACAGAATACTTTTTCTCTTTTAAAAAGTATTATAAAGCTCTTTTATTAATATTTAGACTATTATCTATTAATAGTCTTTTAATTTCCTTTTATAGCTTTTAGTTAAGTCCCTATTAATAACTCTTTTATCTCTAGGGGTTAACTTTAAAATTCAACCTTTTTTAACTTCTTTTATATTATAATTATTTTTATGTTTATTTTTAATACGTTATATAGTATTATAAATAGTCTTTTCTAACTTATTTAAAGTTATAGTAATTAAAAAAGGTAAATTATTTACTTTTAAAAGTAGTTAAACTTTAGATTCGAGTTTTAACAAATTTAGCGACATTTTAAGGAAATAGGAATCTAGGTTTATAAAATTAAAAGATATTATAATATATAATAATATTACTAATATATCACGTAACTAGTGATTATATAAGCCTTAGCAAAATTTTTATAATTAATATAATTTTATTATTAGATTACTAATCTACTTCGAAAACTTAGTCACGTAACCGAGGCTAGGCCTAAAAGGGTATAGTTAAAATTTTAGTTAAATATATTTACTAACTAAAAAGTTATAGGAACCTAAAAAAGGGGTTTAAATAATTTCTCTGTTTAGGTAATTTTAATTAATTACAGGTAATTAATAAGTAGTAACTAAAATTCTTATTATATTCTCTGTAATTTTCTCTTTAAAACGGTATTACTCAAGTATTTGTAGGCTTATTAATTAATTTTATATAATTTTTTAAAAATGATATTTTTTTTGATTACTCTTTTTTTATTGCACCCCCCTATAATATAGTAAAAGTTTAAACAGCTAGCCTAGAGTCGTGTAATATTATAATAATAACCCTAGGGGGAAGGCTTAAAACTACTTATATTAAGGGTATTTAAAGTATTAAAGTCCTTTTAGCCTTTAGCTTAGTTTTTAAATAGAAGTAATAATAATAGTATAGAGAAGGGTATTACTATATTAACTAGTAATAGGGTATTAGTATTAGTATTATAAAATATTAAATTAACAAAAGCCTTAGTAATGTAAATAATAAATTAACAATAGGTTAAATAAAAATTCTAATTTATTAGATTTTATATTTCTATATAGTAAGGTAATAGACCTAATAAATTTCTATCAGGTTTATTAATAGACTTACTAAGAGTCTATTAATAGACCGATTAAAAGTTTATTAATAAATATAATAAACTTCTATTACGTCTATTAGTTATATAATCTTTTTTTTTATAGTTTTTATTAGCTTTTCAAAAGTCTCCGTGTACCGTAATCTAATGTCTAAATACTTATTATAATATTTACGTACTCTTAGTCTTACTTTAAACTTTTTTTATTTTATATACAACTTACGATTTTTATATTTAAATAAAGCCCTTTCTTTTTTATACTAAAACTTCTTTTATTTTTAGGCTATACTTATAGCTTTACTATTTCTTTAATTTAATAATTAATTAATTTAAACTATATTTACTACTAACTTATAATAATATTAAAAGAGATAATACTATAATTAATCTCTTTAATAGAGAGGATTTATATAATCTTTATTACTTTATTAACTTGTGTAGTTTTTATAATAGCTTATATTAAATTTCACTATAACTAAATTATTTAAAACTTTTTTATAAATTGTGATAATTATTAAAACTAATAATATTATTATTAGACTTACGGCGGTTTAGTATTATTATAATTAATTTAAAATTAATACTAAATTAATTAATACTTTATATTCTAAACTCTGTATTTATATTTTAAAAAAATTAAGTATTATAGGGAGATAACAAAAAAATAGGTTAATTAAAAAAAATACGTTTATAAAAATATTATAACTTTTTAATTACTAAGCCTAAATATACTAAAAAAACAGTATATCAAAGAGGAAGATTAGGTAATTATATACACGGTATTAGTGGCTGCTTATTAAGCTATTTAGGGGTATAAAAAAATTAGCAAAAATAGATTATAATTAGGACCCCACGTTAGGCTATTATAATTTTTTCTTTAAGGTATATATATATTTGTATATTAATTAAACAAATAGTGTGGCTGTAGTGGCCCGGGGCGACTAAAAGGGGTTTTACAAAAGGAGAAGTATGTGTATACCTTTATTTAAGGTGTATAATTAGCCTATTTTTATATATATAAGAATAGATACTATATTTTATAAGTATATACAATATTTTTCTATTTTTATATATTAATTATATAAATATTTACAAAAGTTAAATTATTAAAATTTTAATAATAAGCTAGTAAATAATATATTACTAGTATATAGTATAGTACTCTAAGGATTTAATATATATTTAATTATAGCTAGGGGGTAATAAAATATAATTATTAATAACTTTTTATAGTTTTTTTTACTACTATATAAAAATAACTCTTTAATTGTCTGTATAATTTCTAAACTTAATGTTATATCTAAATTAGTCTTTTTATTTATATTTACCCTAGATTTTATATAATACTATATATATTTTATATAGACTGAATCAGTGTTATTGGCTAGATAATAAAAAACTTATTTTAATTATACTTAAACTAGTTTAAAACGTCCGTTATATTATAAATAAGAATATTATATTATTAAAATTACTAATATAAATTAATATTAATATACAGTTTATAACTATAATATAATATAATAATATATGTATTTATTTATATTATTATATTAGAAAAAGAATTTAAAAATCTATAAAGTTATATACTGCTTTTTATCTTCCGTTTAACTTTACATATAAGAACTTTTTTTATATAGTCTTTACTAGTAAGAGAAATATATAAATTAAGTATTTTAGTAAATACTAAATTACTTCTATCTTTTAACTAAATAGCGTTCTAAATTTAGAATATTAATTATAATTAATAAAATAATTAATATAATAAATATTAACAGGATAAAACTATAACGTAAAAATATATAAAAGTAATATATATTAATATTTTAAAATATTAAAGTAACTTACTTTTTTATTACGTAATAGCTAGTTCTTTTTTTAACTCTATTATTACTCTTTTTTTTATAATACTTCTGTCGAATCTCTCCTGTTTATAGTACTAACTTTTTAAAAATAATTATTTATTTATAAATTATATTTTTAATATATTTAATATTTTCTTTAGTGTCTTTTAATAATTTTTTTTAGTAATTTCTTTATTAATTATAGGTTTTTTTTTATATTATTATTATAACACTTCTGTATTAAAATACTTATATAAGAAATTTTTTATAGTATTTAAACTATTTTCTAAGAATAGGCTTTTCTTTTTTTTTAGGGCTTTTAATTAAGTATTTATTAATAATTATTTTTACTTTTTAAATTATCTTAAGAACTCTACTACATTTAATATTATATATATTATTTATATTATTGTTTTATTTTTAATATATTATATAGTATTATAACTACTATTAAAACTTCTTTTTAAGTAGTAATAATTATTAGAATAGAAGTATTTACTTTTAAAAGAAAATTAACTTAAAATTTAAGTTTTACTAAATATCGCGCTATATTAAAGCAATAAGAGTCTAGATTTATATAAATAAAAAGATATTATTATATACTATAATATTAGTAATATATTACGTAAGTAGCTATTATATAAATATAGGCCAGATGTTTATTATTAATATAATTTAATTATTAAATTACAAATATACTTTAATAATATTATACTATAATCTATACTAGGTCTAAACCTTCCCCCTAGGGTTATTATTATAACGTTACGCGACTTTAGGCTGGCTGTTTAAACTTCTACTATATTATATTATTAATACTAACTTTTAACGAGTTTCTTACTTAGTAACTATAATAACTTTTTACTATTACTAATAACCTATAACCTTTTTAGATAGATAGTAATTAAAGTATTAAAATATAATATAGTATTTTCTATAAGATTTTTATAAAATTTTTTAATCTTTTTATAATAACTACTAATTCCCTAATAGTAAGTTTTTATATAACTATCTTATAACGCCGTAACGTACTTTTTTTTTACTACCTATTACCTATTTTATTTTTATACGTACGTATATCCCCGCGTATAAATAATTTTAACTATTTTAATAAGCTTTTTCTATTATAACTATACTTCTTAACTTCGCGCTGCTATAAGAAACTTTTTTTTTTCTTTTAAAGTATTATTATTACTACTATTACTACTACTACTACTACTACTACTACTACTACTACTACTACTATTACTATTACTACTACTATTACTACTACTACTACTATTATTATTACTACTACTATTACTGCCGCCGCCGTTCTCTACCTTTAATAAAAAAGTTTTACCTTTTTTATATTATTATACTATAAAGTTTACTATATCGCTATATAATCTAAAGTAGATTTTAACGTCTTTATAGGTATTATTAAGGCTAAAAATTATATTTATCTTAAATTAAAAGAGGCGCGTTAGAATTAAATTAGAATTAAAAATAATATTAACTAAAAAATCTAGCTTATTAAATAAACTAGCTAATTATATTACGCGGAGATAAGAGTCGAAGTAGTCCTTAATATAATTTAGTTAGTTATTATTATTAGTAAAAGCCTATACTATACGCTAGAGGTTACTTAGTAAACTAATTATTAAACGCTAAAATACTAATATTATAAATATAATAATAATAATAAAAGATTTCTAGAGTTTAAGTATATAGTATTTATAAAAAAGAAAAGCTATTATAATTACTATTTTAAACGCGCTGTGTGTTAAACGTGCTATATATAGTCTATAGTTTTACTTCTAATAAACTATTTTTATTTTATAATTATCGCTCTATTATTATTATAGCTACTATCTAATAAGTTATTTATTAAGTTATTATTTTACTAGCTATAAAATTTAAAAAATTTTATATTTAATAGGTTTTAGGTTATAGCGCCTCTGTGTTTTTACCTACTTTTATATTAAGTAAAGACGTAGCGTATACTAAGTTAATATAGCTCCTATAAATAAACGTAAAGAAATACTAGGTCTAAAAGGGTATAGTTAGAATTTTAATTATATATATTAAATAATTAAAAATTTTTAAAAGCCTAAATAACGAGTTAAAAAAATAACTATATTTAAGTAATTTAAGTTATTAGCATATACTTAGTAAGTAATAAATAAAATTATAATTAAAATTACTGTATTTTTCTCTTTAAAACAGTATTAGCTACGTATTTTTAGCTTTAGGATTTTATTTTTTATAATTTTTTAAAAATAGTAACTTTTTTAATTAATCCTTTTATATATTACCCCCTTATAATAGTTAGGCTTTATTTAAATTTAGATTTGTAGCTCTATTACTATAAAAATTATTTTAGAATTAGTTTAGAATTAACTTATATTTTAATACTTTATTAAATCTAATATCTTATTTTAGTATATATATATATATATTTATATATTAATTAAATAAATAGTGTGGCTGTTGTGGCTGTGTAGGCGACTAAAAGGGGTTTTAAAAAAGGAGGAGTATATGTATACCTTCATACTTAATGTGTCGAAAATTTTTTTATTTTAGTATAATACTTCTTTAAAATAGTCTATGTTATTATATTTATATATAACTATAGAGTTATTTATATAGATTGTAGTAGATTATAATAATAGTAATTAAGTTCAGCTATAATAAGAGGATTTTTCTTATATTAAGTCTAGTTTTTAGGAATCTAAAATTTTCTCAACTCTAGTACATTTATATTAAATTAATTTATAATTAATTTAAGTTTCTACTTATATATAAGTAAATTATAAACCTTTATATACTTATTAATACTTTTTATTATTAATAATGCTATTATATAATTCTAGTTTAAGTTTTTAATATATTTAAACTAAGTAGTAGTCCTATTAATACTCTAAAAAAAAATTTAATGGAATTATGTATAGCTACTAAACTAAAATAACTATAAATAATATAATATATTTAGTATTGTATAATATTTTATAAAATCTAAAAAATAAGTTAAAATATATTTAGAATTAATTAGGAAATAATTTATATTTATATTATAATTAATATATAACTGTTCTTAAATTATTTTATAATTATTTTATAATTCGTAATACTTATTTACTATTTATATTTTATATATATTTACACTAGTATAAATAGTACTACTTTTATATAAATATATTTATTAAAATTTTTTTATAAGTTCGATATTAATAGGAAAAATCTTTATATATATCTTTTTATAGTGTGTAGAAGTTTATATATAAGTAATAATATATTTAAGAATAATAATTATAGTTAATATAAATATTAAATAAAAAAGTAATAAAAATTACTATAAAAATAATTAAATTTTAATTTAAAATATAGGCCTATAATTACTTTAGAAAAATAATATAAAGACCATTATAAACTATTTACTTTAAAGATACTTAAATAATATATTAATTTAAAATATATTTTAAACTATAACTAAGATAACTTACTATTAGAAAGAATAGATAATAATATTACTTATATTTATAAAAGAATTTTTTATATATACGTTTTAAAAAATTATATTAGGTCTAAATTAATTTTAGATTAAGTTTTATTTACTATTATTTGGTTACTATAAAAAATTTTTATTTAAATACAATACGTTTAGGGTTTCTTTTCTATAAAAACGTAAGAATGCTTTTATAATTAATATGTTTTATAATTTAATTTATATTTATAAAGATAGTATAAAACAGTTTAATAGAAGTTTAACTATTAGATATTAAAGATAATAGAAGGATATTAGACTTTAAAAAGTATACTAAATTAATTTAGAGTAAATTTATATATAATAAAGTTTAAAACTTATTTTATACTATTTTTAAATATCGTACTAGTTATAGAACAAATTAAATATTATCTATATAGTTTTAATTTATAAGCTATAGTAGTAGAGGTATATAGTTATATATACTAGTGAATACTTATAAAATATATAGTAATTTAAAAGAAAAATATAAAGTTATATTATTAATACTAATATTATAAATCTATTTTTTAAGTTTATTCTATTTCTAAATAAAATCTGTATGAAAATATATTTAAAATTAATTTAAAATTAGTATATATTATACTTATTATATATATTTGTATATTAATCGAACAAATAGTGTGGCTATGGTGGCTCGGGGCGACTAAAAGGGGTTTTAAAAAAGGAGGAGTATGTGCATGCCTTATATAAATATACTTATTATAATATTTAAGTTTTAAGTAGTATGGCTTAGTAATATTATAATACTCTAAAGAAATTTTATTAAACTAGTAAAAAGACTACGTAAATATTTAATATTTACTTATATAGAAATTCTCTTAAAGAAATATTTTTAAGAGTTCTTAAATGCTAGCCTCTATAGCTAATATAAAAAGGTACTAATTTTATAAATATGTTATAATATATATATATAAGACTTATAGACTAATTTAATAAATATAGTCCTAAGTTCTATAATAGTTTTATTAGAGTAATATAGATGAAGGCATGCACATACTCCTCCTTTTTTGAAATCCCTTTTGGTCGCCCCGAGCCACCACAGCCACACTATTTGTTCGATTAGTATACAAATATATAGAGTAATATAGTTAATTTAAAAATAATAATAAAGGATTCTACAATCGCTTTCTATCTTATATTTTTATTATTATTTTAAATTTAAGAAAAAGAACATTTAATTATTTATAGATTATTATACAGTTCTAAAGTAGTTTCTATATAAATAAGATTATATAATTAAATATAAATTAGTGAGTAATATTATATACTAAGTTATTAAAGTACTTAATATAATGTATATATATATTAAAAAAAGATATACTTTTTACTAATTTTACTTAGCTTAGAATATTAAAACTAGAAAAGTAATAAGTTAAAATTAATAAATAATTAATAAATAATTAATTTAAGACTATTTATATATTTAGGTTACGGAAGAAACTTTTTCTATATTAGGATTTTTATAGATATTACGTCTCTACTAATATAAATAGTATAAGTATATTTTATTTAATATATTTTTAAATACTATAGAATACTAGTATAGTATTTAATAATATAAGCTTTTAGAGCGCTACTATTACTATTTTTTCTTATAAGTATAATACACTCTTTTGATATATTAAGTATAAAGGTATATATATACTTCTCCTTTTTTAAACTCCTTTTAGTTACCCCGAGCCACTACACCCACCCTTTTTATTCGTTTAATATTTATATATACAAGTATAATATAATTATATTATAAATAAACTAAGAATAAATTTACTTTATATAGATACGACCTATAAAATATTAATTAAATAATTATTTACTTTAATAAGACATTCTACATTTTTGAAAAGATTAGCTAGTAGATAATCTTATCCCTTATTTAGGTTTAGAAATAATATTATAATATAATTAAATAAAAAATAGTTATAAATTAACTCTAAATTAATTTAATAATAAAATATTATATATAAGCTACCTAAACCGAAGTACTTATATTAGTATACTAAATTTTTATATTACTAAAAGTAGTTAGTTTATAGTACTTTTTAGTATAATTATAGTCGGATAACCTATCACTACGCTAGATTATAAAATAGGATAACCTAAATTCTACTTATTAATATAATAAGTTTATATAATATTAAATTTTTTTTCTATTTACTTAAAACTATATTATTAATATCTTTACACTACTTAGATAAGTTATTATAATAGTTATAAATAAAATTATCTTATTTATATTAATAAATACTATATCTATTAACTAAACTTTTTAAATTAATTTATATTTAATCTTATATATATATTTATCTATTTATAAAATGAGGAGTATAGCTAGAGTAGCTTAGAATTAGTAAAAGAAGTTTTAAAAAAAGAGAACTATGTATCTATATCTATATATATTAATACTTAGTATATTAAAATAGGTAAGTAAAATAATATTAAATAAAATATAGTATTATACTAATATATATACTTATATAATTAGTTTATTAATATACTTTATGAGTTTTATAAAGCCGCGGCACAACGTAATAATAAGGACTTAATAAATACTAAATAGTTTAAGATAATACTAATAAAGCTATATATAAGTAGTGTAAATTTTAAACCCTTAAAAGTTATATTCTTTTCTTTTAGTAAAAATAAAATATTTTACTAAATATAGTAACGCTCTGCTTATACTCTACTTATATATCTATAAATGAGCGATTACTCGTAATTATCTTTAAAGTTATTAGTAATTACTACTTATAATTATATATAACGCGATTAGCCTAAGGGGTTACTAGATATATAAATTTTAGAATTAAAAGAAGTTATTAGGCTATTACTTAGAGCCTATATACCTAAATATTTAGCTTTTAAGTAAGTTTAGTTATCTATCCTATACTCTATACTATATTATTAATTTTTACTTTTTAAAGTTATATTTTACTATATTATTATCTTTATAGGTCTTTTTTATTTTTAAAATATCTATTACTATATTAATCTTAAATAGGTTACTAACTTACTGCCTATTATACTAACTATTTTTAATAATAGTAATACTTTAAACTAGTATAAAGTCTAAAGTTAACTAGAATCGTCTACCTACGTATAACTTATTAATAAGTTTTATACTAATTTATACGTACGCGACCTTTATATAAAAAATAGCTTTTTTAAATATATTATTTTTAACTACTTTAAAGCCCTCCTTAGTATATTATTTTATATAGATAAATTTTAGGCTAATAGGATTAAGGCTTTATAAAAGTTAATAGTTAATAAAATAAGACTAAGAAACTTAATATTATTAATAGAGTTAGAGGTAATAAAGCGACTTTAGACTTAAATTAATAAAATAAGACGGATCTATTAGTACCCTTATAAAATTAAAAAAATAAAAATAACTAAGTATTATAAACTCCGGAAAGTTCTTTGTTATTATTTAGTAAGTATTACTAATTAGGCGGTAAGTACTATAGGCGGCGTAAATACTAATAATAATAAATATAGTTTCTTTTATTCTATAAGTCTACTAGATAAGCTAAGTGTATATATAACTTACTTTAGTAGGCCTTTATAGTATTATTATTTTAGTAGGAAGTTTAATAGGTAATATAAAGGCTTACGTAAAATTAAATAGAAAAATATTATTTTAAATTATATAATAAGTCTACGATAATATTATTAGTTTATAATATTAGTAGGCGGGGTAAAACGCGATAAAAATAAAATATAAAAGAATAAATAAGCCTGTTATACTCCTACTTAAGAGCTTATATAATTAGTATTACTTTTAAAATATTATTAAACGAAAAAATTCTAGTATAAATATTTTATTTATTTAATAAGAATATAAAATATAAAATATAACTATTATTATTATTATTATTATTATTCTTATTATTATTATTATTATTATTATTATTATTATTATTATTATTATTATTATTATTATTATTATTATTATTATTATTATTATTATTATTATTATTATTATTATTATTATTATTATTATTATTATTAT
>JASEKS010000113.1:145042-284669 GCA_030770415.1 Pleoardoris graminearum | reverse complement strand
GATAAATTAGATATTTTAGTAAATACTAAATTACTTTTATCTTTTAACTAAATTGCGTTCTAAATTTAGAATATTAAATTATAACTAATAAAAATATTACTATAATTAATATTAAAAAAACAAAACTGTAATATAAAAATATATAATATATAATATATTTTAATGTATTAAAATATTAAAATAACTTACTTTTTAATTAAATAATAGGTAGTTCTTTTTTTAACTCTATTATTACTACTTTTTCTATAATACTCCTTTCTAATCTCTCCTATTTACAGTGCTAACCTATTAGAAAATATTATTTATTTATAATTTATATTTTTAATATTTTTAATACTTTTATTAGCGTATTATAATATATTTTTTTAGCGTCTTTATTATTAATTAGAGGTTTTTTTAATTTTTATTAATATTATAACACTTCTTTTTTAAATTATGTTTATAAGAACATTTCTATAATATTTAGATTATTTTCTAATTAAAATTAATTTTTTTTATTTTTAGGGCTTTGAATTAAGTCTCTATTAATAATTCTTTTTACTCTTTAAATTATCTTAGGAACTCTTCTCTTTTTAACTTTATTTATAATATTATTATTATTTTTTTAATTTTAATATATTATATAGTATTATAAATACCTATTAGGAGTTCTTTTAAAGTAAAAATTATTATTAAATTAAAAGTATTTACTTTTAGGAAAACTATAACTTTAAATTTAAACTTTATTAAATATTTCGCTATTTAAAAGGAATAGGAGTCTAGGTTTATAAAATTAAAAAGATATTATTATATACTATAATATTAGTAATATATTACGTAAGTAGTAATTATATAAGCCTAGACTACATTTTTCTTATTAATATAATATTATTATTAGATTATTAATATACTTCAAAAATCTAGTTACGTAACCTATACTAGGCCTAAAAGAGTATAGTTAAAATTTTAGTTAAATATATTTAGTAACTAAAAAGTTATAGAAACTTAAAAAAGGGGTTAAAAAATTTGTTATATTTAGGTAATTTTAATTTATTATAGGTAATAAATAGGTCGAAACTAAAATTCGGTTATAAATCTCTATTATTTTCTCTTTAAAACGGTATAATTCACGTATTTTTAGGCTTAGTAATTAATTTTATATTAATGTTTAAAAATAGTAACTTATAGGAGTACTCTTTTCCCAATGTCACCCCCCTGTAATAATAGCTCGCGGAGCTTACTACTCTTATTAAAAATCTTTTTTATAATATATTTTAATAAATAAAAATGTGTAATTTATATAAAATCTATAATTTCCCCTAGCTTTGTAATCTAAGGCTATAATATAGAATATAAAGAAGGCTTAATAAAAAAATAGTTTAGCTATTAATTATTTTTACGAGTTATGTTAATACCGGAATATTATTTAATTTAAATTTAAATATAATAATAGCTAATTATATTCTAGAAAAATATAAAGCTTACTTAATTTTTTTTAAAAATAAGATTATAGGCTACGAACGCCCGATTATAAAAGAGTACTCTAAAAAAAAAAGTTTATAAACTATAGATAAGAAATGTATTATAAATAATTTTAAAAAGAGAAAGATATTTCCTATTAATATATAAATACTTCTATGTATTTTAAAAACGTATAGAATTTAATAGAATAAAAACGCTTAGAAATTTAAATATTTTTTATTTTAAGAAACTTTTTTATAAACTTAGAGATAAACTTTAAATATATTTAATAAAATTTATTATTAAGATTCTAAAGTAGCGTAACTCAAATATACTAATAATAAAAATTAAGAATAGCTTATAATTAATGTATTATTAAGCCTCCTATCTATACATAGAAATAGGCTTAGATTTTATAGTATTTATAAAACTATTTTTTTTTAGTTATTACTAAGTTTATTTATAGTATTAGTATTACAGGGGGGCGACATTAGGAAAAGAGTACTCTAAAAATTGCCTTTTTTAAAATAATATAACTATTTAGTTATAAGGCCTAAAAATACGAAAAAAATACTGTTTTAAAGAAAAAGACTAGTAGATTCTATTTACCCTAGTATAGGCTGCTTACTAAGAGGTTTAGGGGTAAAAAAAATTAGTAAATATAAAAAATTTTTAGGACCCTACTTTAGACTATAATAACTTTTTATTTAAGGTGTAAAATTTGCTTATTTTTATATATATAATAATAGATACTAAGTTTTATTAGTATATTAAACATTTTTATATATTTATATATTAATTATATAATTATATATAAAAGTCACTTTTTTACATTTTTAATAATAAACTAGTAAATAATATATTACTTATTAGGTTAACTATACTTTGCTCGTACGGAGTATAATTATCTGTAATATTATAAAAAATAGAAAATAAAAAGAAATAACAAATAATAATAGTTATATTTTAATTAATTTTTTCTTCCCTCTATTATTTATATAATAGCTAGATAGGAGTTCTACGCGCTAGTATAGATTATATAATTATATAACTATAATTATATAATCTATACGCTCTGTATTACTAGTAAATCTATTTAAGTTAACTACTCTATATATACTAGTAACTCTTCTTTTTATAGTAATATTATATAAATACTTTATTTTTTTATATCTCTATTTTCTTTTCTATATAAGTGTTCCTCTATTTTAATATATTTTTATATAACTAAATTATAGTCTATTGTTTACGCGTTATATAATAATAAGAAGTAAAATAATATAGTATACTACTACTTATTAATTAAAATTATAGTAAACTAAAATAAAAAGTTAATAACTTTATATATTACACAAAAGTAAAAAATAAAATTATAATAAATAAAAGTAAGAAGTTATTATATAATAATTAAGAAAGGCCGGTCTTAAGCTATATAGAATAGTAGTATATAAAAAAAACCTTTTTTTCTCTATAATAATTTTTTTTTTTTTTAATTTTACCTATTATTATCTCTATACATAGTTTTAGATATTTTTTTTTTTTTAACTTTTTAGCTATTTTTTTTTGTATAGAGTTAACCTTTAATAAAACTTTTAAAATAGTTTTTATTTTATACGGATAGTAGTAGTAGCTATAGTAATTATAATAAGTTATAATTATATCTAGTTTTACTTTTATATAGGCTCCTGTGTCTAGCAGATAGATTTAAATTACTATTTCTACTAAAATAGCTACTAATAGGGCCTTTTTTTTAGTTTTTTATATTAACGTATATATATATTCTTATATAATTCTTTTTATATAATAATATTTTATAAGATAATAAGTATACGGTGTGCTAGCTGCTCTTATATAATATAAATATTATCCTACCTAATAATATTAACTTAACCCTTTTTACCGCGAAGATTATTTACTATAAAAATTACTTTTATATATTCTTAATATAGTTACGCAGAGTTTTAGAGCTATAGCTATATATATAAAAATATAGCAGTAATACTAGACTCTTACCCTTTATAGAGTATTATATATTAGTAAAATACTAGAGTAATACGTGCAGTATTTATATATAATAGTTACGTAAAATTTAGTATAAGTATTATATTTAGATTTTTTTTATTTTTTTTTATTTTTCCTTTGTTTTTCCTTTATTAATATAGAGGAGGATTAGGGATATTTAAAAAAAAAGGGGGTTTTTCTTTATTTTTTTTTTATTTTCTTTAGGTATAATACCTCAAAAAATTTTCTTTTAATATTTATATAATAAAGTAAAAGAATGTAATATATAAAAAAGAAAAAAAAATATACTAAAAAATAATTTATATAATTATTCTTCTCTACTATTTATTACTCTACGTATTAAATTATTTAGTAGATAAATTATTTTAAATATTTAGATTTTCTGTTTAGTATTATAACTCGATTTATTTTTTAAATACTTATATAAAAATATTATATCTTTAAATATATTCTTTTTATAATAAATCTAGATCTATCTTTATTATACGTTTCTTACCTTTTTTTATAAAAGAAGCTTCTTTTAGTACTATTATATTATTTAGTTCGTATAATATATAATTAATTATATAGTTTTAGTTTATAATACTAGCGCGTTTATATAAAGCGGTTTAGCTTTAAAGAGAGTTATTTTTATCTTTTATATAGATAAGGGTTTAATAAAATATATAATTTAATACACTTTTCTCTATTTATAGATACGGGAAAGAGTTGCGTAATATATAAAAGTATTTCTATATAGTATAAGTTTAATAATACCTTAACCTCTCCGTACGCCCTTACTAATTTATAGTAGATAAATAAATCTAATTAACTACTAGTAATAGAGTAGTTAAATAAATTAATTAACTAACTACTAATTAGTATTAGGTTAACTATACTTTACTTATACAGAGTATAGTTATCTGTAATATTATAAAAAATAAAAAATAGAAAAAAATAACAAATAACAATAGTTATATTTTAATTAATTTTTTCTTCCCTCTACTATCTATATAATAGCTAGATAGGGGTTCTACGCGCTAGTACAGATCGTATAATTATATAATTATAGTTATATAATCTGTACGCTCTATATTACTAGCGAATTTATTTAGATTAACTACTCTACATATATTACTAGTATTTAGTATAATAGCCTTTAGTTTCTATAACGGCCTTATAACGGTTAGGGAGTAATAAAATATAATTATTAATAGCTTTTTAAGGTATTTTATTCTACTTCTTATTAGTAGCTTTTATTAAGACGTTTATACTATATAAACTATTTCCTACACCTAAATTAGCCTTTTTATTTTTAATTAATCCTAATTTTAATAAACTCTATATATTTTCTATAGGGGCTAAATTAGGACTATAGGCTAGGTAAGAAAATAATATAATTTTATTATTTTTAATCTAAGTTAAAATTTCTGTAGTTTTATTAATAGGGACGTTATCTTGTTAAAATTACTAGCTTAAATTAATATTAATATAAAGATTATAATTATAATATAATATAATAATATATATATATATATATTATTATATTAATAAAAAAAAGGGGTAAAAAAATAGTATAAAACTTACCCCTTTTTATACTTAGTTTAACCTTAGGTATAAGGACTTTATTTATATAGTCCTTACTAGTATAAGAAGTAAAAAAATTAGGTATTTTAATAAATACTAAATTACTTCTACCTCCTACCTAAATTGTATTCTAAACTTATAGGGTAATATTGTGGCCTATAAAATAATTAATATAAATAATATTAAAAAACTAAAACTATAGCTTAAAAATAGATAAAAAGTTATATAATTTAATATTTTAAAAAGTTAAAATAACTTACTTTATAATTAGCTAACAGCCAGTTCTCTTTTAACTCTATTATTACCTCTTTTCTATAGTATTGCCTTCTAGCTTTACCCCTTTATATTGCTAACTTATTAGAGAATATTATTTTTTTTAAATTTATTTTTTTAATATTTTTTAATTATTCTTTAGTATATTTTACTCTTTTTTTAGCGCTTTCTTTATTAATTATTAGTTTTTTTTTACTTATATTAATTATATAATCCTCTTCTTTTAAAACTCTTTCTAATTGTCTAGTTACAATATTTAGATTATTTTCTAATAATATTCTTTTATTTTCTTTTTTAGGACTTCTAGTTAAGTCTCTATTAATAGCTCTTTTATCTTTTTAAATTAGCTTTTTTATACCCCCTGTATAAACTTTTTTTATATTATAATTCTTTTCTTTATTTTTTTCTTTATTCTTAATACGTTAGATAGTATTATAAATAGTCTTTTTAAGCTTTTATAAAGTAGAAATAATTATAGAAATAGCAGTATTTACTTTTAAAAGTAAATTAATATTATATTCGAGTTTTAAAAGATTTAGTGCTATTTTAAGAGAATAGGAGTCTAGGTTTATAATATTAAAAAGATATTACTATATACTATAATATTAGTAATATATTACGTAATTAGTAATTATATAAGTCTTAGTAATATTTTTATAATTAATATAATTTTATTATTAGATTACTAATATAATTTGAAAATCTAGTTACGTAACCTATACTAGGCCTAAAAGAGTATAGTTAAAATTTTAGTTAAATATATTTATTAACTAAAAAGTTATAGGAACCTTAAAAAGGGGTTACAAAAGTTGTTATATTTAGGTAATTTTAATTTATTACAGGTAATATATATAACGTAACTAAAATTCTTATATAAATCTCTAATATTTTCTCTTTACAACGGTATTATTTACGTATTTTTAGGCTTAGTAATTAATTTTATATTAATTTTTAAAAATAGTAACTTATAGGAGTACTCTTTTCCTAATGTCGCCCCCCTGTAATATTTTTTACCGTCCTTATACACGCTTATTTTTAACTGTATCCAAGGGAATAACTTTTTTTAGCCTATATCTTTTTTGGACTAGTGTCTCGACGCTATAAAATACCTCTCTTTATATAATAGTATTAGTATTTAGTTCTTTATATATATAGTAATATTATTCTAATTAATCTTCTTTAAGTAGTATTTTTTATTAGATTTTTTAGTATCTACGGTTTACGTTAGATATAATACACTTATAAAGTCTTTAATAAAAAATAAAACGTAAATATTTTATATATACTCTAGTTTATTTTTCTATTTAGCTTAACGCTCGTTACTCTCTTATATACTAGACAGAATACTTTTTAGTACGTTTTAAAGAAACTAGCGTACTTAGTTTTTTAATATTTTCTTTCTTCCTTTTCTCGACGCTAATTAAGTAGTTAATTAAAAAAAATATATATAATATAAACGGATACGGTTATATAGTTATAAAAATAGTCTTTTTTAAAATATATTTAGTATATATATTATATTAGTTATATATTTTCTAGCGCGGATTACGAGGGAGTATAAAACTAATAATTTACTAATTCTACTAATCTTTTATATAATTAAGTAAATAAGTACTACTATTCTTATAGTTCTTTTTTATATACTCTTATTTATTAAAAGTATCTAACTATAGAGGTAGTACTTAGGCTAATAGTTCTTATTAGAGGAGAACTACGCTTTATCCTCTATACCTTTATATTATAGGGGGGTGAAATAGAAAAAGACTAATTAAAAACAATATCTTTTTTAAAGTTATATAACTATTTAATTAGTAAGCCTAAATATATAAAAAAATTCTATTTTAAAGAGAAAGACCGGCTTAGTCTATTTACCTACTTATAGGCTACTTACTAATAGGTTTAGGGGTAGTAAAAAATTAGTAAATATAGAAATTTTTTAAGGCTCTATTTTAAGTTAGTATAACTTTTTATTTAAGGTATAAAATTGGCTTATTTTTATATATAGTAAAATATATACTCTATTATATTAGTGTATAAATTATTTTTATAGTTTAATATATTAATTATATAATTATTAATAAAAGTTAAATTATTACATTTTTAATAATAAACTAGTAAATAATAAATTACTAATATTTAGTATAGTAGCCTTTAGCTTCTATAACTACCTTATAATAGTTAGGGAGAGATAAAATATAGTTATTAATAACTTCTTATAGTATATTATTTTACTCTTTTATAATAATTCTTTTAAAGGCCTTTATACTTTATAAACTAAATTCTATACCTAAATTAGCCTCTTTATTTTTATTTAGTTCTTATTTTAAATAACTTTATATAGTTTCTATAGAGGCTAAGGTAGGGCTATAGGCTAGGTAAAGAAATAGTATAATTATATTATTTTTAAACTTGTTTAAAACTTCTATTGTTTTATAAATAGGGGCGTTATCTTATTAAAATTACTAACCTAAATTAGTATTAATATAAATTTATAATTATAATATAATATATATATATATATATATATATTAATAAAAAATGGAGTAAAAAAACTTTATATAATTTACCCCTTATTATAGTCGGTTTAACTTTAGGTATAAAAACTTTATTTATATAATTCTTACTAGTAAAAGAAGTAAAAATATAAAGTATTTTAATAAATACTATATTACTTTTACCTCCTACCTAAATTATATCCTAAACTTATAGTCTAAGGTCTTATCCTATAAAATAATTAATATAATTAATATTTAAAACTAAACTATAACTTAATAATATATAAAAAGTTATATATTTTAATATTTTAAAAAGTTAAAATAACTTACTTTATAATTAGCTAATAGCTAGTTCTTTTTAATTCTATTATTACCACTTTTTATATAATATTATCTATTCTATTATTTCTTTTATATTACTAACTTATTAAAAAATATTATAGTTTTTAAATTTATATTTTTAATATTTTTAATATTTTCTTTAGCGTATTTTAATTTTTTTTTTCAGTTTTCTTTATTGATTATTGGTTTTTTTTTCTTATATTAATAAAATAGTCCTCTTGTTTTAAAAAGGTTAATAAAGTCTTTTTTATAATATTTAGACTATTTTCTATTAATATTCTTTTATTTTCTTTTTTAGGACTTCTAGTTAAATTTCTATTAATAACTCTTTTATCTTATAGAGTTAAATTTTTTATAACTCCTTTATAACTATTTTTTATATTATAATTTTATTCTTTATTTTTAATAATTTTTATAGTATTATAAATACTTTGCTAGGGCTTTTATAAAGTAGTAGCAATTAAAGTAGAAAAATTATTTACTTTTAAAAAAAGTTTAACTTTAGATTTAAGTTTTAAAAAATTTAGCGCTATTTTAAGGAAATAGGAGTTTAGGTTTATAAAAGTAAAAATATTTTTTAATATACTATAATATTAATAATATATTACGTAAGCAGTGATTATATATATAGATTAAATTTTTATTATTAATATAATATTATAATTAGATTACTAATATACTTTAAAAAACTAGTTACGTAACCTAAACTAGGCCTAAAAGGGTATAGTTAAAATTTTAGTTAAATATATTTACTAACTAAAAAGTTATAGGAATCTAAAAAAAGGGTTAAAAAAATTACTATATTTAGATAATTTTAATTTATTATAGGTAATAAATATAACGTAACTAAAATCCTAGTAAAAATTTATATAATTTTCTCTTTAAAACGGTATTTTTTACGTATTTTTTAGCTTAGTAATTAATTTTATATAAATTTTTAAAAAAGGTATCTTTTTTAATTGGTCTTTTTCCATTTCACCCCCCTGTACTTATTATCCTTGTTATCGTCGGAATATGTGTTAATATCTATTAGATCTATATCTAACTCTATACCGTCGTCTATATTAGACCTAGTATATTCGCTCTCGTTAAAAAAACTATTAACTAGAAAACGTTGTCGTATATCGCGTCGGTGCTAATAAAAGTTAATAAAGAAAGAGAGAGATTACTTAAAACTTCTAGCTTAAATAAAAAGGTAAACGATATAAAGATAGCTAATTAAATAGAGAAGTAGAAAAGAGAAAGTAGTCCTTATTAGTAGGTTAGTAAAAGATAAGAAAAAAGTTTTAAATATACTGCTAGTAAGGCGGCTATAGTTTAGGTTATTATAATACTAGCTTTAAAAATAAAAAGTAAGATTATAGCTACGTTATTAACGTAAAATAGACTCTAGGGTATTTTAAACTATCCCTTAACTAGTTAGTATCTGCACTAGCTAAAATAGGTAGTCTAAAAAGTATATATACTTAAGCTAAGCACCGCAGCTTTAGGGTAGTTTTATAGTAAGTTAGCTTTAAAAAACGGCGTCCTAAGTATTTAAAAGTGGTAGCTAAATTACTGTCTAATTATTTAAGGTAGTAATACTAAATATTATACGCTTTAACTACTCTTTTAAAAACCTATACTAAGTTAATCTATATAATTACTAAGTCCTTAATAATATTAATACCTCTAAATAATTAATTATAGTTATTTATAAAGTAAAGTATAAGTAAAAAAGTAGTAGAGTATTTTTTTTTTTACTAAAATATATTCTTTACCTGCTAGAGGATAATACTATATAATTAAATAATAAAAATACTTTTATATATTATAAAGAGTTAAACGCTATAAATTATTTTTTAATAGTTAAAATAAAAAACTAGACAGTATAGTAAATAAAGTATATAAAAGTAATTATAAATAAATTTAGTTATTTAAAATAACTATTTACTATACTTAGTATAAAGGAGTAATAGTAAAAAAAAAACAGGTTATATAGCGTACTAAAATTATTATTAGCTAGCGTTGCGGCAAATACACATAAAATACACGTTGTCTTAAGAAAACGAGACAGCGGAAGCGGTATTGAACGATTCCGGCTGGAGACGGATACCTTGTGAACCTAGGAAGCGATTTTGACAGCATGGTGCCAACGTGAAAGAGTCCAAGCAATTCCATTACCATATAGCAGTGCGTGGGAAGCACCTTTAAAGAAAGAAAAAGTCTTCTGCGTTCACGAGTCGATAGCATGTACAGTGACGCCATATTATAACCCGCGACATTACCTCCGACACACCCAAGTCATCGGGGTAGCCTTTACATCAGAACTTGGCCATTTTACGGACTAGAAGCACGGTAGGGTGAAAACCCGCGGAAGACGGAGAATACTAATGTGGTAACGACACGTCGAGTCCGTCACCCGGACATATACAACAGCCACGAAAATAATTGTATACTCTGTGCTACACTCAGTCTCCACTACCAATCCAGGCGACGTATCGTCCATCAACACGTTGAGACTCAGTCCACCGTCCGGATTATAGTTGTCTCATGCGGCGTCGTGGAGAAGGACCTCGTCGAAGTGAACGTCTTGGTAAGCGTCTAACATCGGTCAGCTCTGTACTTTCCGTTCCCTAAATGACATACCTCAGTGGCATTAACGGTAGAAAACTTCAACGTCTTCGTTCCTGAAACTGGAGGTCGAGCCGAGGTGATCAAACAGCTACACACGTTGGTTAATTCTTTCGTTGGACCTGGATATATAATCGCCCAGATGTAAGACGGCGCCTCTACTTCACCAGGGTCGCGCCTGTCGACAGCGTGTTTTGCGGCTCTAGCTACCTCAGGAGCAGCGGTGACTGTGGGGTGCCCAGGTGCTTCGGCACGCTCTAAGACCGGCGCAGTTGTAATCTGCATCTTAGGAGCGCTGGTCTTCGCTGCTGCCTGCGAACACTCCTTCGGTATCGCATTTTGACAGTTGCGATCGAAGAACTGCGTACCGCCAGGCCCGGAATGCGGATCTTTGATGTTGGTCCCGTTTATGCCCAAAGGCTCGGTAAAGAGTCGACAAGTATTCCATCCGACGAATGGGTACACGGTATCCCAGTTCCACGACTTGCACTTAGGGTCTGCGAGGCACATCTGATGACACATTTCCTCGGTCGCAGGATTGCGATCGTATGGATCGAGCACCGTCGGTTCGCATAATGGCACGCATTTTAGTCCGCCAGGGTTTGGGAAGTTGTAGTCGCCGGTGTCAAAACCTCTGCACTCCATAGATGGCGAGGGACGGGGGCAATACATTGTCAACGTAGGGGTGCTACAATTGTCAGTCCGCTTTCTTGAGCTCTAGGAAAGTAGGTGCGCTAAGTAACGCCATATACCTGAGATCGATCCTTGTCGTGGATGTATATACAATGGGGAAAGTAGTTCTCGTAGAAGTCATGTACGATGTCGTGGAAACTGTAGCGACATAGTCCGTTTGGGCGAGAAAGTCGGTGCACCAGGAAAGTGGGTCGAAACCTTCAGGTTTGTCCGAGGGGAACTTCCTAGAATCCGATCAGCACATTCTATCAATGACGCATGTGTCCATTAGTGTGCTAGAACTCACGGACTAGTCATCTCCCTCATCCGCTCCGTGAGAACATCGTCAGTTGTGCACTCCGCTCCGGTGGTCCACGGCTGGCGAAAGCATGACCTAGAAGGTTCGGTACATGCTCGAGTCCACCAAAGGTCTGTCGTGGCTTTAGTTGGTTCTTGTCGCGCTTCAAGAACAACGTCCACTGGGCTTGCCACCGCAAGATGCGCAAGGGATAGGAATTGACCTAGCCGCGAAAGATGTGTCATGGTTGTAGCATACATAGCAGCTGAGAAATGGACTGGCAATCCAAATTGTGTCACACTATATTGCGAGATGAGGCCTCCTTTTACATTCAATTTTGGCCCCGGCATATACATGGGAGGACCCTCAACGTTTCCCTAATATCGACTTCATATTAAGGAAGTCGTGCGAGTGCACTCTGGTATGCTACTTAATCTTGAGCCCCATGCAAACGATTACGCCCCGTAAGACACACGGACGCAATGAGTAGATGTTGCTGTCTGTGAACGCATATAGTGCATGCTGTCGGGGTTCATGACGGTCCAAATCCACAGCGCCAGGGGAGTTCGCAACCTCCCCAATATTCTATATTCTAGCCTCTGTCGATTGTGCGTGGAATATCGTCGAGGCATGATCAGGCGTTCCCACGCAAGCTATTGATTTACGCCCCGCAGGATGCACGGACATTTTTTGTACGAAATAGGATATCAGGAGCATTGAATATCGCGGCTACGGCGAGCCTCAAAATCATGTCAATAAGCTACCGCCTGTACGTTGTTGGTGATTCAAAAAGTGATCCGGAATTAACAATAGGATTAATCACTGTCACTTATACTAATGCCCTCTGATTGGGCTTCCTGTTCCCAGCTCGGCAGGGTGGTTGTGTCTTGGACGCGAAGGTCCCATCTCAGCCGGGACTACAGTACCTGCGGTACCAAGCTCACTGGGTGGCGTCGCTCCGATCGCTTCGGTATAATGCGGATATTTGCGCTCCGTGACCGGTGTGTATTGGTCGGAAGGATTAAGAATCGATGTGGTACCGGATGCTCCATTGCCAGACACACCAGTTGCCTTGTTTCCGCGTCGCTTGTTTGCGCGTTGGAGGAGAACCAGAATACCCGCGAGGACAGCTGCTATAGCTACAAGGCCGCCGAGGACTATTCCGGCTATTGCGCCTTTTGAGAGGCCGGAGTCTGTGTTGTTGGGCGATGCGGATGATGACGGCCTAACTGACGTAGAAGGTGCTGTATTTGAAAGCTTGATGCGCGTCGTGTTAAAAATGTCTTCGTCGAAACCAATAATTTTTCCGGGTTTGGTGTTGCAGAGCTCTGTGAGAGTCGCGACAACTGTGCTGAATAGTCAGTATTCACTCGTAGCTCCGACATTTCCGTACAGGCCTTACCGTTACCCAGGATTGTCAACCTCTTTCCTTCATAAAGACATTTAATGCAGTTCTGAGCATTGGATGTGTAGTTCCCATTACTGTCGCAGTAATCGTATCCTTCAGGATCGCTCTTAATGCGGTAATCTGAGGCAGCGTAGATTGGGTTACATGCCGAGGAACACTGCTTATATGGTTCGGTCGTTGATATGTTATCCTTTCTCTCATCTGCGAACCGTCCGAACAAACAGTAGTCCGCCGTTCCACGGAGATTAACTATGGAAACCGTTAGCGATGCTCTCCATAAGAGAACTAGCTGTTAACAAGTTTTGCGGGTCGCGAAATATACACTTACACAAAAACCATGTGGTATCCCGTTCTCCGCTCTTGGAATCCTCCCAAGCACTTGTTTGCATACACTTCTGGCAATCGGCAAGCTTCTTTCCGGCCTTTGTCGCATTCTTACCAACATAATCCGAGTCAAGGCATGGTAAATCGGGACCAAATGTCAGCGATGCATTCGCCCAACTCGGATTGCCCTTGTTCGGATTGTCGAGACACTTCTTTGCGCATGGCGAATTCGGGGCGACCTCGAGACCGATCGATACGCCCAAAAGTAGTGCAATGAGCCAAATATGTCGTCTTGTCATTGTAGTTGACTTCTGCTTCAGGTATGATCGTGGAGGACTTAGTTGATGACTCTTCACGCCGAATGAATCCCGGATTATCGAATTTCCGAAAGTCGCGACGAACACAAGGCTGGGGAAAACGCAGCGGAGGGCACTCGCAGCCTACTTGACAAAAATGTACCGTAGCAAGGCGTCCCATCCTGAACGGATCATCATCATTTCACGAGTGTCATGCTGGGGCTGTATCCCTCTAAGAATAGTTAAGCTAGCCGTAACAGGCTTAGACTCCTAATAGGGGGCACTTAGGAAAAGTAGGACTAGAGTTCAACTTGGCCTTGTCGTGACTAACGTCGAAGACAACTGAAAGGAGGTTGCGGCGATGCACAGATATTCAACATCACGCTCAGGACGTTATCCAACTTCAGTACGCCCAAGGCTTGGGAGAGGTGTTGACCCTGTTTCTCGTTGCACGTTGCTTACCTATCTACTCAACGTCGATAGACACTTGTCGGCTGATCGACGGGAGTCAAAAATTGGATATTCTTCTCATTTTTCGAGCGTAGTTTGAAGGGCATCGATGTACGCTTACTCGGTCTAAAGTACTCTGCTCTCCGACACTAAAATGATCGGTGATTTGACGTTTGAGGTCGTCTCACAGCGGAGGATGCCATCATGTGACCATGCTTCAGCGCTGGAGATCTATACGAGCGAGTTGCGGTGATCGCCGACATATAGAAAGTACATGGGTGAATGGTTGGTGATGTGGTGTTCGCGCTGGGCATCACATTTACGATGCGCAGGGCGAAGCTGCGGACGAAGCCAAGCGGATGGGCCGACACAGTAATACCGAAACAGCCACGAAGATTGCTGACTGCATAGGAATTGCACCCACAGGTACCGTCTTTCTGCAGCCGTACGGCCCAAGATTATTCGACTACTCATCGCAAGCTCGCGACCCGG
Organism: Pleoardoris graminearum; assembly: GCA_030770415.1. Classification (NCBI taxonomy): domain Eukaryota; kingdom Fungi; phylum Ascomycota; class Dothideomycetes; order Pleosporales; family Didymosphaeriaceae; genus Pleoardoris; species Pleoardoris graminearum. The sequence goes on along the minus strand of JASEKS010000113.1, from coordinate 269,978 downwards.
AGCTAAGCATGACGTCGATTTCTAAGCCTCGACGCGTCGTACATTGGACGCCATTGCAGCTTCCCATGCAGCTTCAGCTTCTTCTTTATCGTCGGGAAAGACCTAAACGGATCATGCGACAACCAGCACAAATAACAGCACGTTGATTACGGCAAAAGGGCGCACTGAACAAGGACACAAGGGCGACCTGCTGCTAGGGCGGAGATGCATGTTCGGCGACGGCGGAGATGACGATAGCTTCCCATGCATATAACCCCTCACTGACGCTCGTAACCCATGTCCCTCATCCGTCCCCTCACCTGCGTGCAGCTCCGAAGCAGCTCCCGAAGCCTTCTCCGCCTCGCTCGCCCTCGATACACAGCTCGAGCACCAGCCTGCACTCCTTTCCACGCGTCAGCTCCACAGCTACAAGACAGTATGGCGGAACGTCCCACCGGTCTCAAGGCAAACACGGGCATCGAGCTCCTCACCTGGGGCACGCCGAACGGCGTGAAGGCATCCATCATGTTAGAAGAGCTTAAGGAAGCATACGGGAAGGACTACACATGGTAATACCCTTGCGACGATTTTCATGGACGCCTCCTGATGGCGCAATGCGTGCAGGCAGGGAATCAACATTGGTCAAAACATCCAGAAGGAGCCCTGTAAGTGCTTGCGCGATGCCACAGACATTGGACGTTTGTGCTGACCGTAGTCACACCCAGGGTTCACCAAGCTTTGTCCAAACGGCCGAATTCCGGTCATCGTAGATCACGACAAAGGCGGCTTCGCAGTCATGGAAGGCCTTGCGATCCTCAGCTATTTGGCCAGGACATACGATGCCGACCACAAGTTTTCCTTCACCGACCCGCTAGACATTAGCCGCGCCGAGCAGTGGATGGCCTGGCAGCACGGCGGCCTCGGGCCAATGCAGGGTCAGGCGAATCACTTCAACAGGTTCGCCAAGGAGAGAATCTACTACGGCATGCAGCGTTGTAAGTTGACGCGCTGGAGGTGAATTGCAAAGCTGCTGATGGTATTTCGCAAGACACCGGAGAAACGGAGCGCCTCGTCGGCATCTTGAACACGGCCCTCGAAGGCACCGACTACCTCGTTGGCAACAAGTACTCGATTGCCGATATCGCGTCCTACGGCTGGATAAACGCCCTGCGATTCTCAGGTGTGGAGATCGACGACTTTCCGAACGTAAAGGCGTGGTGGGAGCGCATCAGCGCGCGCCCCGCGGTCCAGAAGGGCATGGCAATCCCGTCGAAGTCTCCCTTCGGCAACGATGCCTACGTGCAGAGGCTCAAGGACGACAAGGAGTTCGCGGAGAAGGAACAGACATTGAAGCAGCAGATCAAGGAAGCGAAAGAGCAGTATGGATACAAGTATGCCTCTCCGTGAGTCGCCAGGATTCACATCCAGAACCATCAGCAGGCTCCCTGTACGGTAAGGATTGAAGGTGTCAATGAGGTGACGGAGCGGAAAAGATATTGGAAAATGTTCAATCGTCCTTCCCACGAACACCCCACATTCGTATCCCGACGCTGCACGTGCTCCTCCTACTCTTCGTGTCTTTCAATCTTAGCCACGCGTAACTCACACAGACGCACATGGACCGCTGCTGTTTCAGTGTCGGCGGTTTCTCATCCAACGCCTGCCTTTCGACGGCTTGTGCATCCATGGTCGCGCTGAAACACGTCAGGGTACGGTTTGGCTCGGGACCAATCAACGCGTCGCTTGCCCCCGCCGACAAGGCGGTCTTGGCGTCCGTCATAGGCGCCGGCTTTAGCGATTGGAGATGCAGCGCAACTGGACTCTCTCTCTACACGCCGCTCGGGCGCCAACGTGATCGTGGCCCGTTCACGGTGGCTTCACGATGCACTGCACCCATGACTACGTATAAGAGCTTCAGGTACCGGTAGTCGTACCTGGGTACTCCCGACATCACGGCCTCGCGATCCGCTTTCGTCACATACCTTCACCTTGCCAGCTGCGCTGCCTTGATTTACTACTATAATTATTGTGATTGTGCGCTCCATTGTCAAAATTCCCTTGTCGATCATTTTGCGGAAAGAGCGCCCTTGCAACTGCTTTTGAACACAACCCAACGACGTCACTCCCGATACCATCCCTGCTCAACACCGTTTCCTTGTGCGCACACGCCCATTGACCAGCGACCAACAATAACTCCACCAAGACAATACCATTGTCAATAACATTGTGCGCTGCGAACCAGTCTTTGTCGAAGAACCAACTATAAAACACCCCGCACCGTCCTCTCCTCGCCACATATTTCTTCTTCCATTCGTCAAACTCACAACAACCAACATTTTGAAAACCCTCTTTGCTTCTCGATAAGAGCACCAATTCGGATACTTCCTCTGTTCCTCGACAAAGAGCACCTACTCGACGCCTCCTCTGCCTCTCGCCAAAGCGCACCAACTCAAACTACCTAACACGACACCCGTCAACGTAAGCGCTCCGAGCGGCTACCGAGGCTTTACAAAATCCCTAACATGCTCCAAGTCATCCTCATGGCACTCAACTTCCTCTCGCGCGGCTCTAGGAAGGGCGACAAAGCCGGCATGGCCAACTCCCTCCGGTCCAACATGTCGCTTGGCTCCATCTTCCGCATCGTCATGCGCTTCTTCCAGTTCATCGCGGGCATCGTCGTCATCGGGCTCTACGCGCAGGACCTCCGACGTGCGCACAAGGCAAACGTCGGCTACGATTCCAAGTGGATGTACGCTACCATCGTTGGCACCTTCGGTTCCTTCTGGGCCATCGTGTGCATGCTCCCGCTGGTCAAGGCCTGGTTCCTCTTCGGCGTCGACTTCGTCATCTTCATCCTCTACATTGCCGCTTTCGGCATCTTCGGCAAGATGTTCATGCACGAGGATCCCGAGGGCAACAGCGGCGTCCAGCGCATGAAGAACGCCGTCTGGGTTCTGGTTGCGAACGTCTGCCTCTGGTTCATCACCTTCGTCTACGGAGCCATCATCTTCTGGAAATACTGGAAGGGTAAGGGAGCCCACGCCGAGATGGTCGTCTAGTCCGTCGCTAATTCTCTCTCTTCAGGACGTACGACCTATACTGGCCGCGCCCCTAGGCATCCCCAGATGTCGTCTGTCTAATGCAGACACCCAACCTTCATGGAAAGTCGGCAAGCTTGTGCTGACTTGAGACCCTAGAGGACTGCGATCAACATCACCTTGACCGTTTCCTTCTAGACGCCTCGCCATGTCGGCCCACGCGCAGGTCGCATCCTGTTGTCTTCTTGTTCTTTCAGCTTCCATATACCCTGCGCTGCCTACGAGCACTCCATCATTACTCGAGCATTGTTTTGTATACCACATATGCAAGCGTATCTATCCCCTAATATCATTGCTTTTTCCATTCTCATGCAGCGCATCCTTCCTTTCCGTGGAGTTTCTCAGATTCGCATTGCTCACACTAGTTCTTTCCCATGTCTCAGCATCGCATCGCACGTCCCACTTCTTTCTCCTTATCGCAACTAACTCTATGGTGTCTGTTCATGTTGTATGTTACGCGTTGATGTTTTTTCGCACCGTCAGTCACCCGTATCGTCCTTAAACGCACACTTATCTATATCTAGCATCTAACTGTTTACGTAGTCTCTTACAGCTAGGATAACTTCATATAGTGCCTAGCTTTTCAATTCAGTCACTGGCCGGCAAAGCGCTCAGCGGTTTCGCCAATAGTATTCTTAAAACCTTTTCTCGCAGCTCCGATGTTCATTCTCGAGGTAACAGGAAGAAGAGTCAAAATCTTCACCGTGTGACGCTCTCTCCGTTATTCAAGACACGTCGTTCAAAGCCTCTGTTCGACGGAAAGCGCTCTGGAATGGAGATGGAGTTGTGACTCCCGAAAGCGTGACCTTCTAATCCAAGCGCATCGCTAGTACACGAGCCCTTTGGCACTTGGTTGCCCCGTAATGAGCTCCGCAGATGTGATGCACGCTGAAAGCATGAGGCGGAGCAGCTTCCATGGCCCGCGTTGATGAATGTCATATGGCAAGTACTATGGTTGCAAGGGTAAATATTCACAATTCTCCACTTTTTCTCATTCACGCTAGTTTAGGTTATAGCTAATAATAGTGCGTATAACCCGCTTAGTAAGCGAACAGGTCTATAGTGGCAATTATAAATATTTACCCTTGCAACTATAGTACTGTGGTTGTAGGGGTAAGTATAGTTACTTTGCTACTGTGGACCTCGTAAACCTATTTGCTTACTAAAATATATACTAAGTCTAAAATAGACTAGTATATAGTATAACTAACTTTTTTAAGTATAAACTTTTTAAACTAGTATACTTTTAGTTTAGAGTAACGACGCTAGTATATATTAAGATTAGTATATATTTTAGTAAGTAAAATAGGTTCACGAAGTCCACAGTGGCAAAGTGACTATACTTACCCCTACAACCACAGTACTAGCCACACAGCTGGGTCCAAGGGTGAAAGGTTGAGCGTAGTGGGTACGCCGGCAGACCCTGCCGTGGGGCAAAAACAGAACGCGAGGGGTCCATGGTTGAGCAGCAGAAAATTACGCAAAGGTCAGGAACGTCTGTGTCCAGCGTGTCTACGCGGGTTGAACATGGCGGCTCCTGCTGGCTTCGTGGGCTTATTTCATACCCACATCGAAAGTTCCCAAAATGACTTGACAAATCCGCTCATCGAGGCAGCAGAAGCAAAACCAGGTACACTAGTGTACGGTGGGGCTGCCAAGACACGCTAGGCGCTAAGCCGCCTGCCCTGTGGCTGTGAACTCGTCATAAGGCTGGGCTAAAGGCGATGATTCAGGCAGCTATAAAGGAATCACCCCACTTCACATAACATACAACACGCAACCCACTCTTACCGCCAGCTTCGGAAAGGCACTCTAATACAAGTATACGTAAGGACACTCGATGTACGGACAACAAGGATACGCACAGCAGCCGCCACCGGGATGGAATCAGCAGTACAACGCACCCCCGCAACAGAATAATTGGGCACCGCCGCCTCAGCAATATGGGGGACAGCAAGGCTATCCTCCTCCCCAGCAAGGCTATCCCCAGGGTTATGGAGCACCACCTCCTGGTCAAGGTTATGGTCAGTACGGCGCACCTCCTCATCAAGGGCAGGGACAGCAATGGCCACAGCCTCCTGTTCAACAAGTTGGTTATGGCCAATTACCGCCTCAACAAGGCTACGGAACTCCTCCGCCGCCGCACCAGCAGCAGTATGGCGCGCCTCCGCCGCCTCAGCAGTATGGCCAATACGGAGCTCCTCAGAATTTCGGCCCCCCGACACAGGCCTCTCTCGGTTACGGCCCTCAACAGACAGCGAACATCGACGTAGCACAAGACATTGAAGGAATCCGCAAGGCCATGAAGGGTTTCGGCACCAACGAGAAGGCTTTAATATCAATCTTGGCGAAGAAGGACCCTATTCAGATCAACACCATTCGCCAAGTCTACAACCAGCGAATGATGCGCGATTTGATCAAAGATCTTGAAAAGGAGACCTCAGGGTATTTCGAGAAAGGCCTGGTTCAGATCGCTCGTGGTCCGCTCATCGGAGACTGTTACACGTTACACGAGGCAATGAAGGGACTCGGAACGAAGGAGGCAGCTCTCGATGATGTGCTCGTTGGCCGATCCAACGCCGACATAAATGCGATCAAGAGCGAGTATCAACGCATCTTCGGCAAGAGCCTTGAAGCTGATCTTAGGGCTGATCTTTCGGCCGGAACTGAACAAATGTGTAAGTGATGACTCAATGGTCACTTCGAAATCGCAAAACAGGTGCTAACATTGCGTTTAGACATGATGATCATCGCTGCACGCCGCGCAGAGGACTCAGCTCCCGTCCACCCTCACGACGTGGAGCGCGACACCACCGAGCTTCAGCGCGGAATGGGCAATATGATCAGCAAAAACGCCAGTTCCGTCTGCGACCTCCTATTCACCCGCAATGACGCCCAGATTCGCGCCATTGCCCAGTGTTACCAGCAGCGCTTCCGTGAGCCTTTGGTCAAAGCTATAAAGTCCAAGTTCTCAGGTCATATGGAGGACGCCCTTGTCCTGCTGGTCGAACGAGCAGTAAATCGGGCTGAGGCCGAGGCCACGCGACTGGAGGAGTCGATGGCTGGTATGGGCACCAAAGACGAGCTACTGGTGCAGCGCGTGGTCCGATGCCACTGGAATCAGGGCTTCATGCGTGCTGTGTCGGATGCGTATCAGCGCAAGTATGGCAAGAGTCTCGTCCGAAGAATTGAGGGTGAGACACGGGGTGACTACGTAAGTGCATTATGTAATCCGGAAGTGAACTTTACTGACTATGCTTTTTAGGAGAGGTTAATGGTTGCCTGTGTTGCCTAAAGTGGCTGATCGTTTTGTTGTTTTGGTCCCTTTCATTTTCTTTGTTTCCATGACTTCTACGAATTCTTTAGACGACACAGGTATGGGTAATGGTATGCCACAAGGGCTGGATCTGGTTTCTGCGATGCAACAGCAACAACTGAATGTCTGATAGGCCTTCATTCTCTTAACAAATTCATTCCTCAGCCTTTTCCCTGTCTTCTTCCTCCGGATGGCGTGGTACTAATGTCTGCTAATCCACAGGTACTGGTCCATGTATACACACCTTCTTGGACGACATACGTGTCTCAAGAGCGCAGCGTCTTTATGGCCCGATATATTGGACTATGGTTACTAGCAAATACCCACCCGTTGGCGACCTTTGCAACTCTCCGCTCTAAATTGCAACCGTGACAGAAAGCAAAGCCAAAGCACGCAAGTACCATGGCAAGATGACGAATTTATTGTCCTTGCCGGGTCGATGCAAACCTATGGGGATGTCGGTGTCGCCGTAATTTGCTGCACAAGGGCAGAGGTCACAGACGGATAGACTTTGCGCATTCCAACAGAACAGAGCACGGTCCGGTTCCAAAGAAAAAAAGTAGTGTTTTGGCAATTCACAACAACTGGAATCGCATTTGCCGCTTTGCGGGAAACTATGGATGGGTAAGCGACACATCCTCGATCGAGGTATTCTATGCTAATCGTATCTATCCCCCAGATTGCGCTTCATCAAGCGATACTAGCTGATTCATGCCACCACAGGTTCTGACCTGAAATGGTTCCTTATTCCCTCAACACTGCATAATGATGCATGTGGCTTATTTCGGCATCGAGCGGCTTGCTGTATGAAAGTGTTGTGAACCATCGCATTCACCGGATTTGATGGGTTCTGTCTTTCTGTTCTTGTGACTTGTAATATATATGCATATATATATATATCCATTAATCGAGCAAAGGGTTGTAACTTGTAATTTAAGGCTATTGTTGCGTGGCCTGGGCAAAACTTTGGAAAGGTTGCAATCACACGATCTCACGTGACACGGGTGAGGGGTTGAGCCACGGTAAACTCCAGCGGTTCCATCTATCACACTGTCACGGATGCAATTAAAGATCTTGTGCGTCCATGTACCCGCAATATTGCACCAATATATGCACTAGAATGTTTCAACATAGATTCAGGCATCCGCGTGGAACTTGCGGGATCAATTTGCCTTGTCGGATAGTAGCACGCTTAGGATTTCCACACCCCGTCCGACGGACTGGAGCGATCACAGATGATGAACACCATCCGCTGTGTTCTTTTCAGCGACCGGATGGTTGTCGCGCGGGGGACATTGAGTATCTCAATTGGTTCGCAGGAGAGAAGATCACTGCATCGCTTGAAGACGAAGGCCTAAAGACATTGTCCGAACAACACACGGTCCGCAGCTAGCCGTTTCCTGTCACACCAGGTCGAGCAGTTTATGCCATTGATTGCTGCATGATTGCGATGGTTCCAGTACAGCGCATCACACCTGGGCATGGTCTCTCCCCACACTTTGCATCAGGAACTGTATCTCTGGACGTCATGCCTCTTACGAGTATAAAACGAGCATCCTTTTTCGCGGTGTCTGCTCTGCCAGGCACTAAGCCTTCTACTTTACACTTCATACATCCTCCCTCTCATCAATATGTCTGCGATTCTTGCAGCTTTCCTTCTTACCTCGGCCGTCAATGCCAAAGTGCTTCCTCGCGATGGGAATGCACGGCCGACCTCAAGACCGGTATTTACCGCGCTCCCGACAGAGACAGTATTGCCTCCAACCTTCATTGGTAGTTCGGTCTTCCTATCCTCCTCAGCGTCAGGCTTCGACGGTACCCTCTCGATTGCCATTCCCAGCCCTGCCGATTACACAACTACCACGGTCTCGGCTTGCACCAAAGCCGACGGCGAAGTCATAGACTCGATCGTGGTAGTCGGCGTTCCCACTGGCACCTTCTCGCCAGGAGTAACAAAGACCGTCGCCGTTGTGCCGCAGGCCGAGCCCACGACCGTGACCTTCACTGACTATCCCCCAAGCAACGCAACAGAGGTCGTCATTATCCAGCCGCTCCCTGGAGAGTGTGGCTCGTTAGTCACACGGGATCCTGCAACGGACGAGCCGTCAGCCATGCCCACGGCCGCAGCCTGCCCGGAGATAGGATGCTCGGGTGAAATCTCACGCCCAGCTGAGACCATCATCGACGCCATCAACAAAGTCACGCAGCTCTCGGCTCTTCTCCAGCGCACAGCGCAGAAGATCGGATCGGGAGCATCGCCCTTATCCTTCACCTCATTTGGCAACCCGTTCCCCACCACCGTCTCCGGAGACACACCCGCAGACACGGCGCTCGTGCAGGCCAACCCCATCACCGACGTGGCCCTCGGCCTCGGCGGCGTCACGAAGTCCCTCGCGCTGTCCCTCCCCGCCTTCGAGTCTTTCCCGCCGTTCGCGCCGAGCTGCGCCTCCGACACCATTGTCAACGCCTGGGGCGCGTTCGTCCGTGTGCACCAGGAGCTGCTGTCCATCCTCATCGGGCGCTCTGGGCTGCTTGAGCGGGGGCCCATCAAGCGCGATGACATGGCGGGCGACTATGTGCTGGTCGGGAGGGAGGCACAGGGCTTCGCGGGGAGGCCGATTGCGGCGGCGCTGAGGAAGCTGGAGGGGTCGGTGGACAGGCTGGCTATTGCGCTCGTGTATCTGGTGCCGAATAGAAGTGAGTGTACGGAGGAGTCGGCCAAGGAGCTGAAGAAGAGAATTCAGAAGGCGGAAACGAGCTATGATGGGTGAGCGAAGCGGGCCATTTTGCATAGTGTGGATGGTGGTGAGGTGGTGAGATGGCGGGTTTACTTCTTGACGCTCCTTTGCCTCAGCTTGTTGGATATGAGGGTAGGTATGTAGCGTTGATCACGAAAGTAGATGACCAGAATGCAAGAAGGTTGCTAGCTGCCCAGGTGCCCAGGTGGTGCCCAGGTGTATCCAAGTTCACGTGATGAGCCTCGGATGCATGCCCGCCGCCGGCCTGTCAGTCTTGCGATGCTGAAAGCACTCTTCCCGGTCTTCCGTCAATAAACGCAGGTTGTTACGCCTAGTACTTTCAATGCACATGTACACCATACCCTTCCCCCATTCTGCCACGTCGACGGCTCGCTGTACGAGCCCGATGATTCGGTATAGGAGCATGGCAACCTTTACAGAGCATCAACGCACCATCAGAGCAGAAGCGATGGCTGCAGCTTACCCTCGCACCAAAGGAGCGTTCAACATGGTTACGAATGCCTGTACTGTGGCTTGCACTTCGTTAGGTGTTCTAAGACGCGGCTTGGGGTCCGTGCGTCACCCCAGCGATGGCGTGTTTATTTGCGTGCGTCACTTCCCAACCACCCCAGCCACCGCGACACGCTTACCAGCCACACTGGAGAAGAAGACAAGTTCTAGGGGCGCGACAGCTCCGCCTCCCCATCAATACCCCTCTCATCGCTACAGACCACTACGCCTGACTATTTTGCCAGTGAATACTCGCTGCACTGCACCTCTGCGAAGCGGCCTACCGCGTACCACACCTTGATCGAGGCACCGCGCTTGCTCCAACGCACCACACGATTGTTACCCGCTGCATAGCCCGAGCAGCGGCCCATGATGGCGCCCTCCCCGCTCACCATCGCCTCCAACCTGGCCGGCTTCTCGCCAGTTGCCGTCCACGACATCAATGTCGCGAAGCGCGAGGCGACGCGCAAGATCGACCCATCCGTGGGCGCAAAAGACCCACGAACATACAACAACCTGGGGTTCCAGATACTCTTCGCTCTTATCGGCCTTGGCATGGTAGTGGGGGCGTTGTGGTTCTTCTTGTGGGCCAAGAACGGCGGCTTCAAGTGGCAGGAGGGCGACTGGGAGGACTATAAGTCGACGGTGCTTCGCCGGAAAGGACCGGACGGAAGGACACTGTCGAACGCCACCAAGAGCACGAAGCTGGGCGGCGGCAGTGTCGTCCACGGCGGCAGCTACGGCGCCCCGACCAACGTGGGGTACACAGACGAGACGGGCACGACTGTCAGCGAGATGCGCGAGGTCGAGGAAGGCAAGGGCCGCCACCACTTCGGCATCCGCGGTGGTGATGCGGAGAAGAAGAAGAGGAAGAAGCGCCACGAGCACGACAACGACTACAAGGACCCCGAACTGCGTGCGTACCGCGACGAGCGCCCTGCTCGTGTTGGCGGGCTCAACCGCCAGGCCGATGGCATGTACACCGACTACTCCGCTACTGGTACTGAGCCTAGTGAACTGGGTTCCAACGTCTCTTCCCGCCCGCTTGTCAAGGATAAGGGCAAGGACAAGAAATCTGACAAGGAGAGGAAGAAGGAGAAGGAGAAGGAAGCCAAAGCCAAAGAGCAGCGTGCCAAGGAGCGCATGCGAAAGGCTAAGCTTGCAGAGAAGGAGGCCGCTAAGACCGCCGCCGCCGAAGCCAAAGCCCAGAAGGAGGCCGAGAAAGCGGCCGCAAAGAAGGAGAAGGCCGAGCAGAAGAAGGCAAAGAAGGCCAAGTCCGAAGTTGCGCCCTCTGAGATTGGCGGTCCCGCAGTGACCGAGTACACTGCTCTTCAAAGTGAATACACACACGAGGCACCCAAGACGGAATACTCTGCTCCCTCCGAAGCTCCCGCCCGAGCAAAGTCTTCCAGCCGCCGTGCTCCTCCTTCCGCCGCATACTCCTTCGTTACCGGCGACGACCGCACCGAGTACACCGGTACTCACACCGACGCGTCCAAGTCCCGAGCTGAGGCTTCCGAAGTTCAAGAGTCCTCCTACTACTCCGATTACCGTCCCAACGCCGAACGCAGCCGTGCCTCTCGCTCTCAGTCCCGTCCACGCAAGGAGTCTCGCTCCCGCCCGTCCTCGCAGGCTCCCCGCAGCAACTCCCAGTCACCCCGCAAGCAGCATCGCTCTTCTCGCGCCGGCCCCTCAAACCACTCGGATATCTTCACTGCCGCCAACGGCGACCCGCATGGTACCATCGCGTACCCATGCCACATCCCCGGCTTGAGCACCGCTGGCAGCGTCTCTCCCTACGACAGCGTGAGCCAGGCTGGTGCGCCGAAACCGCCGAGGACGGAGCACGGTGGCAGGGACGTCATGGCCGGCTACCGTAGGGGCGGTGTCAGGACCGTGCGGCGCGATTCACTGAGCGATAGCGATGCTTGAAGAACAAAGGTGGGTTTGGCATGGTACGGCGTTTGGGTTTCCTTGAAGCGATCGGCTGTTTGAGCGAGCGACGACATTCAGATTGGTTTGTGCATATTGATTGTGCAGTGTATAATGATACCAAGCGATGGAAACACGATACGAGTAAGAATGGCTGGTGGTCACACGGTGGACGGGAAGGGAGATGGAACGGAGCAGGGACTGTATGTAGCACCAACAACCACAAATGAAACGACTCACGATCTCTATCTCCTCCCTCGTATTCGCAAGCACATCCAGTCTTGTGATTATTCGTCCTCTGGACTAGATATTGCATGGTACAGTATGTGATATCTCTATGCAGCTGCCAGTACAGTCACCTTCTCTGTCCTGCTCCAGCAGCCTATCCCAACTATCCCGTCTCTCTCCGTCTCCGTCTGTATCCAAACGCTAATCCACCACCGAGCCATATCACGCACAAACATCACGACACAACCAGCACGTCTCGCCGTCACCGTAGAAACAAAAAGGGTATATTCCACGACCTGCCTAGCACTACCTAGACCCAGAAACAAAGGTACAAGTACTAAATCATACACTGCATTATCGTTTCGTCTTTGCGTGTCCAGCCCAGTCCTGCTGAAATGGAAGTGGAAATGACTACGTGGGGAATACCGTAAGCGCCCTATGAATAGTCCGCCAGAGGGAAAGTCGGCAGAGCTTTCGGTGGTGAGGAGCGTAATGAGGGTGTGAGGTCTGTTTGAAGTAGGGTGAGAGGGAGAGATACTCGAGTGTGTGGGATCGATGTCGTTCAATTTGGGGATCACATGGGGTGTGGTGATGACGACGACTGTGGCGGCGACGCTGCGGTCCACGTGACTGGGACGCGCTCCACGAAGCAGTGAGTCGTCACGATGCAGCGAGTCTACAACTCATCCTTCACACGCTTCGTCGCCTGGGTCGCGACGCTGCTCGCGCTGCTGGCCGCCGCCCCCGCATTGGTGGCCGCAGCAGCATAGAGCTCGCTGATGCGTGAGTTCGCGGCCTCGACGGCGGAGGCAAGCCTAGCGCTGGCACTCTCCACGGCGCCTTGTTCCGGTCCGTAAACAGCGCTGCTAACCGCCGCCGCAGCGCTGGCGGCCCTCTCACTAGCCACAGAAGCAACAGAACTATACACGCTGGCAGCCGCAGCCGCGCCATTCGAAGCAGACGCCGCATACCCAGTCGCCGTGGGCGTGCCGAAGATAGCCTCGCTGATAGCTGCTTGAGCGCTAGACGCTATAGCAGCGAAGTCACGGGATGCTTGCGCAGTGCCGTAGATAGCTTCGCTGGCCTTAGATTGAACCGAAGCGTACGCACTGGCGACGGACTCGCTCGCTTGCTCTACGGTACCCTTCTGCGTTCCGTAGACAGCGACGGATGCGCTGTCTACCGCGGCGTTGAGCCGGTCGTTGACTTGAGCAAGGATGGTCTCGATAGCGGGCGGAGACGTAAAGACGGAGCTGATTACAGAAGCAGCCGAAGCGTAGGCGTCTTCAGCGTATTCGGTCGCCGCTTCAAAACTCTCACCTGCGTAGGAACTAGCAGCTTCGTAGTTCTCAGAGGCAAAAGAGTTGACGGAAGAGACGGCCGCTGGGAGACCGGTGTAGTATGCGGAAGAGAAGCGCGCCATTACGCTTTCGGTGAAGGCCGGTTCTTTCCCGACAACCAGTTCTGATATCAGGGCTTGAACCGCGGCAGCTTGTTCGGCAGCCTGGGCGGTAGCTTGTGCGGCATAGGCACCGGCTTGGGAGTATACTGAGTCTGACCACGGGGTAGGGGCACCATACACTTGACTGCTAGCCTTGGCGATTAAAGCCTCCCAGTTTTGGCTCGCTTGAGACGCAACCGATTCGGTCCAGGGAGTCTGAGAGCCGATAATACCAGAGCTGGCTTGTGAAGCTAGAGATTCAGCGGCGTCTTGGACCTTTGCCGCAGCCGACTCTGCGGATCCGGACACATACGATGCGTACGAGCGAGCAGAGCCAGAAACCTCGGACGCGACCGATTGAGCCCAAGGCGTCTCGGTGCCGACAACACCGGAGCTGGCTTGGGATGCCAATGAAGCAGCTGATCCCGAAGCTATTGAGGCGAGGGATTCGACAGTGCCTTGCTCCGGACCATAAACAGCGCTGGAAGCAGCACCTAGGAACTCCGAGTATCGGGCATGGGCTAGTCCAATCGCCTCGTAGTATTGCCGGCGGGCGGCCTCAAGAGCTGGAGATCCCGTTGGTTGGGAGGAGAACTGAGCAGACGCTTGGCTCAAGCCTTCGGACAGCCTGGACGATGCGATAGAAGAGACCGACTCAAAGTAGCCCTGGGTGGGTCCAGCAGCGTAGCTCTTTGCGGACTCGGTGTACTGCAGAGCAGCGTCCAGTCGCTCACTAGCGGCTGCCAGTGAATCTGAGTATGCCTTCTCAATCATTGAAAGCATGGTCTCATGAACAGGCTTTGCTGTACCAGAAACCAGTACAGACAGCTGAGATTTGGCGTTCTCGAATTGCTCGTTAGCGAGGCTGACAGCTTCATTGTAGCGGGAGCTAGCGCCAGTGCGAATAGTCTGAATGACTGCAGTAGGCGTAGGTGTGCCATAGATAGCGTAAGATGCCCTTTTAAGTATTAGTCGATGATATCCTCATCATAAGGAACAAACTTACGCTGTAACAGCTGATGCAAATCTATCCGACGCAAGGCTGGTAGCACTGTCCAGAGGCGGTTGCTGAGTTCCGTACAGGACGCTGGAAGCAGCAGCTATGGCCCTTGCGTACTGCTCACTGGCAAGCGAAGTGACGGACTCAGCTGTACCTTGGGTCTTCGTGGGCCTAAACAAAGCCTTACTGACAGCTCGGCTCAAATCGGACGCCTTGTCTCCAGCACCAGCGACCAAACTCTGGATTTTCTCGGAGTAAGTCTCGTCCCCATCATCATCGATCTCATCGTCGAATATGATCTGCTTAGCTTCCGCAAGGACTTGTGCATTTGCACCACCCAAAACTTTCTTTGGTGCTTCTGACGCTGCGGACACGGCTTCTCCAGCATTGTCCTTTGCGGCTTTCGCTGCCCTTTCAACATTCTCCGCTACCTTGGAAGCTCCACTGCTGACCTTGTCCTGGCCACTGTCGGCAGCTTCCGAAGCTTCCGAAGGAGCCTGGGAAACTTCGGACTTCACAGCCGAAGCTAAGCTTCCAGTAGCTGGAGTTTCCGAGCCGACAACGGCTTCAGACTGCCTTGAGGAGGCGTCAGAAACGGATGCCTTGGCGGAAGATGCAAGGCTCTCGGCTGCCGGGGATTCGGAGCCTACCATACTCTTCGAGAGTTGTGATGAGACGCCGGAAGCCGATTGCTTAACAGCCGAAGCCGATTGCTTAACAGCCGAAGCAACGCTCTCGCTAGCGGGCGTCGATGAGCCGAGGATGGCCTCAGAAGCCCGTGAAGTGGCTGCTTGCGCATCCTCGATGACTTGTTGAGCGGCCTTGTACGCCCTGACCGGTACCTTCTTGTCCGAAAAGTCGTCGCTGGCATCTCCGGCCCAGATTTTCCATTTGGCCACATCCTTGAGGTGTACAAGCTCGTTAACCATCTTGGACGCAATCGACATGGCTTTATCTTCGAGCTTTTGTGCCTCTTCGTGCGCGGCCTTGAGACCATCGTGCTTGGCACCCACAGCTTCGACCTCTTGTTGCCACTCTTCAAGCGTGTTTCTCAGCTTATGATAGTTTTTCCAGTCTGTATATTCGACACCATCTGTCCATGCCCAGCGCATGCCGACCTCCTGGAGACCCAGACCGTGGATCTTCTCAAGAACGTCAACCGTGCTTGCAACAGCGGCGCGAACAAGGTTGTCAGTTTCTTGATCGAATGTCGCTTTCCAATTCCTAATTGCTTGCGACTTTTCCTTGACAGCTAGGCCAAGCTCGCGTGTCTTGGCCATACATTGCTCGTAAGCATGCTCCAACTGCTCTTCTGTTGCGTCTTCGGGCAGCGATTCTACCGTTCGTTTAATAAACTTCTTTAGCGCGGATATAGTTGACTCTGCGGTCTCCTCTAATTGCACGATCAGGGCGGCGCCGTATCCCTGTACGCCGTTTTCGATCTGTCGCTTGGTGATCTCTGCAACACGCGTGTCCAGATCTTCGGCACCCTTGTCGGCGGCAGTTGCGAACTTGGTCTGCCAATCTCGGAGGTCTTTATTGAGCTTCTCCCGAAGCTCTGCACCGGTGAGCTTGGGCGGCTCTGGCTGTGTAGACGTCTTGGTTTCAGCTTCAGCGCCTGTTGGCGTTGTACTTGATTCGGAGCCAAAGAAATCGTCGAGCGCGCCCCAGCCCGACTTTGCAGATTCAGTGGCGGCGCTTACAGACGAAGAGATGGCGGAAGAGATAACATCAGTAGACAACATCGCTTCAGTCTCGGGCGATGCGGTCCTAATCGGTCGTTAGTATCACGAACCCATGGACGAGGATGATAATGGCTTACGATGATAAGTCAACGGCTTCAAGTGCCGACTCAACTTTCTGCTGGTCCTTGTACCTTCCAAGCCTTTCGCGGATGCGCACCAATTGAGGTTCCACATTGTCACCGTAAAGCACTCGCACGTACGGCCAGAGAGTACGGGAAACAAACTTCCAGGTTGCATCCCTGCCAGACTGAACAGCAGGGAAAATTATACGTGTCGTCACGGAGTGTCCTTGGGCATAACCCTTGCGAGCGTATGGCAGTACCGCTTCGTATGCCGGAAGGATGCTCAGATGGTAGATGTCGACCAGGCTGGTCTTTGTCTGCTCAAGATACGGGCTTACAGCATCGGAGGCTGTCTTCACATGGGGCTCAAGGTGTTGAGCATACTGAGCATGTGCCTTGTTTTGGATGTTCTCAATCTGTGGGCGTGCGGTCCTCGCCCATTCGGCCTCGGCATATCTCTGCGCTTGTTCCACACGATGGGCACCATAGGTAGCGTACTGATTCTTTACAAAGGTGGAAGCGGGGGTGTAAATGCGCTGATCGAAGCTATCCACGTAGGGCTTGACCTTCTCGACCTGGGGCGCGACGTAGGCCCGGTAATAGGGATCTAAATACGGAGCGGTGTACGAGCGGGCGTCGAGGTAGGGCTTGCAAACCTTTGGAGACGTTTCGGATAATTGCGGAAGCGACGAAGGGCATCTAAACAGGAACGTGATGATGAGATACCAGGATAGCAGTCTGTAGAAAGTTAGCATGCTGCAAACTCATTGGAGGTGGTACACGGAGCAAGAGACAAAAGGCTGCAAAGCAACTCTACTCCTTTGCGAGACCGACATACCTCCCGACAACATTGGTCAAGCTGCCTGTCCATGTCTTCCTCGGCTTCCTGTTGGTGTTGTTTGATCGTGCGGCAGGAGCCGCCATCTTCGATTTGTCGGCGTGCCCGTTTAGTTGTCCATTCAGTTTTCCGTTGGGCGCGATTTTGTTGCCCTTCTTCGCCCGGCCATTGCTGTGGCCAGCCATGGCTGTAGCGCGGAAGCGTGCGGCGAAGTGTGCGCGAGGGTCCGTGGCTGCCGGTGTTCGCGTGCTTCGGGCGGTGCGAGCTGGTACACTACGTGGACAAGCCTCTGCACTGAAGTCAGCAGGCGGAGGGCGCAGATTGATATACAGAGACGAGACACATATAGAGCTGCAGGCGTCGAAGGCGAGCGTGGGAGCGACAGGCGGGACCAAGCTCCAAACATGCAGGGATGATGTCAGAGCACGTGCGATTCGTGTGCGATCATCCACCTTGGACAATCGCACAATCAATTCGCAATGGGACAGACAAGAGAAGGGCGGGAGGGGACACGGTGTGGTGATGAGACGAGTGTTTTCGCGGCCAGGGCACGGGGGGGTTGCGTATCAGGACATGCGGGTGGGCAAGTTCTGGCTGGGGCGTGTCCCTGTTATTACGCCGTCCGCTTTCTCTTTGGCGGCATCGTATTTGCTGCAGCTGTGACGCCATTGCTGGTCCGACGTGCATGATGATGCTACGATGAGCCGGGAGATGGTTTGCGACTAGCTACAGCTCGATTCGCAGGTCGTCTTCCTGAGAAGCTACCTGTAGCCCGTGCTGGGCGAGTACAGGCCATAGAATCTGGCTACAACTGACTCTGCATTGTGCTGTGCGTTGCCCTGGGATGTGTGTTGTCACGCTGCTTGTAAAGGAACGATGCAAATGTCCGTTGAAAACATGTGGCCAGTCGTTCGCATCTTGTTGCATACGCTGGACATCGGTCGCGTGCATGGTGCATCAGGGCTGAGGAGCTAGGCCCCGGCTAAGCAAGCGCGACCCGGACCCGCTGCGGCGGCGATTGCCCTCCACGTCCGCCCTCAAGCCAGAAGCCATCAACCGTTTTCCTTTGCGGCTGCTGCTATACACCCACGCCACCTGCGCCCTCTGCTCGACCTGCGCCCGTGCTCGGACTTGATTTACTAGCTACTGACGCGGCCCCACGCTGTCGCTCACCGTGCCCTCCGATGCGCTCGTAGGCCCCCACCGCGGCATCAAGCCTCCCCTCAACCACGCATCCTTGGTCTACCGCCCTCGCGCTCCCGCTGAGCCATGGCTTCCCCAGAACACGCCGACTCGATCGCATTCCCCAAGGCGGCGCCGTCGCACAGCCAGCCGCCAGATGCGCAGCCACCAGACAAAGACGACGCCGATACATGTCGCATATGTCGGGGAGAGAGCACGCCCGAGGAGCCGCTGTTCTACCCGTGCAAGTGCAGCGGCAGCATCAAGTATGTGCACCAGGAATGTCTCATGGAGTGGCTGTCCCACTCGCAAAAGAAGTATTGCGAGCTGTGCAAGACGTCCTTCCGCTTCACCAAGCTGTACCATCCCGGCATGCCCAGCACGATACCTGCCTCGGTCTTCCTCCGCCGCGCCGCTGTGCATATACTGAAGCTGTTCTTGACATGGTGTCGCGCTGTTCTGGTCGCTTCAGTGTGGCTGGTCCTGCTGCCCTGGTGCATGCGCGTCGTCTGGCGGACGCTCTTCTGGGTGGGGGATGGGGGATGGAACCGGGACGACTACATCGGGCTCCGCAGCTCTGCTAACGAGTCCTCGCCCTTTCTGTATGACTTGAGTGCGCTCCATTCTGCGTACAAGGTAGCCAAGACCGCTAACGCGACCCACGACGTCCCGATTCCGAGCCTTCTCACGCCCTCGTCACAGACGGTGAACATGACTGCTGGCGAGCCCACCATCTGGACCCTTGTCAAACGATTCTTCTTTGGCTTCGCATCTCCGCTGCATACGCTTGCGCCTCCCCCACCGTTGAATAGGACGGAACTGAATGCCACAGCAGACTATCTGGGTCCGCGCAATCCATCCCTACTTTCCGACGTCTCGTTCTTCAACTGGTTTCCGTCACAAGCCGCCAACAGATTCTTAGTTGACGTGCTTGAGGGCCAGGTCATTACCCTAGCCGTTGTGGTTGCCTTTATCTTAATATTCTTAATTCGCGAATGGGTTGTGCAACAGCAGCCTGTCATCAACATGGTGGCGTTGAACGATAACGCGGCCGCAAATCCAGCGCCCGAGCAACAGGATCATGAGGAAGAGGGCGGGGCCGCACCCATCGAGGCACGTGAACCTGCCCAGGAAGCCGAGCCCGACAGGGAGGAGGAGGTCCCTACGCCTACGCGCCCAGTCATCAGGGGGCCGAGTTTCGCATGCGCGGAGAAGCTAGAGAGTGAACTTCCAGGGGGTCGAAATATCCTGGAAGCGTGGCACGAAAGTGGCGAACCTCCAGAAGAACTAATCCTCGACGCCTTCAACAACGGAACCTTCAACTTGTCGGAAGATTGGACCTACTTCGTTCGAGAACTTCCCGCTGGTTTGGTGGAAAAGCTTGTAGAGGAACAGCGAAAGCGGGAAGCGACGTCAGGCATCTCCCGTGGACGGCCTCTTCCTGAGCGGTCGAGCAGTCCTGCGTACAATGCACCCGAGACACCTGGGGAACCGCGCACGCCGTCTGCATCTCCTTCCACGCGACCACATATGCCAGCTAGAGGCCGGTCATCCATTGCTACCGATGTCAAACGGCGCATGGAAGAAGACAGTTCCTGGTCGTTTGCCAATGCTCCAGAGGCAGCACACGACCGTACGCGGAAGTCAGCTGTAACGGTTCCCGACTCATGGGATGATGAAGTGGCGGACTCCTCGGCGACCGAGCAAGAACACGGCAGTGACCATAGCAGCGAGAGCTGGCAACAGGTCCCAGATATTGTTGTAGAAAGTAGCGACCAGGAATCTTTCAGCATCAAAGGGAAAGGCAGAGCTACGGAAACCGACTTTAGCCATCTTGCTAACGCAACATCGGCGGTTCATGAGTCGACAGAGAGCGCTTTTGGGATGGATGCTGCCCACGATCAAGCTGGACAGTCGGAATTCGGTGATGAAGCTTCTCATATGTCCACCTGTGGTTCCGACTCTTATAGGGATGATGCAGATACCTTTGACGAGGACCCTCTGGTCGATGTTGCTCCATCATTACAACAGGAACAGGAGCAAGAACAGGAGGCCAATGTTGAACGCGAAGTTGAACCTGGACCCGCTGGCAATATACAGCCACGCCGACAACTCCTTGACCGTATCCTAGATTGGATGTTCGACGGCGTCGCCCCTGGCGCCCAAGCTGCTGAGGATGTTGGTAATGATGAACACATCGTACGCGATGTAGCTGCTGAGGCGCCTTTTGTCCCTTTCGTGGCCAACGAGCCTGTCAATGTGCCCATACAGGACCCTGAAGTTGCAGCGGCGGCTGCTCAAGCCGGCATTGATGTCAACGATCAAGACGCTATTGATGACGCTGAAGATCTGGAGGGGATGCTGGAACTCATTGGCATGCAAGGTCCGTTGACGGGTTTGTTCCAGAATGCCATGTTCAGCGCTGTTTTGATATCAGCTACTCTGACATGCGCTGTTTGGCTTCCCTACTTATACGGAAAAGTCGTCATTCTGTTCATGGGCAGTCCTGTCACCCTTTTCATCAAACTCCCGCTCCAAATCATTGCAACCCTGGCGGATTTTCTCGTTGATAGCTCCTTGCTCCTTGCTGCCGGCATAGTCTACGTCGTCATGAATTCTACGTTTCTAGGTGTGCAGGCTGCCCGTCTGGGAACCATGGCCCGCCCATTTGGACTCGTCTCTGCGCACGCGCATACAATTCTAGACAACGCACTCGTGCGGCTACAAAAGCTTTTGCACGAGTCTCCTCTGTTTCCTCCACCGACTTATTTCCGCCTTTCGGTCAGCTCCCATGAGGCACTACGGACGATCCAAAACACCACGTCGCATACGCTGAACCGGACGAGCAACATGGTGTCTACCCTGCTGGAAGATGCCGCAGGCACTTCGTCTTCTGCGATCGTTGTTTCAACTCTTCGTCTGGTTCCGGAAGCCATCAAAGCATCCTTCGCGACAGGTTACGGAAAGCTCGCGTCAGTGGTGTCATGGCTGTTGACTGCCAAATCATACAAGATTACATTTGACTTCGAAGTCGGTAGCGATGTGAATAGTCCTGCTGCGGCCGTGGCGCAATGGACAGCAACCGACCGTTTACTTGCTGTCCTCGCCGGCTATGTCTTTTTCGCACTCGCCGGTGCTGTCTATCTCAAGCGCGGCAGCCATTTCAGCAGCTCTCCACAGGGTCAGAAGATCGAGCGGATCATCACAGAGATTCTCCACCAGGCCGGAGGTGTACTGAAAGTCATCTTGATCATATCTATTGAGATGCTCGTCTTTCCACTCTACTGTGGTTTACTCCTTGACATGGCACTCCTACCACTCTTCAAGGATGCTAATTTATACACGCGATGGCAATTTACCCGCGAGAGTCCGTGGACATCAGGGTTCGTGCACTGGTTCATCGGTACATGCTACATGTTCCACTTTGCTCTGTTTGTCTCAATGTGCCGCAAGATCATGCGCCGAGGCGTGCTCTACTTCATCCGCGATCCGGACGATCCACAGTTCCACCCCGTCCGCGATGTGCTCGAACGGAACGTCACCACCCAGCTTAGGAAGATCGCGTTCAGCGCGCTAGTGTATGGAGCCCTGGTAGTCGTTTGTCTCGGCGGAGTTGTCTGGAGTCTCAACCACCTCACCACGGGCGTCCTGCCTATTCAGTGGGTGTCTCATGCACCATCACTGGAGCTTCCTCTCGATCTTCTATTCTACAACTTCCTTACTCCCGTCATCATCAAACTATATAAACCGAGCGAAGTTTTGTCGACCATCTCGGCTTGGTGGTTCAAGCACTGCGCCCGCTTTCTCCGGCTTTCCAATTTCCTGTTTGGCGAGAAAGCCAAGGAGCAAGAAGGCCGCAACATCAACGGCAAGGTGGTGTTCGAGGGCCGGTACGTGCGCGCCCCAGCATCAGACCAAGTACGCATTCCTAAAGGCTACCCCGTCTTCGTGGAAGTCGATGAGAACAATGTGCGCAAGGATGGCAAGCAGGATGCGGGGGGAGTGCACAATTCCAACCTTGTTGCTAAGGTGTATATACCGCCATGGTTCCGCGTCCGAATCGGTATCTTCGTCTTCACCATCTGGATCTTTGCCGCCGTTGCAGGCGTCAGCGCTACTATCATTCCGCTTATCGTTGGCCGCTACATCTTCTCCCTCCTTCTCCCAACCGACGTTGAGATGAACGACATCCACTCGTTCAGCCTGGGCCTTTACACCCTCGGCAGCATTGCCTACACGCTCTACCACACGTACAAATTTGTCTGGGGCGTCGATCGACCAGCCGCCAACGCATTCGGCGCGTTTGCGGCCACGGCTTCGAGGCTAGGCATGCGTGTACTACGCTTCGCATATGTGTGGACCGGCCTCATCCTCATGATCCCCTTCCTCTTCGCCGTCCTCATTGAATTTTACGGCCTGATGCCTCTACACGCGTATGTTGGGCCCAAGGACCCGCACGTCGTCCACGTCATCCAAGACTGGACGCTCGGCTTCCTGTATGCACGGCTCGTCGCTCGCCTGACATTCCAAAACCGTGCCTCACGTCCCGCGCGCGCCTTCGCTGCCGTCGTCCGAGATGGATACCTAAATCCCAACGCGAAGGTAGCCACGCGATGCTTCCTCGTTCCTGCGCTCTCGTTGTTTGTTGTATCCATCATCGTCCCGTCGACAATGGCATTCAGCGTCAACCACACGGTGCTTATTGCTGCCAATGAGCAGACGAAGAAGCTGGTGTGGCGCTTTGCGTTTCCGGCGGTGGGGTTGCTGGTGGGCATCCTGTGGGCGGCGAAGGAGGGGTTGAACGTACTGCACAAGTGGCGAGGGCTGGTGCGCGATGAAGTGTATCTTATTGGCGAGAGATTGCACAACTTTGGCGAGAGGAGGAGGGCGCCTACGTCGGGTGCTTCCGAGGCAGTACTCGCGCCGGTGCCAGAGGGCCAAGCGTTGATTGACGGTGTATAAGCCGGTTCCGGGAAGGCGTTCGAAGGTTGTGGGACTGCATTTGAGGTGCTAGCTTGGGTGATGGCATGGTAGATTGGTCTGGGGGGGTCTATTGTGTTTATTGGTAGGCTCCTGGCTGGTGGGAGCTTGACATTCTTGTAATGATTGTTACTCAGACGCTGATACATTCATATGCCTATTCATTCCTTCATGAACATTCCTGCACTCAGTTCTATGGGTATCTCAGGCTTAGCCCTCTATTTCATCAACGTCGTGCTCTTCGGGCCACGTCCTTCCCCCCTCCACGGTCAGCTCGCTTTGCATGAGCGAATCGCCCAGGGCCTTTCCTATTAAAACCATCCGTCGCGCCTTTCGAACAGCACGTTGCCCACCTTCCCACCAACTAACCACAAAGTGCGTCTCCCGTCTTCTATTACACCGACCTTTTATAGGCCTCTCGCCCGCCGCCTCTCACAGATACTTCTTCGCCGCCGCCGCCACCCTCGCACGGAACACGGGGCTCCTCACCACATCCCCGTTCCCTGCGTGAAAAAAGGGATTCATCACCGTCTTCACCCAACTCTCATGCACGTCCACAAAGAAATTCTTCACCGCCTCCTCCGTCGCCGGCGCATCCGGGCGATACACGGCCCCTCCGCCCCCCAGCCTGCCGCCCGCAAGGCTGCCTCTCTGGCCGCCCAGGCCGCCGCCGAGCACTTCATCCCGCGGCCGGGTCAGCAGCAGGAAGCGCACGTTGGCCCCCGTGATCCAGCACGAGACGTAGTTGTTTGCGTACTTGTCGATGTGCTTGAGGTACATGGGGGCGGATCCGGCGGTGGAGGACGGGCCCCATTGGACTTCTTCGACGATGTCGAGGGCGGAGTGGAGGATGAAGGGGGCGAGGTGGCGGTCGGAGGGGGTGAAGTGGGCGGTGCCGTCGCCCGAGGAGCGGGAGGTGCCGAATTCGTGGGTGAAGAGGGGGGTATCAGTGGGGGAGAATATGGTGAAGTAGTAGGACATTGGGGAGGTACGCTGTGTGGTGTCGGTTGGGTAGGTGGAGGTTTGGGTAATGGGTGCGCAACGCGGTGGGCTAGCGGTCGTGTGCGTTTGCGGGTCGTTGGTGGGGCGTCCCACGGAGGACGGGCGGGTGCGTGGGCGAAGGACCCGGCTATAGTACTCCCAATGATTGGGATGTGGATTGCCGCCAGAAGTGAGCTTCGTTGTAGCCTTACCTCGAGTCAATGTTGACGGAGGTGATGCGGAGGTGGAGCAGGGGTCCCATGCCAAGAATCTCCGCGCGCAACTTTGCAGAACGCCCGAGGTCCTCTGCGCGACTCCCCAACCGCCACGCCCGCAATGTTCGGTCCCTTCCGTCTCACCAACCCTCTCTCGGGCGGCCTGCTCTGGTATGCCGTCCCCCAAATTCCTCAGAAACCCGCATAACTGCGCCCAAATGCTCCTTCCGTCTCCAGCGACACCCTCATCACAATTGGACCTCGATACGCGCACGAAGCTGATATCCAGGGTACAGGAAAGTCCCATGGCGCCTCTCCCGCCACCAAAAGTACCGTCACCGCAACCGCCTCCGGGGCGTGGATAACATTGTCTCGACCCTCGATACGGCGCTCGCGCGGCTGGGCCAGAGCCTGAAGAAGGTGGAGGCGTGGAAGAAGGAGATGCCGACTGAGCAAGAGATGCTGCCCAAGGATAAATATACGGTGTTTGACCGGAAAGTGAAGAGGTATAGAAAAGGGATACACAGTAAGTACTCTTATCTATTAAAGGGTTGCGGAGTGATGCTAGAGGGTGATTAGTTTAGACGATTTTTGGTGAAAGTGAGTGGATTGGATTTGCTGACGCGACGGCAGAGGTACCTAAGTGGACGAGGGTCAGCCAGAGACTCAATCCGCCCGGTTTCTAGGCCGAGGGGCGGCGGGGGGGTTGTGTACGCTATGTGGTATTATATGTATTGCATCAAGAGGCGCTTTTAGGGAATTGACATGCAATCTCCGACGCTTTTGTTCTATGAATTTATGCCTTCTATACCTTTTGACTGACCGCCTGCTCTTGCTTTGCTGTCAGGATTGCACTGTCGTCGCATACTTTCTGTCCCGCAATCTTGCAACTTTCTCTCACTGCGGTTTAGCCGTCACAGCAGGTCTAGCAAGCCGCTTCTCCTTCACTTTCACCCTCACAAATAATCTAACCCTATTTATCCTCCTTTCCTTCACCTCTACTTATCTTATCTACTAAAGTATCTATACTTTAAGGTGCTACTCTTTCTTGTTTTAAATCCTATTCTACACTACTACGCCAATCTTCTGAGAGCGTCGATGCTAACGACCGGCACCAGGTCAATCAAGGTACGGTGTATCGCTCTAAGATGTATAAAGCAGAAGCCGATTATATTAATTCTGTTCAGTGACTGGATTCCACCCGCATGGCAGCGCGCCAGGTGCCGGGCTCTCCGCCGGGCTCGCTCCCGCCAGCCGACTTAGAGGGGTACCACAAGCTCACCGAGAATCAGAAAGCCGAAGAGACGGAATTCTACAACCGCGTCGAGAACGCAAGAGGCCGTTTGTTCGAACGGCATGCCAAGGAGCAGCGCGACTTCTGGGCAAAGCTTCAGTCTGGAGGCCCCTCCAATCTCCAGTCTTTGGCTTCTTCCAGTGCGCCACCGCAGCCACAGCAAGTCCGTAAGCAAACGGCAAGGCGACCTACAACTGCAACTGCGACCAGTCGGTCAATACCAGGCCAAACAGGTCAACAGAAGGCAACGCCGAGGCCGATAATGCCGGAGCCACCAGCAAACGCTTCGAAGCAAGGTATCGCCAGAGCAGCGCCATCTCCTGCAATTCGTGCAACTCCTGCTCAAGATGCAGCTCATGCGCAGTCACAGGTACGCAGAGCTTCGATGGACACTTGGTTATTGTTGCTACGAATGTCCATATCGAGTATGCCAATGGCACCATGGCGAAGTACTAACGGTGCAAACAGCCGAAACCTCTCGCGACGGCCCAGTCCGAGCCGGCGCCAAAACCTCAGAAGATGGTCCTGCCTAAGAAGCAAGAAGCCGAGGTCATCGATCTGTTGTCCTCTTCCGATGACGACGATGTGCCACTATCGCAGGTGAGGGGTAAGACTGTGCAAAGCAAGGCCCCAGCACCAGCACCTCCTTCGCAGCACGGATTCGTCCCTCCTAAGCCTAGCGCAACATTGTCGGTTTTTGGGAGCTCCAAGGTTCGTACTGCCCGCACCAAAATATATAGCCAGGGAACAGAAGCTTTGCTACTACCGGCTTACGTATTACCTGTCCTGGGGTAACACGCAGTAGCAAAATCTTTGTCTTGACACAATAAGTGACAGCCTAACTGACAACCGCAGACGTTCCCAAACCCCGTTAAAGACGAAGAGCAAAGCAGTCAGCAAGCCCCAGCTAGCCCTGCTGCATCGGTGCCGATTGATGCGGTTACAAGCAACAGGCCACTTCCTTCATATGGCTTTCCACTCAGCCCAGTGTCAGTCCAGGTCAACACAAACAATGCCGCACAGCGATCGGGAACGGCGGCCCCCAGCCCATTGTGGAGCAACCCGCCCATCCTACCGGCCCGCCAGACTCATTACAGCGCTACTGAAGTCAGAGAACAACAGAACGACCGCTCGAGTCAAGTGCAGGACGACGCGATTCACCATACCCTATCCGCTGAGCGACCGAATGCCGCATCAACAAATGGCGACACATACCCGCGCAATCGACAGCCGTACGTCGCGGACGTGAACGAGGCTGGTGAGCAGATACAACCGGAGATACCTCCACCGCAGCGTGTGTTCCCTCACGGTTCTCAATCTTCTGCACACTTTTCAACTCGCCAGGTGCCAGGTAGTCCGCTCCCATTGACTCAATTCAAGGTCCCTCCGCTCCCGAGTCGTGTTCCCGGAGCCACTGAGCGTACGCAACGAGAGGGCACTTCCACCTCCTTTACCTCGACTCAGACCTTAGAGCGGAGCTCACTTGCACCGGATAAGAACAGCAGGGATCGAGACCCGTTGCCCACGCCGCCACCGTCACAAGCCTCGACTCGCAAGCGCAAGGTGCGCATGGTCAATGTCAGCGACGATAGCAATGACGAAGCCTCAGAGTTCGAGCCGTCCTCAGACGAAGACGTAGCGTCGGCGACAAAGAAAACGAAGCCGGTAGTCAAGAAACTAAAGGTATCCAGCGCACCTGTCTCGAAACCAGCGTTCGGCCACATCAAGAAGAATGCGTTTGGCTTCAAGCCTGTCACACTGTAAGCTTTCCCAACTCGAACACAGTACGAGGATAAGTGTCTGGGTGCTGTGTGTTACCCCGGACGGGTATAAGATATCAAGGTCTACGGTACTCATACTTTCGTCTGTGACTGTAACCTGTTGCATATGCTAACCCATACGTAGACCAGCTCGTCCCACCGCATCCACACCCTCGACAGCGACACCCACGACTTCCTCTACGCGAGGCTCCTTTGCTAGACCGAAGAACGCTACGCACGCGACCACGCCGGCGTCGCCGTGCGTCCGCGCCGCTTCCACGCAGCAGAAAAAGGGCCCCCGCATTGCAAATCTTGGACAAGCCTCGCAGACGCCTCTCTCTGGCGCACTGCGTGAGCGCCGCGCAAAGGCCGAGGCACGAGCCAAGCTCGACGAGCACTTCCAGAAGGACGCGGAGTTCCACAACGACGAAGACATCCGCGCGGCAGATGAAAAGGAGCAACGCTCCAGAGGTGCTGCCCGCATGGATGAAGACCTCGACATTGGGGCCCGTCTGCGTGGCATGAGTATCACGCCTGCGCTATCTTCTCACGATGGCAAAGACGCTGCGGAGAATCAGAGCGAGAGCAGCGGATATACACGCTGGACCAACGATAGGATGGGCGGAGACCGCTATCTTGCCAGGAGCAACGCTGGAGGACGTGGTGAGCGCTCCTTTTCCGCGTCGCCGGATATTTCTGGTTTCCGGTACAAGAATGGCAGGATCGTGGCCGCTGAGGACATCGAGGAGATGGATCTGACGGGCGGCGATTGAATAGGCGGGGAGTCTCTGCATTACCGGGATGAGAATGTCGTACCCCACGAGGTTCTGCATGGGTAGGCAGTGCTTGGACATCTGTCTTCTAGCTATAAGCATTGTGGAAAGGGAGTTGGCTTCGGGGCTCGCGCCGCATATCGCGTTCCGTAGCGCACGTTGTGGTCTTGAGTATCGTAGCGCTCGCGGGCCAGAAATCTTGACATTGTCTGTTATGGATCAATATATCTAGGCTCTATAAGGCCGGGGTGCCAGGGGTGGTAATGGAACAACTGCCAGTAATTAAGAGTCGTCCTGATTATGGGGAGGCAGTCGCGAAAGACGACGTGGAGCGAATCGCCCTGCCTTGCTATCAAAAATCATGTTTCGCAGCGACTAAACTTCCATCTGGCTACGTAGCCCGATGCCCGGCAAGGGCTCAACAAGTTATTTCTTTACGTTTATCCGTGGGAGCTGTATCGACTTGGTGTACGCTACGTCCTCACTTAATACAGAGGTAGGTAAAAACAAAGGCGCTATAACCTAGGGCCTATTAAATATAGGATTTTTTAAATTTTATAGCTAGTAGAGCGATGACTTAACCGACGACTTGTTAGGCTGCAGCAGCAATAACGGCGCGCGGGCAGAACTATGGGCCGTACACAGCGCGTTCAAATTACGCCTTTCTCTCCCTCCCACGCTGTATAACACCTTCCAAAACTTCTTCTTCTTCTTCTTCTTCTTCTTCTTCTTCTTCTTCTTCTTCTTCTTCTTCTTCTTCTTCTTCTTCTTCTTCTTCTTCTTCTTCGGGCTCAACAAGTTATAGGCGAACTATATGACCCTCTAGCCTTGTACCAGAATCCATATGAATATTATGACCTAATGAGGGGATACTGCAGCGGTGCGGGGTCCTGGATTCCACACTACCCCAGCGAGATAAACAGGCCGCGCTTTGTTGTACAGGGGGGTGATAAAAAAAAAGTTTAATTAAAAAAGATACCTTTTTTAAATTAATATAACTTTTTAGTTATAAGGCCTAAAAATACGAAAAAATACTATTTTAAAGAGAAAGACTAGTAAATTCTATTTACCCTGTTAGGGGCTACTTACTAAGAAGTTTAGAGGTTAAAAAAAATTAGTAAATATAGAAAATTTTTAGGACCCTACTTTAACTTAGTACAACTTTTTATTTAAGGTGTAAAATTAGTTTATTTTTATATATATAATAATAGAGGCTAAGTTTTAATAGTATATTAAATATTTTTATATATTTATATATTAATTATATAATTATATATAAAAGTCACTTTTTTACATTTTTAATAATAAACTAGTAAATAATAAATTACTAATACTTAGTATAGTAGCCCTTAGCTTTTATAACCGCCTTATAATAGTTAGGTAGAGATAAAATATAATTATTAATAACTTTTTGTAGTATATTCTACTACTTTTTATTAATAACTTTTTTAAAGGCCTCTATACTTTATATACTAAATCCTATACCTAAACTAGCCTTTTTATTATTATTTACCCCTTATTTTAAATAACTCTATATATTTTCTATAGGGGCTAAATCAGGGCTATAGGCTAGGTAAGGAAATAGTTTAATTTTATTATTTTTAAACTAGTTTAAAACGTTCTTTATTTTATAAATAGGGACGTTATTTTATTAAAATTACTAACCTAAATTAATATTAGTATAAAGTTTATAATTATAATATAATATAATAATATAATAATATATATATATATTATTATATTAAAAAATGAACTAAAAAACCTATTAAGTTACTTACCCCTTTTAATATAGGGTTTAACCTTAAGTATAAAGACTTTGTTTATATAGTCTTTACTAGTAAAAGAAGTAAAAAAATTAGGTATTTTAGTAAATACTAAATTACTTCTACCTCTTATCTAAATTGCACCCTAAACTTATAGTTTAAAGTCTTATTTTATAAAATAATTAATATAATTAATATTAAAAAACTAAAACTATAACTTAGAAGTATATAAAAAGTTATATATTTTAATATTTTAATTTTTTAAAATAACTTACTTTGTAATTAGCTAACAGCCAGTTCTTTTCTAACTCTATTATTACTCCTTTTTTTATAATATTATTTATTTTACTATTCTCTTTGTATTACTAACTTATTAGAAAATATAATTTTTTTTAAATTTATATTTTTTATATTTTTTATAGTCTCTTTAGCGTATTTTAATTTTTTTTTAGTATTTTCTTTATTAATTATTAGTTTTTTTTTACTTATATTAATACTATAATCCTCCTCTTTTAAAATCCTTTCTAAGGATCTTTTTAAGATATTTAGACTATTATCTATTAATAGTCTTTTATTTTCTTTTTTAGGACTTCTAGTTAAGTCCCTATTAATTACTTTTTTTTCTCTTTTAGTTACTTTAGTAACTTTACCCCTTTTAATTTTTTTTATATTATAATTATCTTTCTTTTTTTTTAATTTTATTTATAGCGCTATAAATAGTTTGTGGAGACTTTTTTAAAGTAGTAGTAATTAAAAAAAAGAAAATTATTTACTTTTAAAAGAAGTTTAACTTTAAATTTAAGTTTTAAAAAATTTAGCGCTATTTTAAGGAAATAGAAGTTTAAGTTTATAAAAGTAAAAATAAAGGTATATATATACTCCTCCTTTTTTAAAACCCCTTTTAGTTGCCTATACAGCTACTACAGCCACACTTTTTATTTAATTAATATACAAATATATATAAAAGTAAAAAGATATTATAATATACTATAATATTACTAATATATTACGTAATTATTAATTATATAAGACTTGGCACTATTTTTATAATTAATATAATTTTATTATTAGATTATTAATATACTTTGAAAAACTAGTTACGTGACCTACACTAGGCCTAAAATAGTATAATTAAAATTTTAGTTAAATATATTTACTAACTAAAAAGTTAGAGGAATCTAAAAAAGGGGTTAAAAAAATTACTATATTTAGGTAATATTAGTTTATTATAGGTAATATATATTACGTAACTAAAATTCTAGTAATAATTTTTGTAATTTTCTCTTTAAAACGGTATTATTCACGTATTTTTAGGCTTACTAATTAATTTTATATAAATTTTTAAAAAAGATATCTTTTTTGATTAAACTTTTTTTTTGTCACCCCCCTGTAAGTTTAGGGAGTAAAGGGGGAACGCAGAGTATGGCGAGGCCTGGGCTGAACGATAGTATGCATTTAGAAGATGGGAGAGAAGGAGCTTAGGGTAGAGAGTGCAGAGGTGGAAATGGATCGGAGCGGGTGATAATTCAATGCCAGGACGGCGTTTTGATCTATTAAGACAGGTCGGCCGGGCTAATTCAAACTCTCAAAGAGCCTGCAAAAACACTGTCAGCGAATGCCTTGAGCGCTTGCCGGCCTATGACTAGATCAGTAGACATCAGGACACGAGCTAGTGGAGGCGCCGGTCTGGAGAAGAAGAGATATCGTTCCGGTTGTCAAATTCCCATGACATATCCTCCTTAGAAGAGGCTAGGCGCCACTTCTTCATTTCTCCTCCTCCTGGAACTCCACAAGCGCCGTCCCAGCCTTACATAGATCTCCAGCCTTGTGTACCACCCTCGCCACAACCCCATCATGCGGCGCCCGTATCACGGTCTCCATCTTCATGCTCTCAATCACCACGAGCGGCTGATCCCTCTTCACCTCCTCGCCTTCTTTCACATCGACTCTTAACACCTTACACGGCATAGGCGCGAGCACACTGTTCGTGAGATCCTTCACACCAAGTGCTTTTGCTGCCCATGCAGGCACGGCGAGCTGGAGGCGGTACTGCTTTCCTTGTTGGAAGAGTGTGAGGCGGTCTTCGTCGCGGATAAACGTGGTGGACAGACGGGTGTGCGGGAAGAAGGTTGTGAGAATGTTGGCAGTGGGAGAGAATGTGGAAATGACGTTGCTGTATGTGCGATCGCCAACGGTGATGTCGAACTTCGTAGGCGCGGTTTGGACGAGGGTGATGGATGTGGATGTTGAGTCGCCCTTCCCATTAGCGGGAATCTCAACAAGGTCTACTTGGCGATGGTGGAAGTTGTTGCTATAGCCGATGGACGTGACTGGCGGGCCAGAAAAGAGGTCCGCATGGGCTCTCGAGATTTCCTGCAGTGCAAGACCCAGCGCAGCTTGTGCATAGACTTCCGGTGCTGGGGGCTCGGGTGTGAAGAGCTCGTCGTGATGCTTTTGAATGTAACCCGTTTCTACGTTGCCGGCGACAAAGTTTGGGCTGGTGCACATTTTCTTGAGAAACTCGATGTTGGTTATCGGTCCGGCTACTTCATATTCTTCTAGTGCGGCCCGCAGTTTGGCGATCGCTGCTTCTCGTGTGGGACCTTGAACGATGAGCTTTGCGATCATGGGGTCATAGTGGGAAGACACCTCATCGCCAGCAACGAACCCTGCGTCTATCCGCACCGTGGGCGTCGGCTTTGGTGTTCGCAAGTGGAGTAGCAATCCAGAGTCCGGAATGAAGTTCATGTCGGGATTTTCGGCGTATATTCGTGCCTCGATGGCTGCACCTCGCTCTTTGATCCTCTGCTCAATCTCTTGCTGTGTCAGGGGTAGTTTGCCTCCTTCTGCAACGATAAGCTGCCATCGAACAAGATCCTCGCCCGTAACCATCTCTGTGACAGGATGTTCGACCTGTAGTCGCGTGTTCATCTCCATAAAGAAAAATTCGCCAGTATCGTTGTCGAAGATGAACTCAACAGTTCCAGCCCCTTCGTACTTGACAGCCAGAGCAGCAGCCCTCGCTTTCTCCCAGATATCTTGACGAATCTCCTCTTTCAGATGCGGCGCTGGTGATTCTTCCAGAATCTTCTGATGTCTCCGCTGAATACTGCAATCACGCTCACCAAGCGCAACACAATTTCCATGCTTATCCGCGAACACTTGGACCTCGATATGCCTTGGTGTTGTAATGTACTTTTCCACTAGCATGACCTCGTCGCCGAAAGAGTTTCTGGCTTCTGATTTTGCCGATGCGAGTTGGTCGAAGAACTCTTCTGGCTCGTTTACGATCCTCATTCCCTTGCCACCTCCTCCTTTGACAGCCTTCAACAGCACGGGGTATCCGATCTTCGCGGCTTCGTTCTTCAGGTGATCGGGATCTTGGTTCGGACCGTGATATCCAGGTATGCATGGCACGCCAGCCGCTATCATAATGTCCTTTGATTCACTGTGGTCCCCATCAACACAATTTTCGTATGTTTAAATGGAGAGCGCCTACCTCTTGCTCCCCATAGCCTCAATGGCTTGCCACGGTGGGCCTATGAAGGTTATGCCCGCTTCTGTACATTTCCGCGCGAACGTGGGGTTCTCGCTCAGCTGCAACTTGTTAGTACACAAACCCATTCAGGTCTCCTGTGCCGTACGAAACCATAGCCCGGATGGATGCCCTGGCAGCCTTGTTCTTTTGCAATCTGAATGATTCGGTCCCCGTCGAGGTATGCTGACGCCTCTCCCAAGTTCACGGCATATGGCGAGCTCAAGGCATGCTGCGATCGCGCGTCGGGGTCGGTGTAAAGGGTCGTAGTTCGGATGCCGTACTCGGAAGCGGTTCGTCCGACTCGTCTTCATTACGCTTCAGTCTCTATACAAGCAAGCTATCAAGACGAACATTCTCACAGTGCAATCTCTCCACGATTCGCTATAAGCACCGACGCAAGTGGCTTGGCCGAAGGAGCATTTGCAGAGCTATGGCGGACGGCATTGGCAACAAGAAGCTGGCGGAAGAGAGGAGCTGATTTTCGGGCAGCGCGCATGATCGCATATGGGTGCAGAGAGGAGCGGAGGCGTGAACATCAACCACACAGAGGCTTGTTGCCCGCAGGAGGATGCGGAGTACAGCGCGAGGGGGCCTCGGCTTCAGCTGAGCCGCGTCCAACCGTGTCGTCTTGGCGTACGTAGCGGGAGCAGCAAACGCGGGGGCGCGCGTCGCCGTGCGTTTGGATCTCAGCTCCGGCGACCGCCGCGCCTGGCACAACCTCGAGCCGTCAAGTCATCGAGGCCCGTGCCCGCTGGGGAGCGCGTCGAACCCGGCGCCGCTCTTCAGCAACCCTTTCGCGTGCCGACGGCCAGTCGGGTGCTTACGCTCCACGTCCATCCCTAAGGGCATACTTAGCACCGCACGCGCGCCTGGTTTCGCAATCAACCTTGCTGGCACCAGCCTCGGGCCCCAGAGCATCATTGTAATCACCCCAAGCCCCACCCACGTCCGTTCGAGAAAGAACACGGCAAACAAAGAGTCGCATGTACCAAAATGAGCGATTACGGCGAGGACGACTACGACGATGAATACGGAGATGAGTGGCTGTACGTCGAGGACGAGTACTTGCAGGCCGACGACCTGGCCGAGCACGCAGTTGCATCGCCGCCGCCGATTCCGTACGACGAAGACACAGTCGAGGATTGGGATCGCTTCGACTACTTCAACGATCTCGAGTACAACTGCGAGGGCTATGACGACGCCACTTTCGTCCTGCACAACGGAGAGACGGGTCAGCCAATGATTGGACAGAAGAGGAAGCGCGGCGCAACAGGAGGCCAGCGCAAGAAGAAGCAGAGGCTGGCCAATGGCGGCGCAAAGCCTGAGATGGATGTCGCACGGCTGATCCATTCTCCCATCGTATGGCGCGCGCAGGCAGATCGGGAGCCGAAGTCGAAGCCACTGCCGGAGGATGCGGAGCCCTACGCAATCATGAAGGATTGGAGGCAGAAGCTAGACAAAGTGCCGGACTGGGTGAAGAAGTCTTCATGTACACCCCAGGAACCTTGCGCGTCTCCGCAAGAGCCTACCAACGTTACTTCCAAGACACGGGGTCCCAATGAAGAGGAAGAATGGACAGACGAAGAAGAGGCAGACGGGCGAGAGGGAGAAGGAGACGAGGAAGCTGCAGGCGGAGACAGAACTGGAATCGACCCCGCTGCCATAATGGCCGCCCTGCAATCCCGCCTTGCGTCTGCGGGCGGTCCCCTAAGTGGAATGGATCCCCAGCAGCTGCTCCAATTTGCACTGCGCGTGGCGAACGGCGAGGGCGAAAGCGGTGACATTGCCGGCGAAATGGTAGACGAGATGCTGAACCAGGGCGAAGACGATGACGACGAGCAGGCGGAGGCTGACTTGTTGTCGTGGGTCTCACAGCAGCGAAATGCCGATGCAACCAGACTCTCTGACGGAACCTCCACCGAAACAACCTCGACCACAGGTTCCCCGGATATGGCCCGCGACAACCAGCGCCCGCTCACTCCGCCATCGTCCCAGGCTAAACGAAGTGTGGACGTCACCGATGAGACCATGACGGATGCTGGCTCCGAGGTTAACCACACTGCCGTATCCGAACAGAATGGTAACCTAGAAGTCGAGCAGACGTCTCACAGCTTAGAGATGCAGCAGACATCTCGTAAGCGCAAGGCTGACACCAGCACGGATTCCGGAACCGCTTCACCAACAAAACGTGCCACGCGCTCCTACGCTGCACCCACCTCAGCGAGCCGAGCAAAGGCAGGTGCCGTGAAAAGTACCCGAAGCGGACGCGTGAGGCAATGAGCAAGTAGACGCGTTGGACATTGCAATCGCCCGTGGATTTCATTGTACGTTTCAACTCCTGGATGGGATAAAGCGGACGGTCGTTGAGATCATTGGCCGTGGATTTAGCGTCACGGATCCTTTCTCATCGCATACTCCTGCCTCGGGCTGTGTTTCACTGCGCAACACTCCAAGGTAGTCAGTATACGACTACACCAGGCATGCTGGTTACCGCAATCGCCCTGTCCTGGCAAAATCACTTGCACATTAGGTACCCGCGAACGGCTTCTCCGTCTTCCGTTCGCCGTTCGGACTACGTTCTCTACCCGACGGGCCCACAGCGAGCTCTTCGGAGGACTTGGATACTGCACCGCTCAGTGGCAGCAAGCGAAGCATCGCGGCTCGCCGTACCTATGTACCTATATATCCTAGTAGCCCTGACCAAATATGCAAACAAACAACCAGCCCACCACGTGAAGTGAACACAAGCGATCATCATAGACGGTGGCGTGAGTACCCTAGCTCGTCTCGTCCTCGCCGGCCCTACCATGCTCCTCCGGCTCGCCTGCTAACACGAACCCTGGAACGTGCCCCCATTATACAACGGCCGAAGTCCTGCAATTTCTTCCTCTGCGATAACACGGCCGATGGATCTGCTGGCCAATGGATCGTTGGACGTTTACACGTGTGCACACGGTGTGTAAAGTGAGTTTCCTTGGGGCAATGCAAAAGGGCGTTCGTGATGGTACGTAGGAAATGGCATTGGCCCGCAGCCACGAACCCGGCCGTTATCTGACAGCGCTTGGCAACGGGTTTCGGACCGCGCGTGCACCGTTGAGCCATGGAAACCATGGAACGGCCCCGCACGCCAGGGGCACCACGTTCAACCCCCCTCGCTCGCACGTCTGCTGGTAGGAGGGCCTACCACATGACCCATGCACAACCTTTTCCCCTCTTCGCCCGCACGCCGAGGGTGCGACCAACGCGCGAGGCCCACACGTACCTCAAACCAGACGTTCATCTCGCGCATGCTGCTCGGTTCGGTCGGTAGCGCTACACCGCCGCGGCGCCCATCGCAATCTTGGGTGCTAAAGCGTCCCGGCATTATCCTTTCTCCGCGGACCTCTGGACGTCGCAGCGCACGCGGTCCTTCCCTACCGTTTGGCGGTGTAAGGTGCACCCCGCCATGTCGTCTACGCCATGGGCTTCACGTTGTACGTCGAGCCGCGGGTTGCTGCGATGCGACGACGGGCGAGCGTGTGGTGTGATCCATTGGTCGAGGAAGGGATTGGATGCAAGGGATGCAGCGTTTCCATGTTCGCGTATGCACAAGTGATACCGTAGCCAAACGAGTAAATCCACTAGAGGACGTAGAGGTGCGCTGTGGATACCAAAATGCCCTATATTGTATGCCGCGTTCACTTCCCCCCACCCGTCTACCCTATAGTGAACACCCTGCACGAACCCAAAAGCCCCCAAACCTATCCCGACCCAGTGTCACCGTGAGCCCCGCAACGCCTTTTCCCTCTGTAAATGCACAGGCTCGTCCATTTGCTGCTACTACCCTCTCCTCCTCCCAAGTAGACCAAGCTGCCTCTAAACCACCGACGAATAAAACTGACTTGATACAGGGGATATAGAGCGGAATCGAGAAGTATATAAAACATATGTTCAGACTAGAACAACGCTGGAGGTAACGTCGTCCTGCAAGGGAACATTACTTGCAGGACAGGGTATCATATGCCGGTATATGGGTTGCGTGTCGGGAGTCTCGGTTGTGGTTGTGTGTGGTCAAGATAGGACGTGATGTCGACGAAGGGATCGGTAGAGACAGTAGTAAGATCCTGACACACAACATACCGAGCACCTGAAACAAAGGCTGAGGGTCTCTCGACGAGGGAAGGATAAGGATGCCCGCTGCACGCAATTTCTGCTGTGACCAAATGAGGTAATACCCCGGTCAACTTGTTAGGGGTCCTTGCAAGCTCCTCGGGAAAAGCGGGTAGTGGTTGCAGACGCAGACCGGGGCATTTCAGTCCGCCCGCACTTTTAAGGCGAGGACTCGCGCCCTCTCTTCTTGTTTTTCTCGATCCTCTCGTTCCACCTGCGTTTTCCAACGCGCGTTTCGAAGTGTGGCGCCACTGTGGTAACATCCTGCCCATGGCCCATCATGCTACTTCGCATCTTGTTGCGGTAGGCATCCACTCGTCAAGTCAGTATATTTGTCATCTGCGTTGACGCCAGACACTTACGAGATTTCTGCAGAAACAGAGTACGGCCTGCGAAAACACGGCTCTGGCTCCAGCTCATGCGGTAGCCAAGATCGTTTAGCGTAATCTCCTTCGATCGCTTCGCCCGTGTCAAACGAGGTTTCGGAACAGTCGTTTCGCCGTCCAGCGTCGGCACTGGCACGTTAGTCCTACCTCCCACCGGAAAGCTGGGATCGTCCTCGTTGTCAGGCTCGTCGCTGAAGACCTTGCTGCCTCGTGGGCTTGCCGGGGGCGACGTCATTTGCATGGCAAAGTAGCTACGCGGGAATACAGAGTTGATCTTGCGATAAGAGTCAGGCATCTCCTCCATTTTGACGCTGTCAAGAGTAACTCGCACGCGCACGCGTGTTCCACGTTGCGCGTCGTCAACAAGGATAAATTTGCGTCGCTTGGCTTCCGGCAAATCACCGAACATGGCTAGTTTGCGTTCCTCGTCTTGTTCCTGTTTCGACACCGATACCGTAGAGCCGTGTGATTGACGTGAATGGTGTCCCATGGTGTCATGCATCGGAGGAAGGCCGCCTGGGCCAGCAACAGACTCACTCGGCGGGTAAGTCGGGTAGAAGTTGTGTGTCTCTCGGACATCGGTGGGTGACTGTTGGCCATTTGGCGCTTGATGGTGGTGGGTATTCGCTTCTGGGCCATGATTAGCTGTGAACATGAGAAACGATGATATTGCACGATCAAATACATGATGCTCCTCCAGCGCCGGTCATGTGTATAGCAATGTGCAGTGCGCCTTGTGCATGTGCATGGGGTGTGTGTGTGGTATCTCAAGGGGTATTACATGCAAGGAGCGTAATGTACATGCAGGCAGTAGTGCAGAAACGACAGATGGTATCATTCAAAAATCCAACAATAAGTGCGCAGATCGCAGCATCACATCTGGTGGTGAAACATACCGCTAACGTCATTACTTCCTCCTTGGGGCCCTCCCGGGTGTTCGTGATGGTGATGCATCTGAGGTCCACCCATGCCCATGCTGGGCTGCTGAGGTGGGGCCGCCATACCGGCAGATTGGGGAACCCCAGGCGCAGCTGGCCCATTGGGACCTGCCATATGGTTGCCATGTGGTGCTGCGACTGCCTTTCGGTTGTTCATCTTCGCCATCCTCCTCACTCGCCGACTCCTAAGACGCGGGTCCTGGTTGCTGTTGCGCCAGCTGTCGACGGCTCGCTGAATCAAGCCACGCTTCCCTCGCAGACACGGGTTTAGCTGCGCTAGTGCCCAGCCAACCGTATTGCACTCGGTCTCGTAATGTAGTCGGTTACCCTTGTACTGCTCCTTGTTGCAGCATGCGCGCGGGTAGACGCAGTTCTCCGTCTTGAAATCCTGTGGTAGTTCGTCGACGTTGATCGACTCGACATCACAGCGAATGGTATACTCCATCTTCACCCGATCGCGACTGTACTCAAAAGCGATCCATTGCACACCATTCTGGTCTTGTCGTACTACCAAGGGAGTAGTTGCGGGAATTGGACCCGGGGCAGCATTGGGGTTCACGTTGGCTGCTGGAGGAGCTCCGTTGTGCATGCCGGGAGTGCCAACCGACGGCGCTTGAGAAGGCGCCTGTGGGGGGCCAAGTCCTGAAGGTGGTCGCTGAAGAGGCGTTTGTGACATGCGCGATTTGGGGCTTCCCGTCATGCCAGGTGGCTGAGGGTGAGCTTGGTGCGGATGGTGCATCTGCTGGCCTTGCTGATGGGACATGAGGAGCGAGTTGGTAGGCATTGGCTGTTGCTGCTGCTGTGTTGAAGGATGCTGGGGATACGGCGAGTGCTGTGGAACTGCGGAAGACGCATACGGTGTGTAATACATTGACTGGGGCATCTGGCTTGGTGGCTGTCCGTAGATTGGCCGTCCATGCTGGTCGTGCTGTGGTGATTGCACGGACGCCGGTGAGTTTGACTGAGGGGTGTGGTACGAGATTGGCGGGAACCCCGACCGGTTCATGGTCGCTGCGGCCATGAGCTCTGGAGTTTCTGGGGTGGATTAGCCCTGCTCGGAGAGAAGCTCACGATGAGATGCACCGTCGGAGCCGGGCGCGTTGGAGCGGTCGCAAGACGCGTCCGATGGCCAAACTCGGCGGGAGGGGGCGAAAACGTACCTGAGGACGAATAGTTGCTCGGGGCGCTGTTGGTGCTATACGGGCTGGGATGGGCAGGGTAATAAGGCACTTCCTGCTGCGGCGGTCCGGGCGGCGCTTGGATCTGCTGCACGTAGGGCGACTGCTGCGGCGGCGGCACCTGGTGCGTCGACGGATGGGGCGAAGGGTAGTGGGCGGTGGCTGGCGACTGCGTGGGCTGCGGCTGATGGGGAGAGTCGGGGTGCGGTTGGTGATGTTGGTGGTGGACCACGGCAGGCCTCGGGTGGTGTTGAGGATGCGGATGGTGGGTTGGCGGCGGCAAGCCCTGCTGCGGGTGGGGGTGATGCTGGAAGGGATCCGGTCAGCACGGCGGCGCGGGCAGCAGACGTGTACAAAGGAAGACGCGAAGAAACAAGCAGAGACGGGCGGCAGGGAAGGCGGCGGTGGGCGGGGATGCGGGGTGCAAGCGGCGGTCAGGTAGCGTCGCGCCTCGGGATGCGCAAGCAGCAGCAGCGTTGGACAGGCGAGGGCAGGGTCTGGAAGGGGACTGGACGGCATGAAATAGCAGCGGTATATGAGCAGCACGACGGGCGCGACACTTGACAACACAGCAGCGGGCAGCGTGGGCGCGCGAGCGCATGGCCCGGCAAGGATGCGCCTGTGCGGGTTGCGACAAGAGGCGGCCGGCATCGCGTGTGCAGGGGCGGCGTTTGGGGAGCGCGAGCAGGGCTGCTTGGCGGGCAGCGGCGGAGGGCCATACCATGTCGGCGGCTGGCGAGCGAGGGTGCGGCTTGCAAGAGGCTGCAGTATGCAACGCCCGCGCGAGGAGACGCTGGGCGGGTCGCGGGCGACAACGGGCGCTGCAACGGTCGCGATGCGGCGAGGCGTGTTGGAGCTTGGGGGGGTGCGGGTGCGACGGACGACAGGGGCTGGAGCAACTCACCATTCTGTGCGCGGCGCCTGGAGCCGGGTCTTCCTTATACCTGCGCTTGACGTCGGGCGCCTGCGACGGCGACATTGTTATAGCAGCCCGCGTGGTGTAGGCCCGCGCGTCGTCGACGAGGGTGCGGTCGGGATGCAGTAGCGTAGCCCGCGCAATTTCACGCTCGAGGGCAGGACGACGACGACTGCAGCGGCCTCCGAGGTGGAGCGGGCGTGAAATAAACGTCAAACAGCTAACACACGCCTCCCGGCCGCCAGCCACCTCCCTGCGGGTCCTGCACGAGCGGACGAGCAGCCCTTTTCGCACGCCCAGGGATCAGGGATCGCCGCGCTGACGGGCACGAGTACCACCGACGCAGCCGTTTTGGGGGGTTGGCGGTATGCATGCAGGTGTGGGTGCGTGCGAGCGAGCGAGATGGGCAGTGAATGTCCACACGCGCCGAACAGGCAGCCGCCGTCACGTTACCGCCCTCCTCGCCGTGCTGCTCGGCTAAATGCCTGCTGGCTGGGCCTCCCGGATACCCGCTTGCGAATGCTCTCTACTCGTCTCGCATCGCATCGCCCCTGCAGCCCATTGTACGGCGTCCGCGGACCGCCCAGCGTCCTGTTCCCGATAGATGCCCTCTCTACCATGTGGTGACTGTCGGCTCGAGTCCTCCGCCCACTAGTCGACCGTTTGGCTGTTCCACCGGCCCACCAGTCCGTCTTTGTATTGCGTGGCGCTCTCGCATCGCGCCCAACATTCCATTCGGCAGCTCTTTTGCCTGTGGCGCCACCACGCGGATACGTACTTGGGCTGAAGCATCGCGTGCTGATCGCGGGCGCTGTCAAAGATCGTGAGGCGGCACGGGTGCACGAAAGCGGTCGTCATGCCTGGAGAGCATCCTTCAGGGGGTGTCTCCCGGTGCCCTCTGCTTCATGCCATGCCATGAGGTCCGTGGCCGTGCGCGCAGGGTGAGTAGGTTCGCGCACTCGGCAGATATCCATGTTTAATGCATCCCTGAACGGCACCTATAACAAGTCAAATTGGCCTTATGCGACGCGACTGGACGCGCCGATTAACAACATCTGGTCGCAAATGTTCCCGGTGGCCATCTGGACCAAGATCCAAGCCGGACGAGGACGCGTCGTCGAAGCTCGCCCGGGCGAAATCCTCCTCCGTGACAAGCCCCAGCAGCTCTCGTCCGTGCACGGGTCTCGCGCGCATGTTATCAAGACTTTGTTGCTCGAGTCTCGGGCGCCCTCGGTGAAACCGGCCGCGCGTTCGGCGGTCGTTCATGCGTTGGATGGCAGCTTTCCAGAACTTCCAACACTTTGCGTCGTTGGTTACCCGCCCTGGGCGATCGAGACATGGTACATGATTAAGTAATGTTCCGACCGCGCTCGAGTGCGGAGAGCCCCCCGGACCATCGCGTTGGCCTGGCCAGCGACAAGGGAGACACGCCAGGTACCGAGCGTCCATCAACTCTAAACCAACGCCTCCTCGACGCCTTCTCTTCGCGACAACGCCATTGTCCCTGGCGGCCACGCGCACACATGGCGAGCCGAGCACCGAACAGGTTCAGGCTGTGGCAACGATAACGGCATTCCGAAGGTCGCGCAAACCCTTCCGTCCGCCCAGTCAGAGCCCGCATCTCCAGTCGCACACGATGGGGCGCGGCACATGGGACCACGGCCTCGCGCTTCGGGGGTGTTACGGTCACGGCGACGTGCATTGGAGCGAGGTCAGCTGCGATCGCTATCCGTACCTGCTTCGACTAGAGAGGCAATCGCGTGGGACGCGCTTCTCATCTCGCCAGAAGACCAGCATGCCGCTTCACCGCTGCCTTCCAGTCATGCCCCTTGACCATCATGTGCTTACTGGCAATTGATCTTCTGCAAGCTTTTGATTTGACAAAGACGTTGATATTGCAACTTGACATGGCAGAAAGCAGGGGTGCCGTTTACGCCAGCAACCGTCAGCGATCGCAAGCCTGGTCTGCGTGGCTGCCGTCCCGACTCGTCCCGTAATTCTCACCCAACCCCAGCCCAACTTTACTGACGGGCCCTCATACCCGGATAGCCCCTCGTCGACTGCGCCTGCTCGCCTACAAACAGGAGAACATTGGTCGTAATTCTCTGATTGGACCTCCTTGCGGTATTTCTTACTATTTCCTTCTGACCGGGTCTTTATTCATTTCGCATGCGCTTGAGTATTGCCGGAGCTTTTGCAGCCTGGTGGAAACGGACAAGGGCCCCGGCTGAAGTGCCTGGGTAGTGATCGACATGCCAGTTCGAAGTGAGCGACCGTTTTCCTGAAAACTGGCGACTCTCGGCTTGTTTTCATCCGCTCTGACCCAAGTCATTACACTAGCGACCAAGGAAACGGTTGCTGGTCTTGACATGGAGAGTAGCGTCCGAACAGACTTGAACGACAACACAGGATGTTGGAACAAGCTGTCTGCGATCCATCTCGCTGACAGGCTCCAAGATCGCCCTCAGGGCCCCTCGACCATGCTTCCCGCTTGCCCTTGAGGGTTGCTGCCGTGGCGACGTGGGAGCGAGCGCGAGCCCCGGCATCTTCATACGAGAGTTCCCACAACACGACCTGGGCGTGCGAGGGCCAGACCGGGGGCC
The DNA here is from genome assembly GCA_030770415.1 of Pleoardoris graminearum. Classification (NCBI taxonomy): domain Eukaryota; kingdom Fungi; phylum Ascomycota; class Dothideomycetes; order Pleosporales; family Didymosphaeriaceae; genus Pleoardoris; species Pleoardoris graminearum. The sequence continues at coordinate 226,435 of JASEKS010000113.1, read as the reverse complement.
GGCTGGATCCTGCAAAGCAGCAGCCGAGGTGATCCCGATCGCAAACACCGCACGGATTCAATGGCCCTCTCTCTTGACCGCATCGGCCTTGCCATCTCGAGAGGAGCAGCGAGAAGTCTTGCTTTGAAATCACTGCTCTCTAACCGAGCTCACCAAGTCAACGCCTCTGCACAAGCGGCAATCTGGCACGTTGGGCTGTTACGTTTATTGGTCACAGCCAGGCCTCTCCCTCTGCCGGCTTTAGTCGCGGCAATGAACCGTGCCATCCCAGCCCATACCAGAGGTGTTTTTCATGGATAGCCTGGCTTCCCGCGCTTTCCTGGTCGATGGAGTGCATCGCTGACGTTCATGATTCGTGCGGACAGTTGGGCAAAGGGTTCTGGCATGGGCTGATGTTTGCATCTCCCGCAACACCCAATTCTCACTCTTCGGCCATCATGATGTCAGGTCGAGCGGCATGATTCGCCCTTCTCAGCTCGCTATCCAGATTCGAAACTCGGCGCGCAGCGCACTCATCAGGCCGACTCCAAAGCTCTTCCCCGCCCCCAACATCATCATGATTGGCCGACATGGTATTTTAAGGAGATGTTTTATGCCCGAACCGAACTGTCGGGTCGCCTGCCGTGTCGTCCGCTCCTTCGAACATGGCACGCGTGACAAGTCGAAACTCGTTGAGGTCGTAGACTTTGCAGTGAATGTGACAGACAGCACCTTGTGCATGAAATTTGTGTTCTATTCCCCACCGCACCTGCTAGTAGAATATCGCCTCTGCATTTTGCCAGTCAACTTTTAACTCAGGTCAGGCAAGAAGCCTTCATCGCCTGGGCGCATTGTTGCCGAGCACGCCAGAGAATCGGATTACGCCCCTTTACGGGTATAACTTGCTCACCACTCAAACACGTCCAGCGAGGCTTACGTGTCCTGCTGGAGAAACTATCACCCAGAAAAGCGGACTTGCTTGCGGCCTCGATGCAGATGCAGATCTATGGTTCAGCTGCCCGCATACACACCACTCTAGGCGGATTGTGCTCGTGATCTCATATCCCTAGAGGGAGCAATGTCATCGAATTGATCTATCTCAAGTATTACACATTCTTGCCAGCTTGCGAAGATCGAAGACGGAGGTCTCGCATTCGCAATCGGATCGCTTGTAAACTCGCAGCATTCAAAAGGAAAACCCATAAGCCAATAAACCAATACCATACGAGCACTACCGTGTAAATCAGCATGACTCGTCCTGCCAAAAATGGTAAATTGGCAGTTCTACCTGCAGTGTGCAGCGAAAGACGTACGCGGCTGAATACGGTGTGCTCACACATGTTGCAATTCGTCGAGTTCACTTGGACACCATGTCCGGATTTGCACGAATTCGGGCATGCGGAGGTTACCATTGAAACTCAGCGTGCACTTCACATACCGAGACGGTACACAGCAATCAACCACTTCGCAGGGGCTCATTGCGAGTTCCAGGACAAAGGCATATCGGAAGTCTCTCCTATCCTCTTCCACCTGCCATTGGTCCACGGCAACGATTTCAGTTGAAGAAGTCGTCCCAGCACATATACTTGTGGCCTAAACTTTGAGTCAAAGGTTGTCATTCCGGGTGCACAGCTGACGCACAAAAAAGGGGACTCGAACCGCCCATCGAGCAAAACAATATCGACGCGAAGGGCGTAAGAACCTTACTGGCGATGGGGCCGGTACCCTCTGCACTTATTTTTGGAACTCGCAACGCGTTGGCTGCTCCACCGACACGTAAATAATCAACGTTTTCTTCCGCACGGATAATCGCCCAGCCGCGGCTGTATTGCAACAGCGCAATAGCAAGCTGGACGGCTCGATGCTACTCGAACGTCCGCGGTCCTCTTTGTGGACAGTCGCGGGCGCATGGGTCCAGCCCTACCGAATTCCTACTCGCCCCTGCCCTTGTTCATCTCGCTACCACCTATCACCTCTCATAGTCCAAGGCTTCTATTCCGAGAGCTGCAAGCATGCTACTCGTTTCACTGCTCTTCAGCGTCCATTATGGGAACTTGATGGAAGAGCCTCTATCTTCTATTTGCGACGTTGGTTGTCATGCGGATTTGCCGGGCGCCACCGAGTCGTGAACTAGATCGGCGCCGGCGATACTCTGCATACGCACATACACCGGCCGGCCAACGGGAGCGTTCTGTGCATGGCTGTTTTGACTCGCTACAGTTTTCCAGAATAACGCCAACAACTTTGGGCATTGACTATCCAACGCGCCATGGTAATTGCTCACCATAAACGACCACTTCGAGAAACCATGTCATGGCGTGCCTTGTGTTACCTGTATCACTGACAGCCTCGAAGAGACGATGTGCCACGAGGTACGCCTGAGCTGAACGTGGAAATTCTGTGTTCCGTTCAGAGATTCAAAATAGCACCCTCACAAACACCAGCCCTCCCACAACGTCTATCTCATCAGACAAATCCTGCGACCAAACGCCACTAACATGAGCACAGCTCCCGGCCTGGTTCCCTGTTCTTTTGGAGGACGGTATGGTGCGCCAACGTTTCACCAAACCCGTCAACCTCTAGCTCCCTCTTTCCCGTTTCAAGTCCGCACAGCGCAGCGCATTACCTAGGTTCGCACAAGCTTGTAGCTTTGCTTCAGCTCTCCAGCCCTACCCGGCTGCTTCGGCAAGGTGGGTTTGCTTTGTTGACAATGACCTTGGTGCGACATGACGTGGGCGGGCAAAGGCTTGTGAGCGTGGTCTGGATGCTCTGGTCAGTCAAAGATGTCAACATTCGTTGTGGAAACCTCGGGCGAGCATTAAGCTTGCAGAGTGGAGCAGCGCAGTGCCGGCCGAGTAAAGCGAAACGGGAAAGGGCTACATTGCTGCCGTTGCGCGTCGAGCAACATCGTGAGGCAAACCGTGCCGAAAGGACGCGCTACCGCTTCTGACCTCCGAGGCACGAAGAGGATGTGCTCGCCACTTCGCCTCGATCGGGCCGTTGCATCAGCGGTCAACCTTCAGGATTCCATTGTCCGGCAACGGAGATACAACCGATCACATTCACTATCCCCACCACCCGTTTCCCCCTCTAACCCAGCACCCTTAGCCCATATCACTGACCCCTCGTCTTAACGCTCCCGTCAAGGACATCCTTTCAACGCTTCAAACTTTAGAATATAGATGTTATTGCCTTCGGCCAACCTAGTAAAACGATAGTCTTCGAACAACGCAGCAACTACCCAAGATCAGCAAGTGGGTTAAGTAAACATGGTACGATATGGTGTGCTTCGAGCGGAACCGTCGGGCGAGGTGCGTGTGTTGGCGAGCGATCGTGGGGGAGGTGACAGGGAGCTCCTGGGGAGAAGTCGCCTCACTCCGGGGTGGCGACGGCAGTTTTGAGCGAAACATTGTGCCGTCATGATTGATGGTTTGTGTTTCGCGGTGGAGCTTGGTGGGGCCTTTGGTGAGAGATGAGGGTTGGAAGTTGGAGGAGGATGGGCATCGGCACTGGGACCGGGAGTCGGGTGGCTGCGAAGGGCCTGGTAAGGGTAGTGCGGATCTGCTTCTGGGGGAGAGCTGCGCGGGCTTCAAGCGCCTTGCTGGCCGATGGAACTGGCATTTTGTCATTTCTCTTCAGCAAGTAGAGAAACACTGACAGTGTGTAAGACGCTTACACCTTACGTTTGGCTACACAGTCCTGCACCAACTCTTCGAAGGCGCAACATAGCTGCCTCAAAGCGTCTCTTCTCAATGAACGAAGTGCTTGAACGTCGTCTCAGCACTCCCCTCCTCGTCTCTTTAACATCGTCACCCGGAAGCCTCCCACCATCCACCAGCGAAAGGCTTGCCCATTCCCTAGGCTAGACGTCGACTTGCAGTTGCCCATCCACGCTCGTCGCAACACGTTCCTCACGTCAAGTCTTACCGCGCAGCTACGACCCGACACTCCGCGCCCCTTACGCGCTTCGTTGTCCCCAGACACTGAACGGCATGCACGTCGCAACCAGCTGTACCTACCTTAATAACTCCGCTTCGTCGCGTCCGAGCTTGCGCGTTCTCTCAGAGCACACGTAGAGTGCGGCGGAGACAGGCAAAATACCATACAAGGATGAGTGTAGGCTGGAGGGTCCGAAGGGCTCAGTGGTTGCGCGGTAGGTTCAAGACGTGAGTATGACGGCTTATAATAGGTTCGGGTCTACACCTTAACGTTCGAAACTTGCGAGTTCTCGATGCTTGATACTCCGTGGCCGACGTCAAGAGTGCATCAATCGTGCCGGGTCGATCGTGCACTCCAGATGTGAATGAGGGTGGGCTGTATGTAGAATACGCCAGTGGATGGGCAGCATCATTAGCATGACTTGGGTCCAACTGAACGTCGTTGACGTGCTCCACGGAGTGCAGAATCGCCGTGTATTCCTGATATCATCGCGTGGACACCACGAATATGTATGCTCGATCCGTCTATTTATATGTTTTTTTTATAACTAGATAATACGCTAATCCTGTGTGGTGTTCTAGGATGGAATCCTGACTATATGAGCAAGTGGCTACCGCAACTGTGTTATAGATGGTTGAGAATATACGCCGAAGTGCACGAGAGATGGCTACGTAAAGTATCCATAGAATAGGATAGTCCTGGGGCCTCGGTGTACGCGTCGACATATAACAGCGCGGTGCTTTTGTATCCTGTGTAGGAGGGGGTATGGAGCTCTTCTATATGAACCCATGTAAAGTACTAGTAGTTTCTTTATTATTATTTGAAAACATAGTGGCTGTACTGAATGTATAGATATATTATTTTAAGATACAATATATGGATATATTAGGTTCACATAGTAGTTTTTCTTTTCTATTTCCACTTCCTATCTTACTGTTAGAAAGTTAGCGTGATGTAAGGATACAAAAAAAAAAGTTTAGTACACTTACTACGGATATGTACAGCTCTCTAGGTGTTTAGAAATTATTTTTAGAACTAGTTCGCATAATTTGGCACGATAGTAGAGAATTTTAAAATATATAAATTGGTATTGTGTAGCGAATTTGTTAATTGGCTCTTAAAAAAAAAAGTCTAGGTAGAGAATATTGCAACCCCCTGCGTTATACGCCAGTCCTTAAATATTAAATATTATTTTACTGCCTCTCTAAGGTTATTATCCTTAATTTAGTAGATAAAAAGTTAAATTAATATAAAAAGATATTATTAAGAATAAAAAACGTATTATAATTTTATATATAGTATATTTTATTATATACTTAGTATATAGTTAATTTATATACTTTATAAGCTTTATAAAGATTATTTTTTAAATAAAGCTACGCTTTTAGTGTAGTACCTTTATTTTAAAAAATAATAATTACTAACTACTATAGGGGTTCCTATAAAATCGCTTTATAATATTTTAAGTATAATAATAAAAGATAAATAGTACGTAGTTATATATTAATACGTTATACTAAAAATAGTTATAATAAGTTAAAATAGTAATATATATGTAAGTATTACCTTTTAATTTAGTACGCAGCGTCTATTTATTAAAAAAAAAATATAATAGTAATAACTCCACGCTATTACTAATATACTATAGAGTATTATATTTGTATATTAATCGAACACAAGGGTGTGGCTGTGGTAGCTGTGTAGGCGACCAAAAGACTATACAGTATTAATATACGCCGGCGTCCCTAGTACTATATATATATATATATATATAAAATAATAAAAAAAGTATAACTAGCAGTTTACTACGCTAGATAGCTATTTATACTTTTTTTTATAGATATTACTATACTATATTATAATATAAATAAATAACTCTATAAAAGTAATACTTATAGTAATTTTTATATAACTAAATTTATTACTATACTAGTAATAAAGAAGTTTCTAATAAATACTCTTTTACTAATTATTTTTATAGAGCTCTAGAGTATTATAGTAAAATTTAACCTTTATAAGTAACTTATAAGTATAGAATAAACGATAACTATAATAATTATAGACTACGTTTTTATAAAGGGAGAGCTAGTTAAGCGTATACTATACCTATACCTATACTAGTACTAGTATAATACAGTACGGTAATAGTAATAGTAATAATAATTATTACTAACTTATATAGTCGCGAAGGTAATAGACTCTAAAAGTCTTATTATAGGTAATCTAAAATATATCAATAGGTAAAAGTAGTAGCTCTTACCTATACTAGATAATTAGAATAACTCTAACTACGTTAAGTTTAAAAATAAAATAGTAACTATTATTTTAATAATAGTATAGCTATATATTTATATATTAATCGAACAAATAGTGTGGCTGTGGTGGCTCGGGGCGACCAAATGGGGTTTTAAAAAAGGAGGAGTATGTGTATACCTTTATTAGTATAGCTATAAAACGTAAAAGACCTAGTAAAAATAGTATTAGTAATAATACTCTAAAGGCTAGCCTAAAGGTAAGAAGAGAAAGCTATATATAAAATAGTAAATAATTATAAATAAATATAATAGATAATATATATAAAAAAAAAGTATTATAAAATACCTATAAGTATAGATAAAATAATATATAACAGTTTAAGTATAAAGAAAATAGGTAGTTAGTATTAAAAAAGAATAAAAAAGTTTTTATTTTATTATAAACCTATTAATAAGTACTACTATTATAACCGATTAGACCCGATCGTTATAGTTAAGCCCGCTTTATAAAACTATAGTATAACGTAATAATAAAAACTTAAGAAGTACTAAATAGTTTATATAATACTAGTAAGATTATAGATAAGTAATATAAATTTTAATTTTTTAAAAGTTATATTCTATTTTTTTTAATAAGGGTTATAGTACTCTACTAAATATAATATAATTTATACTCTAATTTATATTTATAAATTAGGAAATTTATTTTTATATATAAAATAGACGCTAATTTTTAGTGTACCTATCTATTTAGGAAATAACTATATATATACTCCCTTTAATTTAATTTAATAAACGTTTCTCTTTTTAATTCTCTTTTTAGATTTTTTTTTTATAAATCTACGCTTTTAATATAGTACCTATATTTTTTTTTAAAAAAAATAACTACTAATTATTATAGAGATTTCCATAAAACAGCTCTATATTAAGTTAGATAGAAGTCTCTCTCCTCTATTATTAAGGTGCTGCTGCCGCCGCCGTTCTCTACCTTAGATAAGAGAGCCTCGCCTCTCTTATACTGCTATAGTATAAAGTATATTATATTTTTATATAATTAAAAATAGATTTTAACGTCTTTATAAGTATTATTAAGGTTAAAGATTATATCTATCTTAAGTTAAAAAAGGCGTATTAGGATTAAATTAGAATTAAAAACGTTAACTAAAAAATTTAGTTTATTAAGTTAACTAGCCTACTGTACTACGCGGAGATAAAAGTTAAAGTAGTTTTTAATATAATCTAGCTAGTTATTATTATTAGTAAAGGCCTATACTATACGCTAAAAGTTACCTAGTAAACTAATTATTAGACGCTAAAACGCTAATCTAGTAAATATAATAAAGAGAAAATAAAAGGTCTTATTCTAATTATATTAAAAAAATTTCTAATATTATATAGTATTTATAGAAAGGAAAAAAAGCTATTATACTTACTATTTTAAACGCGCTATATATAGTCTATAATTTTGCTTATAGTTCTGCCTAAGATAATAACCTATAAATATTTTATTATTATTTTATAGTTATTACTCCGCTATTATTACCGCTACTACTTAATAAGTTATTTATTAAGTTATCGCTCTACTACTATAAAATATAAAAAATTTTATATTTAATAGGCTTTAGTTATAGCGCCTCTATTTTTACCCACTTATATTAAGTAAGAACGTAGCGTATATAAAGTCGATATAGCTCCTATAAATAAACCTAAAGAAATAAATATAAAGAAATAATAAGTTAGATATAATTAAAAAAAATATAGTATATAATTATATATTAATACGTTATACTAAAAATAGATTATTATCATAATAAGTTAAATTAGTAATATATAAGTAAGTATTACTTTTTAATCTAGTACGTAGCGTCTATTTATAACAAAAAAAAGAGATAGTATATTTATAGTACACTATAGAGTATTAATATATACTAGTATCCCCGATACTATATATATATATATACTTTTTCGATATATTAAGTATAAAGGCATATATATACTTCTCCTTTTTTAAAACCCCTTTTAGTTGTCCTAAGCTACCACAGCTATATTATTTGTTCGATTAATATATAAATATATATATAATAATAATAGAAAAGTATAATAAGTAATTTATTATACCGGGGAACTATATTAAATTTTCCTTTATAGATATTACTATATATATTATATATACTATACGTTATACGTTATACGTTACACGTTATATTATAATATAGTTAAATAACCTTATAAGAATAATAAGCGTAGCACTTTCTACGCGATTAAATATATTCTTATACTAAAAACTCTTTTACTAAAAATTCTTAAAACGCTCTAAAATACTATAGTAGGCCTTAATCTAAGCAGGTAATTAAATAGTATAAAATAAATAGTAAGTTTAATAACTATAAACTACTATTTTATAGTAAAAATAGGTAAATATATATTATATTTATATTTATACCGGCACCGGTACTAGTATAGTAATAGTAATTATTATTAATCTATATAATTATAATAGTAATATATTTATATATTAATCGAATAAATAGTGTGGCTATAGTAGCTCGGGGCGACTAAAAGGGGTTTTAAAAAAGGAGGAGTATATATATGCCTTCATACTTAATGTGTCGAAAAAGGCAGGTAAGGCTAGGTCGAAAAAATATAACAGTAATAGATTCTAAAAATTATATTATTATCAATACTAACCTAAATTATATCTATAAATAGAAGTAGTATCTTTTAGTTATACTAAATAACTAAAATAATTCTAACTACGCTAAGTTTAAGAATAAAATAGTAGTTATTACTCTAATAGTAGTATAGCAATAAAATATAAAAAAATTAGTAAAGAGGGTATTAATAATAATAACTAAATAGGCCTAGTTCTAAGGGTAAGAAGAGAAACCGTACAAGAGCTATATATAAAATAGTAAATATAATAGGTAAATATAATAAACGTAATAATAATATATAAAAAAGTAAAAAGAAAAGTATTATAAAATACTTATAAGTATAGCTAAAATAAACTTATAATAATATATAATGGTTTAGGTATAAAAAAATAAGTAGTTAGTATAAAAAAAAATAAAAAAGTCTTTTTTTTATTTATAACCTATTAATAAGTACTATTATATATTTATATATTAATCGAACAAATAGTGTAGCTGTGGTGGCTCGGGGCGACTAAAAGGGGTTTTAAAAAAGGAGGAGTATATATATACCTTTATTAAAAGTACTATTATAACCTATTAAATCTAATCCGTTATAATTAAGTCCGGTATTTTTAAGTTATTATATTACTAAATAAAGTTATAATTAGATTACTAATTTAATCTAAATAGGCCTAGTTCGCTACGCTAAGCCTATTTAGAAATTTTTATCTTATTTAATTTTAAATAGTAATTTTTACTCTAAAATACTTTACTTATACTTTTAGATATAACCTATTCTATATAGAAATTTTAGCTTTCTATAATTTTATATTAATTTCTTAGTAGTACGTTATATTTCTAAAAAATTTTATATTTACTATATAAAATAGGCGCGTTTAAAGAACACTATAATAAGAAAAGAAATTAAATCCCTAATACGTAGAAGATCTTAAAAATTTAAAAAAAATTAATAAAGGCATACACATACTCCTCCTTTTTTAAAACCCTATTTAGTCGCCCTAAGCCACCACAGCCACACTATTTGTTCGATTAATATATAAATATTAAAAAAAATTAATATTTTTAAATATATATCCACTATACCACTCCGCTAAATTAGTAACTACTCGTAATTATATATAAGATAATTAGTTAATTTAGAGGTTACTAGGTGTATAAATTTTAAAATTAATAGAGTTATTAAACTAGTATTTAGAGTTTATAATATCTAGCTTTTATATAATTTTAGCTATTTATCTATACTTTATACTATATTATTTTCTACTTCTTAAAGTTCTGCTAAATATCTATTTAGTCTTTTTTAAATTAGTTTATACTATTACTATTACTGCCGCTATATCTTAAGTTATTAATAACAACTTATTACCTATTCTTATTATAGATAAGCTTCTTATTAATAAAATTATATAAAAACTATATAGTAATATTATAATTTTAATATTAAAAGTAGTTTATAGTGTTTTAGTAATTAAGAATTTTTTTATAAATAATATATTAAAAGAGTATCTAAAATAGCTATTTACTAACCTAAAAAGTAGAAGTTTATTACTTTTTATAAATTTAGTTATAAATTTAGTATATACTACTAAATAAACTAATATGTTAAAGAGAGCCTTTTTACTTAAATAAAAACTATAACGTAAATATAAAAAGTAAAAATCTCTTTTCTAGAGTTATTACTATAATATTATATTACCTTCGGCTTATATTTTAATTTTATACTTTTATCTACTTAACTGTAAAAAATTAATTAAAAAGGTAAACTTAGTTATTACTTAAGAAAATTTCTTAAAAACTTTAGTTATCTTTAATATTAACTCTCTAACTTAATTATATAGTAATAAATTTAACTATACTATAATATAATAAAGGTATACACATACTCCTCCTTTTTTAAATCTCTTTTTAGTCGCCCCGAGCCACTACAGCCACACTTTTTATTTAATTAATATATAAATACTAATATACAAATATATACTACAATATATTTACTTATTTTATAGAGTATTAACGGTATACGTAGCGTAGACTATTTTATAGCCTTTACCTTAACTATTCTTAATTAATAGAAGTATTTTATTAAGCTTTTAAAGTAAGATATATTTATATACTAATTAAACAAATAGTGTGGCTATAGTAGTAGAATAATTATTATAGTATAATACTACTAATACTTTTTACTATAATAATACTAATAATAATTATACTACTTAAATACTTTTAAAATAGATACTTAGACTCTTTAGATTCTTATATACTTATTATTTTTAGTATTTTTTTTTTAATTTTATAATACTGTATTTAACTTCTTATATCTTTAATATTTTATTTTAGCCTACCTTAGCACTAATTTAAAGTATAGTATACCTATCTAAAAGCTTATTAACCTATAGAATACTATAGAAAGTTTATATTTTAAAAAAAATTATACTTAATAAAGTAGTTACGTTATGGTAGTTATTTATACTTTATTAAGTAGGACTACTAAGTAAAGATCTATATTCTTACTATACAAAAGAGGTCAGCCGTAATTTAATAGTATTTAGTATTTAGTAAGTACTAAATAATCGCTATATTACTATTTAATGTAATAATTTTCTATCTACTACTATTACTTAGTGTAATAATTCTTTAACTACTACTATTTTTAATACACTACTACTAATATAGCTATATATTACAAATAGACTAAAATACTACTTTTTTAACCTAAATATTACTATCTCTATAGTAGGCTCTACGCCTCCCCTAAAGCTTCTAAGTAAGAAAATAATAGTTACTATCTTATATAAGAATAAATAGATTAGAATTTATACTATATTATAATAATTTTTTTATATTTGTAGTAGGACTTATTATTTATATTAAAAATTCTTTAGTCTTAAATTATATTAAATACGTAAGGACTACTTACTACTACCCTATTATTAGGAAGCGACTGCGTAATAGCTAAAGGAGCGCCTATAACCTAGAGAGTAACCGCCTATAAGCTAAGGAGCGACCGCCTTTAAGCTAGGGGGTAGCTACCTGTTAGCACGCGTCGCTAAATTTAATTAGTTTATAAAAAGTAGTATTCGGGTTAAAAATAATAGTATTTAGGTTATGTTTTAAGCTATAATTACGTGTGTAATAGTATATTAAATACACATACTCCTCCTTTTTTAAAACCCCTTTTAGTCGCCCTAAGCCACCACAGCCACACTATTTGTTCGATTAATATATAAATATATTATACTATATAGTAGTATAGTAGTTAATTACTAATATTAATAATTTATAAATTATATAGTAGTTTTTAGTATATTTCTAAATTAAAATATTAATAACTATATTACAGTAGGGTGCAATAGAAAAAGCGTAATTAAAAAAGTTACCTTTTTTAAAGTTATATAACTTTATAATTAGTAAGCTAAAAAATATAAAAAAAATAGCGTTTTAAAAAGAAAGACTAGTAAATTCTATTCACTTTATTAGGGGCTGCGTACTAAGGGATTCAGGGGTAAAAAAATTAGTAAATATAAATAATTTTTAAAGTCCTACTTTAGGCTATTATAACTTCTTATTTAAGGTGTAAAATTAGCTTATATTTATATGTATAATAATAGATTCTGAGTTTTATTAGTATATTAAATATTTTTATATATTTATATATTAATTATATAATTATATATAAAAGTCACTTTTTTAAATTTTTAATAATAAACTAGTAAATAATAAATTACTAGTACTTAGTATAGAAGTCTTTAGCTTCTATAACTACCTTATAACGGTTAGGGAGGAATAAAATAAAGTTATTAATAACTTTTTATAGTATATTATTCTACTCTTTATTAATAGCTCTTTTAAAGGCCTCTATACTATTTAAACTATTTCCTATACCTAAATTAGCCTTTTTATTTTTAATTAGCCCTAATTTTAATAAATCCTATATATTTTCTATAGGGACTAAATTAGGACTATAGGCTGGGTAAAGAAATAGTTTAATTTTGTTATTTTTAAACTAAGTTAAAATGTCCGTAGTTTTATAAATAGGGACGTTATTTTATTAAAATTACTAATCTAAATTAATATTAATATAAAGATTATAATTATAATATATATATATATATTATTAATAAAAGGAGTAAAAAAGTATTATAAAACTTACCCCTTTTTATAGTTAGTTTAACCTCAGGTATAAGAACTTTATTTATATAGTTCTTACTAGTATAAGAAGTAGAAAAATTAGGTATTTTAATAAATACTAAATTATTTCTACCTTCTACCTTCTACCTAAATTATACCCTAAACTTGTAGGGTAATGTCTCGGCCTATAAAACAATTAATATAATTAATATTAAAAAACTAAAACTGTAACTTAAAAATATATAAAAAGTTATATATTTTAATATTTTAAAAAGTTAAAATAACTTACTTTATAATTAGCTAGTAACTAATTCTTTTCTAACTCTATTATTACCCCTTTTTCTATAATATTCCCCTTTAACTTTACCCCTTTGTATTGCTGACTTATTAGAAAATATTATTTTATTTAAGTTTAAATTTTTTAAATTTTTTATATTATCTTTAGCGTATTTTAATTTTTTTTTTTTCGTTTTCTTTATTTATAAAAGGTTTTTTAGTACTTATATTAATAAAATACTTTTCCTCTTTTAAAAAATATTATAATGACCAGTTTTTAATATTTAGACTATTTTCTATTAATAGTCTTTTATTTTCTTTTTTAGGACTTCTAGTTAAGTTTCTATTAATAACTCTTTTATCTCTTTAAATTAACTTTTTTATAAAAAGTTTTTTTTTTAAACTTATACTTACATATAATTATATTATTACAGATAATATAAATTATATTTTTATTTTACGTTTTTAATATAACGTTTTATTTATATAAAAGGCCTAGACTTTTATGTAAAAGGCTAGTAGTTATAGAATACGTAAAATAAGCGTAAAATAAGTATAAAGAAAACGTAGAAAAAACGTAGAGTAAATATATAAATAATATATACTATTTATTCCTACTATTATCCTTCTATCTTATACGCCCTTTAAATACTTTTTACTAGTTTTATATATCTATATTTTATTATATACTATTAGATATAGTCTAGTATAGTATTATATATTTATATTATTCTTAATCGTCCCTACTCTAATATTTTTATAGTATTACTAGTATAAAAACTATATACTTACTTAATTATATATATATTATAACTATTAGTAATTCTTTTATTTTATTTTATTTTTTAAGCGTAAAACGCGCTTAACCTATTTCTTCTTTTTATTATTATTAGATTTTAGCTTTTTTACCTCTAGGTAAATATTCCCGTCTACTATATATTTATTCCTATCTACGTAGCTATTACCTATACTACTTTAAAATTTATTTTATATATTATCTATTATAATAAATTATTTATTACTATAAAATTATTACTATCTTTATCTTTATTTTTATATAAAAAGCCTAACTAACGTATTATATAGTTATTTTTTAATATAAGTACTATAGTAATTATATTTCGTATTTCTATATTTTTGTCCAACTTATAAAAGCTAGCTTTAAAATCTTCTATTTTTTTTTTACTATTAAATACTATTTTATTTTACTACTACTTATTTCGCGCGCTTTATAGATAAGCCTATTAATAATAAATTAAAATTATAGTCCGTAGTAGGTCTCTTTTATAATAATAGTATTGCCTAACTATTTTTTAATATAAATTATTTAGGTATTAGCGTAGGTATTATTAGGTTTTTTAATCTTATATATACTATATTTTTTATATATTTGTATATTAATCGAACAAATAGTGTGGCTGTGGTGGCTCGGGGCGACCAAAAGGGATTTCAAAAAAGGAGGAGTATATGCATGCCTTTATACTTAATATGTCGAAAAAGTTTTTATATATACTATTAGTAATGAAGGCATGCATATACTCCTCCTTTTTTGAAACCCCTTTTGGTCGCCTACACAGCCACCACAGCCACACTATTTATTCGATTAGTATACAAATATAAAAAAAAATATATACTATTAGTAATAGTATATAACGCTAATATTTTATATATACGTATTACTATAATTATTTAAAAAACTATTATTCCTTCTATTTAACTATTAAATTTATCTATTTTATATATCCGTATTACGTTTTTTTTAAAATATTTCTCTATATTAAGCGTATACGTATCGTTTAATATTATTTTTATATACTATTAGTAATAGTCTAAGTTAGCTTTATTACGTATATACTAATTTAAGTTCCCCTTAGCTAAAGTACTCTATAGTAGTTACTAATAAATTTAATCTAAAAGTCTGTTAAGTAAAAGTATAAACTAGTTATAAAGTTACTAAGTATAATTAAGAAAGTGTCTTGCTATTACCTATAAGTATTAATTTAGTAAAATATAAAAATATATTACTATTTTACTAATTTTCTAGTCTATTAGAATTAACAGCGTTAGTATTATTTTATAATAAAATTTTATAGTTTAGTTTTATTTATATTATTTTTATATATTTCTAGCACTATAGATACTACAATTATTTTAAATAAAATAAAATAGAATAGAATATAGACTATAGTATTATTAATATAAATATTAATAACTTTAATATTTTAGTATTTTATAGACTTTAGATTATTAATACGCAATGTATTATTATATAAAATATTAAAAATTTCTCTCCTAGCTACTTACTAAGACTAGAAAAAACTACTTCTTTAGAACTAGTATTACTAACGCTGCTCTACTTAAATATAAATATAAAAGCTTAAGCGTTAGAGTTATTAAAATTATAGTAAATAGTACTAGCTAAAAAGTATAGTATATTATTTTTTTTTTTTTTTTACTTTTACTACTTTTCTGGTATCCTCTTTTATACGGAATAATAGCTTAGATAATACTTTTTTTTTATAATTATATTTAATAATTGTTAGGAATTAGGGTAGAGTAGTAATATAGTATAATATATAAGATAAATTAGGTATATATTATCTATAAGAGTAAAGAAATAAATTACTACTAAGCTAAAGCCCCGCAGCGTAGACTATATATTTTTTATTATATAAGTACACTCCTATTTAAAGTAAAAATACCTAAATTATAATATTATCTTTTTTTTAAAACCGCTCTTAGCCTAAAAGTAAATAATATAAAAGCGTATAGCCTAAGTATACCTATTTAATACCTTTTAGACTATTTTAATATAATAGTATTAAATATTAAAATTAAGTACTCTTTTTAAGGCCTTTTTTTATAGGTTACTATTTAGTAGTATTTAGTACTATCTATCTTTTACTATTTTTATTAGGTATAGTTAATTACGTAATAAGCTAATTAATAATATTATTTTACTAGCGCTAGCATCTTAGCGCCTTTAATTATAAAATTAGGCTCTAGGGACCTTCGCTCCTACCCTTTACTTTAATTTTAATTTTTTTCTTTAAAGGTAAGTATTTTATATAAGGCGTAAAGTAGTAGAATTTAGTACTAATTATACTATATAATTATTTTAAATTATAATTAGCCCTTCTCTGTTATATTTTAAGCTATTTTATTAAATTTTAGTCTATACTGCTATAATACCTCTTAAGCGTTACACTTTTAAGGATTTTTACGTTAAATTAACTAAGAAAAATAAATAGTAGACAGAATTACTCTATATTAGTTATATTAAAATTATAGTAAAGTATAGCATCTTAAATAGTAAATATTAGTACTTAATAAACTCTAATATAAATAAGTAGGAATTATCTATATATAATAGCTACTAAATAAAAACTTATTTTATTTATTTTAATAAGAACGCTACTTACTATATAATAAATACTAGTTTATTACTATTTAATGCTATATAATACTAATTATATTAATTAACTACTATATAATAAGCTTTAGTATTTAAAATAACTTAAAACTACTATTAGTAAGGCTTTAGCTAATAATAAGAATAATTATTTTTATTTAGGCTAAAAGGCGTCTAATAAACGCTGTACAAAATATAAAGCTAATTTTATAAAATATAAGTATTAGGTTATAGACCTATATTATATTAAGTACTCTATAATTTTTTAGGAAGGCTAATTTTAGCGTATAGTTAAGCCTACTACCCCTACGTCCTTTAATACGACTAAGGCGCACTAGAAAATAAAAAAAAAAAAAAAAACTAATAAAAAGGTAAAGTCTATCTATAAGCGTATTATAGCGGACTTAATAGAGTAAGTAAATAGTTTATAAAAATTAAAAATAATTTAGTACTAATTATTATATAGTAGTAATTTTAAATTTTTTAATAAGTTTTACGCGTATAATAGTGCTCTTTATTTTTTTAGATAAGTATATAGAGTCTAGTATCCTCTTTTATAATTATAGCTATTTAAACTAGGCCCTTAAAAAGAAGTAAAAGCGTACTAAGGCTAAAAATAACTCTAATAACTTTTAGTTAAGTCTTAAAAAGAGTAAGAAGGGCGTAAGTATTTTTTATAATAGTATAATAGCGTAGTTTAAACTAATTTAGTACTATATAATATACTTAATTACTAATATATCTTTTAGAAACCTAGTACTTCCTATATAGTAATTTTAACTAGCTTAAAAATTAAATAAAACTATTAAACTACTAATTAGACTATTTAGCTCTAGACTTAGGTTTAGTCCTTTATACTATTTCTTTTAATAACTCCTTTCTACTATAATAACTAATATATTTTTTAAACTTTTAGCTCTACTAGTTTAGGTCCTGCTCCTATTAATAGTAATAAATATAAAAAGATTATATACTTTAACGCCTAATTTAGCACTAACTATTATACTAAAAGTAGTATAACTAATTTTACTAAAAGTTATAACTATTAGAGACTTTTATTTTCTGGTAACTTTCTTTAAAAAATAAGTAATAGAAAGTAATACGTTTATAAGTTTTAAATAGGTAATTAGATAAGTTTATAATTTTTTATATTTTTACAGTTATTACCGTAGTATATAAGCTTTTAATATAGTAATTTAGGCTAAATAATACTAATTTATAATAGTTATAGTTCTTATTTTACTATAGTATATTTATATATTTTTTATAATTCTTTTATTATACTATTAAACTACCCTAACCTTTAATAAAACTATTTATATTACTAAACTCTTTATAAGAGACACGTACAGAACTATAAGAGTAAAAAATAATAACTTTATCTTAAATAAGAAATATAGCCCTAAAATAGTCTAAAATAGACTATTTATCTACGCTAAAAGCCTTTTTAGACTAATTTAGCACTTATAACTACTAAAAAAGAAAAAAGTAAATCTTCTAACTCCTTTAGAGTCTATATAGAATTATCTTAAACTATTCTTCCCCTTTTTAGAGACCGGCCCTAGCCTTATTATACTAGTATACTTTTAGGTAAATTATTACTCTTTATAAAAGATCTATCTCGCTTTTATATTATTTAGTCTAATAGAATTATCCTAAATTTTCTTAAAGCAATTTTAAATTATTTCTAAAACTTTTTTAGCGCTTTTATACTAATTAAGACTCTTAGTTCCTAAGTATTTTCTTTATTTAAATAGTTTTACTATTTAATAAGATATTTTTATTAACTAGACTTATTATATTTATAGTCTATAATATATTTTATATTATATATATTATTACTAAATTAATATAATATATTAATTATTAGCTTCTGCTTATATAAAAGTGTATTTTAGGGTTTATATAGTTTTAATAAAAAAGGATAAAAGACTAAATAGACTTATTTTAGGCTTATAAGTTTAATTTTATATATAGTAAGTAAACTATCTATATATTTAACTACTATACTAAAATCTAGCTATTTCTAGTTAATCTTCTTATTTAGTCTTATAGATCGTATATAATAATTTAAAACCTAGACTTTACTCTCTACTTTTAGGTTTAGTAGGAGACGCTTTTTATTTTAAAACGCTTTTTAGTACTTTTATACTATATTTAGTTTTTATTTAGCTTTATTACAGATATTAATAAGTTTAGAGACTAAATAAAAAGCTTAGAAACTCTCTCTCTTATCTAGCGCCTATAAGAGCTAATTTAGCTCTTTTAGGCTATATTCGTAGTAGACTTAAAAAAGTGTATATTTAGTAATAAAGTATTAACTATTATTATAAGTAAATTCTACGTAGAAAATCTATAATATCTAATTATTTTATTTTAGATAATAAAAGATATAAAAATACTATTTAAGAGTTTTATTTTACTATTTTATATACTTATTTATCTATAGGTAGAAGACAGAAGATAAGATTTACCTTAAGTTTAAATAATAGTAAAAAGTATTTTAATATTTTACTTATATAAGCGGATTTCTATTAGATAGTACTATTTTTAGATTTTTATAAAATCTTATAACCTCGCAGATCTAAAACTAAACTAAGTTAATACTATTCTAATTTATCTTTACTAGTACGTAATAGACTATTTTAAAAAAAAAATTTATAATTATAAGAATTACGTCGTATACACTTTTAGTAAAATAACTAAAAAATAAATTTATAATAAAATTTATAGTTACCTATTACTATAGTCTATTAAAGACTAGAAGTAGATAAAAGAGACTATATAGTTTATATATTTTTAAGTTAGTATACTAACAGTGCTTATAATTATAAATATAATTAATAATATTCTTAAATATACCTATTTATATATATTTACGCTATACGCGCTTAAAAATTTATTTTATACTAAAATACCCTAAAAGGGGACTATTATAGTATTCTATAATTATTCTTATCTTATTTTTAGGTATATAGGGCCGTATTAGTTTTATTAACTTTAATTTAGTACTCTTTAGACTATTTAGTTATAAATTATTATTACTATTTTTAGATAGATTTAACTCCTTATTTTTTAGGTCTATTAGATACTCTAAGATAATTATCTCTTTTTTAGGCAAATTACGTAGCCTAAAATTTTAAATTTTCTTTATAAGTTTTAAGTTACGTTTATAGTTTATCTATATATAAATTATTATTATAAAAACTATAACCCTATTAACCTTTATAGTAAAAGGTTATAATAGCTTTTTTATAGATTCTATAAAGACTATATTACGTTTATATTTAACTATTTTAGACTTTAATATATAATTAGGGCTGTAAGATAGGGTATTAGCCGGATTTATTAACCCTATCCTATAGGATACGTTAAAATTATATTTAAAAAGAAGTAAATATAACTATACCTAATACGGTAATAGAGTTTTTGTTTATATAAACTATTATAGATTATTATAATCTATAGGAATTCTAAAGTAGATACCTTATAAATATTATTTTTAGTATTTAATACTTTCTATAATAGTAAGAAGTTTTTTATTATATATATTATAATAGTACTACGCGCTGTTTAACTTTTTTAAATAAAAGTTAACTAACTATTACTAAAATAATCTATCCTCTTTAAGAACTAATTAGCTTAAAATAGCGCTAATAGCCTTATTAAAAATATTAGTTTTAATTTAAGTTTATCTTCTATACTTAAAGTATAAAAGTATTAATACTTTAAAAAAAATATTTTAAAGCTTTTTAAAAGTTTTTTTACTAGTATTACCTATATCTATATAAACACTTTCTTTCTTTTTTATAGCTAGCCCGCCTTTAGTACTACTTAGTACTTTTTAAATTAATTTAGTAAGCGGTAAAGCTAATTAAAAAAATAAGTTTATAAATTTATAATAGTAGTTTATAAAATTAATAAAGACGCAAATATCGCGTATATAAATAGATTTAAACTAATTTTAAATTACTTTAACTCTAGTTAGGTTTATTAAAAGGCCCTTAAGTAAAATAATAAAGCTAAAATATATTATAAATATAGTATACTAAGAATACTTTTTTAGGTTTAAATAAAACTTTACTTTACGTAAACGCTGTAGTACCTTTTTTATATAACCCTTATATTCTTTTTTAGTATCCGAGAAAATAAGTATATTATTAAGGTACACGATATAGGTTATATTAATTAATTTAGCTAGTATTTATAATATAAGCTATTAGAACTATATAAGTATATTTATTAAACTAAAAGGTATAACCGTATACTTAATATTGTTATATTTTATATAAAATATAGTTTTCTACTTATTATTTTTTATAATATAG
The DNA here is from genome assembly GCA_030770415.1 of Pleoardoris graminearum. NCBI lineage: Eukaryota > Fungi > Ascomycota > Dothideomycetes > Pleosporales > Didymosphaeriaceae > Pleoardoris > Pleoardoris graminearum. The sequence continues at coordinate 205,467 of JASEKS010000113.1, read as the reverse complement.
ATACGATAATAAGCTTTTTATAAATTAAGTTTAGTATAGATTTATACTTTTATAAACTAGTCTAATAATTCTATAATTAGTAAAAAAGCGTTATAATTTTTAATTATAATTTTATTAAGGCCTCTATAGTCTATATAGAGTCTTAGGCCGCCTCTCTTTTTATAAAAAGGATAGGGGCCCTAGTAAAGGATTTTAATTACTAAATTTACTTTTACTTAAAATATTCTTCTATATACTTGCTAAGGACCTCTAGTTTAGTAACTAAAAGATTATATATAAAATAATATAGAGGATTAGTACTAGATTTAAAATTAATTTTTAGATTATTTAATTTATAGTCTATAGGAATCTTAAAGTCCTTATTTAAGACTAGATCTAAAAAATTAAAATACCTAGGCAGTATAGAGTATTCTTTATACCTATTTAATTTATTTTAAACTAAAATTTCTACTAACCCTACTAGGTATATATATATCTAAATAGTTAAGTTATATATAGTATCCTTAAACTCTTCTGCACTTTTAAAGGTAATCTTTTTAATAAGAGTATTATTTTTCTTAGGATTACTTTTAAAGAGGACCTTTTAAGTAGTAATATTTATTTTTAAATTCTTTTAGTTAAACTAAAGTAAGTCTAAAAAAATTTTATATTAAGAAACATTTATAACTATAAATAAGATTAGCTAAATTTAACTTTAATTATATAAATTAGTTAAGTTTATTTCGATAACTATAGTACTATAAATAGTTATATTAAAACTATTTACTACTTATACTAATAATTTATTAAGAGTAGTTACTTTTAAGCCTATCTTCTTTACTAGCTTAGCGCTTATAAAATTTAAAATAAACTTTAAATTTACTAGGGCTTTAATATAGTCTTTATTTATAACTCTAGCCTTTAGGGTAACTATTTCTTTAAATTAGTTATATAACTAGTTAAATAAACTGCTAACGTACTTAATTTTAAGTATTTTTAGTAGGTAGCTTATAATAGTTCTAATATAGACAGTAAGTATTATAATTATTTTTACTCTTTCTCTTTTTCTACTTAAGTTAATAACGCGGCTTTCTTAATTACTTTTTTAGATTTAGGGACTATTAGCTTATTTTTATACTAGTAATTAAAAGTATAGTAGCCCTTTTTACTATAATAGTAATAAATTAGTATACTAGTAAAAAACTCTATTTTAGTTAGTAGTCTATTAAACTAGTTAGTATCTAACTATACCTATTAGTTTTACTTAAAATATTTTTAGGGTCTAGTAGATTCTTTTATATTTTATATATTCTTCTTAAGCTTTTATATTTTAAAATTACTAAAATTAATTATCTTTTATATTAACTAAAAGAAATTAGTCTTCTCTTTTACTTTAGTAATAGTATTGATTTATTATTTTTTTAAAATTTATAGTTTAGCCTAAAAATTTTTATTTCAGTAGTTTATAAAGCTTTAGACTTATTAAAATTCCTTATTAGTTTTAAGTATATTTAGCTCCTCCTAAAGAGGGTAAATATAGTTTAAAAATTTTATAAAAAACTACTTAAGTAGCTAAATAGTTTACTTAAAATTAATTTTAGCTTTATTAGACTGTTACAGTAGTCCTCTAAAAATATTTAATATTTTAACTTTTAAAAGATTTTAAGTTTTTTTCTATAGTAGATTAGTACTAAATTTTAAAATAACCTTAATCTTTTAAGTAGTTTAAAGGAGATTGTTAATATAAGTAATAGTAAATTTAACCTTTAAAAATTTTATTAAAAAATAGGTTAATAATTAATAAAAACAGCGTTTATAATTATTTTTTTAAAAGTTAAAGTTACGTCTACCCTTCTTTTTATAAATATAAAGGGCCTTTAGCGTTAGTAAATATATAGTTAGAATAGAAATTAGAGTAGTATAATTTTATAAAATAATTAGGTTTTTTTATAATCGCGGCTTAGTTGCCTGCGTTAAAGTATTAGTAAATATTAAATAATTATTTTTTTTAACCCGTTAGAGCTAAGCGTATACTTTTTTAAAATTAGTAAATATAAAGGGTTTTAATTAAAATAAAAATATATAACTATAATAGTTAACAGCCGTTTATACCCTTTTATATTTTAATAGGCCTAATAGAGGCGTTTCTGCAGCTTATATAAAACTTTAAAAAATTTAAGTATTAGGGATACTAAAAGGGAGCTTAAGATTATTCTTAGATTTATTAATAATTTTAGTATTTTATAGAACTAACGTATTACGCGTAATTAGATAATAAAACTTTTTTAAAGCTATATTATACTAAATTACTCCTAAAAATAAAAGAGTAATTTAATTATTAGGAATTAGGGTAGAGTAGTAATATAGTATAATATATAAAATAAATTAGATATATATTATTTATAAGAGTAAAGAGATAAATTACTACTAAGCTAAAGCCCCGTAGTATAGACTATATATTCCTTATTACGTAAGTACGCTCCTATCTAGAGCAGAGATACCTAAATTATAATAATAATTTTATTTTTACTAGTAAGTACTCGCAACTACTTACCTATACTTATAATATTTAATTTAACCTACTTACGCGTTTTATTAATTATTAAATTAATTATTTTATCCGCGTATATCTTTTTAGTCTTTTTAAATATTAGAAACTTATATTATAGTTTCTATATATCTTTTAGTTTTTTTAGTATACGCTATTATTTAGCTTTTATTTTAATTTTACTAAGCCTAAAAAGTATAATTATCTATCTTTTTAGTATTTAATTATTAGTCCCTTCTAGATATTTTATAATAATTTTAGAGTTAGAAGCTAGTAAAATAGGTAAAATTTTAGTTATATTAATTAGTATATTATTCTTTTTCCTTATTTTATTACCAGCTATAAGGCCGCGCTTTTTTATTAGTAAATTTTTTATATATTCTTCTTATAGGCTTCGTCGCAAAGCTATATAGTAAAATAAAATATAAGATATATAATTTAAAATAAAATTATTTTAAGGCAAGACGTATTAATAATGTAGTATAGTTAAAAAGTTTTAAATCACTAGTATTATTATTATATAGACGGGCGCAGCTAAATAGGTATATTTACTAATAATATAATTTTAGTAAAAAATAATTTATTAGTAAATATAAGTATCTATATATATAGCCTATTATATATACGTATTTATAACTACGTATATAGTATTTTATAAGTCTCTTATATAAAGAGATAGCTAAAAATAATAACTTCTTATAATATCTGCATAAAAGAAATATAGTATTACTTAGTATAATAGTAGTAGTAAGTATTTATAATTAAGTTAAATTATTAAAACTATAGTATTATAGTTTATACTTTTTTATATTATATATTGTAGTTCGTTAGGCAACTATTTATATAATTTACTATACTAATTATACTAATAAATATTATTAATATACTATATTAATTATTCTATTCTATTACTTTTATACTATAACTAGTAGTATAATATAGTCTTTACTATATTAATAGTCTAATATATTATATTAATTTAATATTACTTTACTACACTTATAGTATTAATAATCTATACTTAATTACTTTTTATACTATAATAGATAATCTATATTCTTTATAATTATTATCTATTTACTATCTAACTGCGCTATATTATTATAATAGAGAGCTAATAAAGTAAATATTTATATTATATTTACTCTATTTTCTTATTAACTAGACTGTAGTCTTACTCTAATTACGCTATTAACTATATAATATTACTTATAGTACTATAATAGACTTATACTTTTTTATCTTAAATCTCTATTACACCTACTTTTTTAGCCTATTCTTAACTTATATTTTTATTATTATTCTATATTATATTTTTACCTTACGCGCTCTAAGCAAGTTTGTTTTATATATAATTTTTAGCTAAAATATTATTCTTTAGTTATAAATCCGTATTACTAAGAATATTAATAATAATTTTATACTATAACTAGCTAATTTAGAAACTATAGTTATAATATTATTAAACCTCTATATTAATTAGATACGGCTCTAATAGTTTAAATATATATTTTTTAACTAGATTTACTAATTAGTATATTATCTTAAGACTAGCTACTAGTATATAAATTATATTATTAGTTCTATTTTATTATATTTTAATCTTATCCTGTTTCTATTTCTACCCTTAATTATTAACAAATATAATCTTTTTTAGTCTAAAAACGGTTTATAATTTTTATACTCTAATTAAAACTATTATAAATAGTATAGATTAGTATACTTACTACGTAAACTAGCGCCTTATTAAATTTAATATTAGTTATAATACAATACTTAGAGATATAACTAAATTTATAATTTATATTATTTAGATTTTTTATAATAGTAAAGCGTTTAATAGTTATTTTTAAATTAATAATATTATAGACTATATTAATAATACAATTTATTTTAGCGAACCCCTTATATAACTTATCTATATAATTTATAAGTAGGGAGCTAATAATTACTTTCTTATTTTAAATTTAAGACTTTAGTACTACGTTAGTAGGTCCTATACTATTACTTTAACTCTTTTTATTTTTATTAAAATCTATAGGGTTAAATAAGTTCCACTAGTCTAAGTTTTTATTTATAATTATTTTATATTATAAGTACTATAGCACTAGAATTATATTAAAAAATATAAATACTACTTATATCTTTTAGTAACTAGTCTTATTAACTATATTTGCTTGTACTTTTTTTAGTCTAAACTTACCTAAACCTGCGCTGCCCTATTTTTTTTACTCTTAAATTTTTTTTTTAAAATTATTATTAATAAGTGTTTATAACCGCGACTCTATTTCTTTAAAATAAGTAATATTTTATTATAAAAACTAAATAACTAGTTACTCTTTCCGTAGCTTAGTATTAATAAGCTTAAAATTATTTTTAAACAGATTTATAGATTTATAGTTATAAATAATAAACCTAAAGTAGATTATTTTTATAAAAATATTAAATATTTTAATTATATTTATATTTTATACTATTTACTAGCGTATAGATAACTTTTTTTTATTTACTAAATTCTCTTTACGTAATTCCGCTTTAAATTTAGTCTATATATTTTAAATACGGACAACGTTTATATTAACTAATATTTAAATAGCCTTATTATTTTAATTTTTCTATATAGGATTCTTGTAAAGTATAGCTTTATATATAAATATTAAAACGCAGCTTATACTATTTATAAAAATAAAACTAGTAATTTTTAAATATATAAAACATAGTAATAGGTTCTGTTTATTTTTATATAAATTAATTATTTAAAAAAAAGTGCTAGTAGTTTCGCGGCTGTTTAAATATAGTTTATTAATAATTATTATATACATATAGTATTAATTAACTACTATCTATACCTATTTACTTTTATATATAGTATATTAAATAAGTTAGTATTTCTACTTATTATTTTTTTCGCTCTTTATAATTATATCTAAATAAAGTAGAGTCTATTTAACTATATCACTATTTACAGCCGTATAATTTAGTTTATTTTTATATATTTTACTATATTATTTTTAGAGCTTCTTATACTTTTTATTATTATAGTTTAGGACGTTATAAATATAGGCCGGCTAGCTACTATTTATACTAAAAATAAAATAGAAAGTGCTAGTTAGACTAAATTAGTTAGTTATAATATTAAAATACTTTTTATAACTATTTTCTCCCTACTATTTAAAATTCTTAGTTAAAATATATTTAGGTTTAAGCTTAGGCTACTACGTAAATAGGATACTTTTTTTAAAAAAAAATTTTAACGTCTATAAGTATAAAGCGAACTTAGTTTTAATTAAATAATAAATATATATCGCGTTTAGTATTATCTAGTAATTTAAAATATAAACTAACCTTTTTCCTTCTATATTTCTTATAAAGCTCCTTACCTAAATTATAAAAAATAATAAGCTTTAGCTACTACTTTTCTAAGATATTTTTAGGGAGTAGTAAGTCTATTAGTATTATTATCTAAAATTTTACCTAGGGTTTAACACCGTTTAAATATATAAAAATTAGTATATACCTAATTTAAAATTTTATATTTTTATATTTGCCCTTCTCGTCTAGCTGAAGAATTTAATTAGTTTAAATAAATATACTTTAACTCTCTATAATAAACTATAAATTAAAGAGTATAGTACTCTATATCTTAATAGTCTTACTAAGTCCTATTTTATTAATAAAAATAGTAGATATAAACACGCTAAATAAGTAGTATATAAGTATATATATACTAACTATTTAGTATATAACTAGACTAAACCTATAAATAAATAGTAACTTAGAAGATATAAAAATATATTATAAAATATTATCTCTATACTATAAATATAACTAGTTTACGTCTACTCTAAAAAGCTCTACTCTATTCTCTTAGTTTTTTTTTAGTTTATAATTTTATAATCGCGCCTATATTATAGTTCTTTATTACTTTTTAAAATCTATATTAGTTAGTATTATACTATCTATAATAGTCTAATTAATATATTTAGTATTTATAGTTAGATTTACAGCGTTTTTATCTTAAATTTTAAACATAGTCTTCTCTTCTTTATTATTACTAATAACCTTACTTTTTTTAATTAATAATGCGTCGTTAGGTATATTAGTTAAAATAAATATATATTTAATAACTTTTTTTACTATAATAAGTATATTAGTAAAGCTATTACTATTATTTATACTATTACTACTCTTTTAGCTACTATCTTTTTAATCTTTTACTATTAGTATATCGCTAGTTTAGCTATAGTCTAGTATTAATATTTTATTACTATTTATAGATACTCTCATCTGTTTTAAAAACGTATTATAATTACTAGCTATAGTATATACTATTCTACACTAGCTTCTACTATATTTTAAATTATTTTTAAGTAGTAATATACTTATTTTATTTTTTTTAAAATACTAGGGCGCTGCGCTAGTATAATAAAAAGAGAAAGAATAGATAGTAGTATAAAAGTTTAAATAGTATATATATTAGTAATACTAGATAATGTACCGTACTTAGTACTACTTCTACTTTTTACTATTATAAAGTAGTTAGCGTTATACTATTTATAATAGTATAAGTATAATATACTTACTAAGTACTATAGTAATTGCCTACGTTATTTAAAAATAAATTCTAAAATTCTTTAATATTTAAATACTATTTATATAATTATTAATTACTATTTTAAGCTTGTATTAGTTTCGTATCTACTCGTTATTATAAAAAAAATAAAATAGGTAGACTACTTCTATTATAAAAATTAGATTTTATTATATAACTTTTAAAATAATATATACTTTATAAGCGGAGGCTGTCCCGGCGTTAATAAATTATATATAGACCTAAATATTACTACTACTAGAGCAAAGTTACGACTAAAAATATATATATTTTAACTTATAAGTATTTTAAGCCTATCTTATAACTTAAATCTAAAGTCTATAGTAGTATAAAGTTTTAGACTTCCTAGCTAGCTTACAGTAATACTTATCTAAGACTATACTAAAAATACTAGTTATAGGGATATTAAGATAAATATATAATTTATTTTAAGTTTTACTTTAATAAATAGTTCTAGGCTAAATTAGCGTAGATTTTTATTAATAGCCTAGTAAGCTAACTAGTATATAAATAGCAGCGCTTCTAATATTATAATCTTAAAAAGTATATTTTTTAAATATCTAAATATTTAGTTTAAGCCGTATACGTTAGTATTACTTAACTATATATTTAGTATTAACTTTACCTACTACTATTTTATAGAGTTTCCTCTCTTTTATACTCTATATATAAGTATATTATTGTCGGCTATATACTATTTAATTGTCTTAATAAATATATTTAATTAGTTATTATCTATACTAAATAGGTAATAAAAATTCGCTTTACTTATTATCTATAAGTTAATATAACTTCTATAATTAGTATATAACTATAAAAAATTATTTTTTTTCTAAGTAATAATCTTATATTACTATTATAGTTTACTATAAATAAGTAACTTAGGTATAGTACCTCTATTAAAGTAAAAGATAGTAGTATTATTAATTCTAAAGAGTATATAGTTATTTTTATTTAGGAAATTAATTTTTATATTAAGAATAGTAATTTTTCTGCTAGTACTACTAAAATAATTATTTATAATAATAAGTAAAATAATATAGTAAAGTAACTGCAGATATAATAAAAAATAAAAATTATTAATATTAATAAAAGAGTAACTATAGGAGATTATAAGTAGTTTTATAAAAAGTAAAATATACTATAAAATAAACTAAACTTTACTAAAAATAACGCTAGTATAATTATAAAAATATATAGAGTAATAGCTATAACTATTAATTTAGAATATTAGTTATACTATTTTAAATAGTATAACTCGAGCTAAAATATTATATATATATATAATAATATTATAATATAAGTACTTTTAGACTATAGGTAATAGTATATAATAAAACTCTTTATCATTTTTTAGTCTTATACTATTTTAAAACTTATAATATATAAACTCTAACTTATTTTACTATAGTAGAGTTACAGCGCTAAAATAAAAGTATATATATATAAATAGAGAGTAGTAAGTATAAAAATATATTTATCTTTAAAGGGCTATACTATAAATAATTTTATACTTTAAATATATAGAATAAATCTACTATATATCTCCTATATAAATTATACTTAGTAATATAACTTACGGCTGTTAGCCCTAAGTAAAATATATATAATAATACTTAAAGGTTTGCAGCTTAAACTCTATCCTATAAAAGTTAAATAGATTTTATATATTTAGTAATTTTAGATTTAGTAGATTTTAATATTACTTTAGTATATATTACTTAAAATACTATTACTAATAGTTTATTATTTTAATATTATATATTTATTTAATATTAAATCTGCTAGATTTTAATAATTATAACCTCTTACGTTATACGCCGGCCTTTAAATATTAAATATTATTTTACTACCTCTATAAGATTATTATTCTTAATTTAGTAGGTAAAAAGTTAAATTAATATAAAAAGACGTCGTTAAGAGTAAAGGTATTATATTATTATAGAGAAAGGATTAAATTTTTTATTTAATAGTAGATAACTACTGTACGTAGACTATTAATTAAAGTTATACTTATTATATAGGTGTTTTAATTAAAGAGGTTATATAGATAATTAAACTTTTTAATAATAAAATACTAAAAATAGTCTTTAACGTCGTAGGTTATTATAAAGGGGAAAATATTAATATTAGTATTAGCGTTAGCGTAGATATAGAGGTAGATATAAAAGTAAAAAAATAGTCTTTAAATAAATATAAATCTAATATATATATTATTATCTACTATAGCGGATTTTATAAAGTAGTAAAAAGAAAAAGAAAAATTCTATTTTTTAACTATTTTAATTATATAGTATTATTCTATAGTACGTTAAAAAAAAATTACGTAGTTTTACTATTATTAAAGTTTTAGGCTAGTAACTAACTAACTCTATATATAAAATAGATATAATAGACACTATTATATAAAACTCTATTAAAAAGCTATTATTCTAGTTTAGCCTTAATAAACTATATACTTGCTTAAGTAGATACTTATTTAAGCCCTTAGCTCCTTTTTTAATTTTTAACTTATTCTTTAGGCGTATAAATATATTTAGTCTACTTCTTTCTTTTACTATTAGATTTTAGCTTTTTTATCTCTTTATTAATATCTCTATCTACTATATTTTTATTTTTGTCTTTATTAACATTGTTATTTTTACTATCCTTAAAATCTTTATCTATATTATCTAACTAATTATCTTTAATAATAAAGCTATTATTATCCTTCTCTCTATATTTATATACAAAAACTAATTTACGTATTATATAATTATTTTTAGGTATACCTACTACAGCGTCTACGTTTACTATTTTAATATTTTTCTCTTATAAACTAGCTTTAAAAGTTTCTATCTTCCTTTATTACTAAATATTATTTTATTTTACTACTACTTATTTCGCGCGCTTTATAAGTAAGCCTATTAATAATAAATTAAAGTTATAATTTAGAGCAGGTCTCTTCTATAATAATAATATTATCTTATCTTTCTTTAATATTAATTACCTAAAAATAGATATAGACGTTATTAGGTTTTTTAATCCTATATATACTATTAGTAATAATATATAACGCTAACGTTTTATATATACGTACTACTATAATTACTTAAAAAATTCTTCTTCTTATCTAACTATTAAATTTATCTATTTTATATATTAGTATTACGTAAAGTTAAATATATACTAAGCCTATATATATTATTTAAGGCAGGTTCTATATACTATTAATAATAGTCTAAGCCAGCTTTACTATATATATATTTACTAACGTTTTCTTTTTTAACTAAAGTACTCTGTAGTAGTTAAAGCTTAATTTTAAAATCTATTAAGTAAGGGTATAGACCTATTATAAAATTATTAATTATAATTAATAGAGTGTCGCTGTTACCTATAGATATTATTTAAATAAAATAAAATAATATATTACTATTCTACTAACTCTCTAGTATACGTAGATTAATAGCGTTAATAATAAAACTTTATAGTTTTATCTTACTTATATTATCTCCGTCTATTCCCTATACTATAAATACTAAAACCTAGTTAAATATAATAAGATAAAATAAAATATAGGTAATAGTATTACTAGTATAAAAATTAATAAGTTTAATATTTTAGTATTTTATAAATTTAAACTTATTAGTACGTAGTATATTATTATATAAAATATTAAAGACTTCTTCTTTTAGCTATCTACTAAAAGTAAAAAAAGCTACTTCTTTTAACTTTAAAATAGGTATCGCTATTACTATTCTATTAAATAGTAAATATAAAAACTTAGGCAACAAAGTTACTAATACTATAATTAAAGGGCGTAGCACTCTATTTATATTTTTCTCTTTTTTTTTATAACTATTTTTAGGGCCTCTTTTGCGCAGAATAATAACTTAAAAAAAGCCTTTTTTTTACGCTTATATTTAATAGTTTTATTTTTACTATTAAGCACCTACAATTACCTACCTACGCTTATAATATTTAATTAAACTTAATTACGCGCCTTATTAATAACTATACTAATTATTTTATCTATATTTATCTTTTTAGTATCCTTTAATATAGTAAGCTTATAGCGCAGTCTTAGTATATTATTAAACTTATCTTATATACGCCGCTAAATAGCCTTAATTTTTGGTTTATTTAGTTTAAAAAATTTTATAATCTATATTTTTAATATTCGGTTATTAGTTATTGCTTTATAACTTATAATACTAATAGAATTAAAAGCTTATAGAATAAGTAATATATTTCTTTTATTAATTTCTATACTATCTCTTTTCTTTTTCTCTTTTTAAGATATATTATTGCGCTTTTTTATTTATAGCTTTACTATATCTTCTTACTATATAGCTTATTACGAGGGTATAAAACAAGATAAAGGGTTAAGTATATAGTTTAAAGCAGTTTCGTTTTAAAGTAAAATATTAACGTAGTATAGCTAAAAAATTATAAATTACTAATATTTTTATTATATAAATAAGCGTAGTTAAATAAACGAGCCTACTATTAGCGTAAGTTTAATATAAAATAATTTACTAGTAAATATAAATACTTATTTATATAGTCCGCTATACACGTCTACCTATAACTATATATATACTATCTTATAGGTCTTTTACGTAAAGTAATAGCTAAAAATAATAGCTTCTTATAATATCTATATAAAAGAAATATAATATTATTTAGTATAGTAATAGTAGTAAATACTTATAATTAAGCTAAATTATTAAAACTATAGTATTATAGCCCGTACTTTTTTATACTATACGTCGTAGTCTATTAGGCAGCTATTTATATAATCTACTATACTAACTATACTAATAAATATTACTAATATACTATATTAACTATTCTATTCTATTACTTTTATACTATAACTAGTAATATAATATAGTCTTTACTATATTAATAGTCTAATATATTATATTAATTTAATATTATTTTACTACGCTTATAGTATTAATAATTTATACTTAATTACTCCTTATACTATAATAGATAGTCTATATTCTTTATAATTATTATTTATTTACTATTTAGCTACGCTATATATATTATTATAATATAAAGCTAATAGAATAGATATTTATATTATATTTACTCTATCTTCTCGTAGCTAGACTATATCCTTTTAAAATATATTATATAGTACTACTAATTTTATCGCTTATTACTATAAACGTAAACTCTCTTTATTATAAATTTTTCTCTTATCTACTCTCCTAGTCTATTCTTTACCTACACCTTTATTATCTTCTTAACCTATATCTCTATTTTATACGCTTTAGGTAAGTTTATTATATATATAATTTTTAACTAAAATACTTATCTCTAGCTATAAGTCTGTATTAGTAAGAATATTAATAGTAACCTTATACTATAACTAGCTAATTTAAAAACTATAGTTATAGTATTATTAACCTCTATATTAATTAGATATAGCTCTAATAGTCTAAATATATATTCTTTAACTAGATCTACTAATTAGTATATTATCTTAAGACTAGCTACTAGTATATAAACTATCTTATTAGTCCTAGGCCATATATTAAGCTATATACTATAACTATAAGTTTAAATTCTATACTAACTAAAATAAAATATATTTTTTATAATCCTTATATACGCTTATTTTTTTAACTATATCTAAAAAAATAACTTTTTTTAGCTTATACTTTTTTTAGACTAGTGTCTCTAACGCTATACTTTACCTCTTTTTATATAATTATTAGTCTTATTTTACTATACCTAAATCTTCGCCCGTTTCTATTTCTAGCCTTAATTATTAAAAAATAAGATCTTCTCTAGTTTAATAATAGTTTATAATTTCTATACCCTATTAAAACTATTATAAATAGTATAGATTAGTATACTTATTATATAAACCAGCGCCTTATTAAACTTAATATTAGTAGTAATATAGTACTTAAAGATATAACTAAAATTATACCAGTATTCTTATTAGCTAAGTTATTAGTAATAAAGCTAAGCTTAATAGTAATTTTTAAATTAATAGTCTCGCAGACTATATTAATAATATAATTTATTTTAGCTAAACTCTTACAGGGGGGTGAAATTGAAAAAGACTAATCAAAAAAGATACCTTTTTTAAAATTATATAACTCTTTAATTAGTAAGCCTAAAAATACGAAAAAAATACTGTTTTAAAGAGAAAGACCAGCGTAGTCTATTCACCTACTTAGGGACTGCTTACTAAGGGGTTTAGGGGTAAAAAAGAATTAGTAAATATAGAAAATTTTTAGGACCCTACTTTAGGCTATAATAACTTCTTATTTAAGGTGTAAAATTAGCTTATATTTATATGTATAATAATAGATTCTGAGTTTTATTAGTATATAAAATATTTTTATATATTTATATATTATTTTTATAATTATATATAAAAGTCACTTTTTTACATTTTTAATAATAAACTAGTAATAATAAATTACTAGTACTTAATATAGTAGCCTTTAGCTTCTATAACTGCCTTATAACGGTTAGGAAGAGATAAAATATAGTTATTAATAACTTCTTATAGTATATTCTACTACTCTTTATTAATAACTCTTTTAAAGGCCTCTATACTTTCTAAACTATTTCCTACTTCTAAATTAGCCTTTTTATTTTTAATTAGCCCTAATTTTAATAAACTCTATATATTTTCTATAGGGGCTAAATCAGGACTATAGGCTAGGTAAGGAAATAGTTTAATTTTGTTATTTTTAAACTAAGTTAAAACGTCTGTAGTTTTATAAATAGGGACGTTATCTTGTTAAAATTGCTAACCTAAATTAATATTAATATAAAGATTATAATTATAATATAATATAATAATATATATATATATATATATATATTATTATATTATTAAAAAAAATGGATAAAAAAGGACTATAAAACTTACCCCTTTTTATATAGGGTTTAACCTTATATATAAGGACTTTATTTATATAGTCCTTATTAGTATAAGAAGTAAAAGAATTAGGTATTTCAATAAATACTAAATTACTTCTACCTCCTACCTAAATTACACCCTAAACTTATAGGGTAAAATCTTAACCTATAAAATAATTATAATAAATAATATTAAAAAACTAAAACTATAGCTTAAAAATAGATAAAAAGTTATATATTTTAATATTTTAAAAAGTTAAAATAACTTACTTTATGATTGGCTAACAGCCAGTTCTCTTCTAACTCTATTATTACCCCTTTTTCTATAATATTCTCTTTTAGCTTTACCCCTTTGTATTGCTGACTTATTAGAAAATATTATTTTATTTAATTTTATATTTTTTATATTTTTTAATTGTTCTTTAGCGTATTTTACTGTTTTTTTAGTATTTTCTTTGTTTATTATTAGTTTTTTTTTATTTATATTAATAGAGTAGTCCTCTACTTTTAAAAAAATTTGTAAAGTCCTTTTTATAATATTTAGACTATTTTCTATTAATAGTCTTATATTTTTTTTTTAGGGCTTCTAGTTAAGTCTCTATTAATAATTCTTTTATCTCTTAGAGTTAACTTTTTTACACCCCCTTTATAAACTTTATTTATATTATAATTATTCTCTTTCTTTTTAATTCTTTTTATAGCGTTATAAATAGATTGTTGAGGCTTTTCTAGAGTAGTAGTAATTAAAGAAGGAGAATTATTTGCTTTTAAAAGAAGTTTAACTTTAAATTTAAGTTTTGAGAATTTTAGCTCCATTTTAAGGAAATAGGAGTTTAAGTTTATAAAAGTAAAAAGATATTATAATATACTATAATATTAATAATATATTACGTAAGTAGTGATTATATAAGCCTTAGCACTATTTTTATAATTAATATAATTTTATTATTAGATTACTAATCTCCTTTAAAAATCTAGTTACGTAATCTATCCTAGGCCTAAAAGGGTATAGTTAAAATTTTAGTTAAATATATTTACTAACTAAAAAGTTATAGGAACCTAAAACAGGGGTTAAAAAAATTATTATATTTAGGTAATTTTAGTTTATTACAGGTAATATATATAACGTAACTAAAACCCTAATAATAATCTCTATAGTTTTCTCTTTAAAACGGTATTATTTACGTATTTTTAGGCTTACTAATTAATTTTTTATAAATTTTTAAAAAAGGTATCTTTTTTGATTAGTCTTTTTTAATTTCACCCCCCTGTATATAATTTATTAACGTACTCTATAGGTAGAAAGTTAATTATTATACTTTTACTTATATTTAAAACTCTAGTATTATATTAGATAGATCTATACTTTTTACTTTAACCTTCTTTATCTTTATTAAGGTCTATAGGGTTATAGAGATTTTACTAACTAAAATTTCTATTTACTATTATTTTATATTATAGGCGTAGGAGCACTAGAATTATATTAAGGAATATAAATACTACTTATATTTTTTAATAACCTATCTTATTAACTATATCTGCCTATACCCTCTTTAGTAAGTTTAAGCTTATTTAAGGCTATACTACTCTATTTCTTTTAAGCTACTATCTTATTAGTAAAATTTTATTTAATAATTATATATAGTCGCGACTCTATTTCTTTAAGCTAGCTAATAATATATTTATTATACTTAATATGTAGGTATTTTTCTTATAATATAATATTAATAAGTCTTAGCATATTACTAAATAGATCTATAGATTTATAGTTATAAGTAATAAATCTAAAGTAAAAGATCTCTCTAAAAATATTAAATATTTAGTTTAGACCTTTATCCGCAGCTATTTACTAGTAAATTATTAACTTATTATTATTTATAATATAATTACTTTTACGTATATAAATAACGTCTATATTAATTAGTATTTAAATAATATTACTATCGTAAGCCTACTACGTAGGATTCTTATAGAGTATAGCTTTATATATAAGTATTATAGCGTAGATTGTACTATTTATAAATATAAAACCTATAAACCCTATATAAACTAAATATAATAATAGGTTTAGTAGATTTCTATATAGATTAATTATTAGCGCGTATATATATAGTCGCTCTATAATAATTAGTACTAACTTATCTTTATTTATAGTATATTAAATAAATTAATATATTTACTACTATCCTCTCCGCACTTAATAGGTAAAACCTATTTTATAATATTACTATTTATAGACGTATTTTTTAGTATACTTTTATATATCTTAATATACTTCTTCTAGAGCTTCTTATACTTTTTATAATAAAATATAGTTTAGAATATTATAAAAATAGTGTAGTTAGCTACTATTTATAGTAGAGATAAAGTAGTAAGTATTAGTTAAACTAGATTAACTAGTTATAGCACTTAGATACCCTTTATAACTATTTTCTCCTTACTATTTAAAGTTATTTATTATAATCTCTATAGGTCCGGTCCTATACTATTATATAAACTTCTTATTTTTATTAGTACTAATATAGGTAAAACGCGTTTAATTTTAGTTAAGTAGTAAATAAATATCGTATATAGTATTTTTTAGTAGTTTATAAAATAGAGTAATCTTATTTCCTCTATACTTTTTATATAGTCCCTTACCTAATTTATAGAGAATAATAAATTTTAGGCGCTATTTTTTTAATATATTATTAAGTAATAGTAAATCGCGTAGTATTATAGTCCAGTTTTTTACTCAAAATTTAATACTATTTATATATTTAAAAATTAGCGTATACCTAATTTAAGGCTTTATACCTTTATATTTATCCTTTTTATTAAGCTAAGAAATTTAATTAGCTTAAATAAGTATACCCCGGCTCTCTATAATAAAATATAAGTTAATAAGTATAGTACCCTATATCTTAATAGTCTTAGTAAGTTCTATTTTATTAATAAAAATAATAAATATAAGTACGCTAAATAAACAGTATATAAGTATATAAATACTAATTATTTAATATACTATTAGCCTAAGCGCGTAGGCAAATAGTAATCTAATAAATATAAAAATATACTATAAGATATTATCTTTATACTATTAATATAACTAGTTTATATCTACTCTAAAGAGCTCTACTCTATCCTTATAGTTTTTTTTAGTTTATAGTTTTATAACTACGCTTATATTACGAGTCTCTATTACCTTTTAAAATTTATATTAGTTAGTAGTATATTATTTATAATAATATAATTTATATACGCGGTATTTAGAGCTAAATTTATAATATTTTTATTATTTACTTTAATATTAGTTAGCCTTAGGCAGTCTTTAATAATTATTATTATTAGTAACTCTACTCTTGTTTTACTCTTTAACTAATATATTATTAGGCACCCCTATTAAAATAACTATATATTTTACTTTCTCTATTATATTTAGGGCCCTTTTATTACTATTATTTTTACTATTACTACTATTTTTAATTATTACTACTTAGACTTCTTACTAGCAGTATATCGCCTATATAACTATAAACTAGTATTAATATTTTACTATTATCTGTAGATACTTTTATCCGTTTTAAAAATATATTATAATTACTAATTATAATACGTACTATTCTTTACTAGTTTCTACTATATTTTAGATTATTTTTAGGTAGTAGTATACTTATTTTATTTTTTAAAATACTAGAGTACTGCGCTAGCGTAATAAGAAAAAAAGAAATAGGTAATAGTATAAAAATTTAAATAGTATATACGTTAGCAATACTAAATAGTATACTATACTTAGTACTACTTCTACTTTTTACTACTATAAAGTAGTTAGCGTTATACTATTTATAATAATATAAGTATAAGATACTGACTAAGTATTATAGTTATCGCCTATATTAATTAAAAATAGATCTTAAAACCCTTCTAAAAAATATTTAAATACTATTTATATAATTATTAACCGCCGCCTTAAGCTTATATACATTTTTAATCTACTTACTATTATAGTAAAAGATAAAATAAATAGACTACTTCTATTATAAAAATTAGATTTTATTATATAGCTTTTAAAATAATATATACTCTATAAGCGGAGACTATCCTAGTATTAATAAATTATATATAAACTTAAATATTACTACTATAAATATATTTTAACCTATAAGTATTTTAAGCCTATTCTATAATTTAAATCCGGAGCCTATAATAGTATAAAATTTTAAACTCCCTAGCTAAGTTATAGTAATACTTATCTAAGACCGTACTAGAAATACTAGTTATAAAAATATTAAAATAAATATATAGTCTATTCTAGGTTCTACTTTAATAAGTAGTTTTAGGCTAAATCGGCGTAGATCTTTATTAATAGTCTAGTAAGCTAATTAATATATAAGTAGTAGCGCTTTTAATTTTATAACTTTAAAAAGTATATCTTTTAAGTATCTAAATATCTAGCCTAAGCTATATATATTATTATCTATTAGCTAAGCTTTTAGTATTAACTTTACCTACTTCTATTTTATAAAGTTACCTCTCCTTTACTACTATATATAAATATATAATTATTAACTATATATAATATAACCGCCTCTATAAGCGCCTTTAACTTATTACGGTCTATATTAAATAAATAATAAAAATTAAGTTTACTTATTAACTGCGAGCCGGTATAACATCTATAATTAAAGTATAATAGTAAAAATATTTTTTTACTCTACTCTAAAATAGTATATATTTATTATAGTTTAGTAGATACTATAATACTATTAGTATTATATTTAAGTATAAAGTTATATATAGGTATAAGTAGTAGAAGTAAAAAGTTTTTAGTATTATATATAAAATTAGTAAGTTTAGGTATAAAATTTTACTACTAGCTAGTATCTAAAATAGAGGAAAGCTTTATTAAAATTACTAAAATAATTATCTATAGTAATACGTAAAGTAATATAATAGAGTAACTATAAGTATAATAAAGAGTAGATATTAATAACGTTAGTAAAAAAGTAACTATAAGAGATTATAAGTAGTTTTATAAAAAGTAAAATATACTATATAATAGACTAAACTAAAAACAACGCTAGTATGATTATAAAAATATATAAAGTAATAGTTATAATTACTATTTTATAATACACTTATACTATTTTTAATAGTATAACTTAAGCTTAAATATTATATATATATATAGTAATATTAAAATATAAATACTTTTAGACTACGTATAATAATATATAATAAACTTTTTTATCTTTATTTGGTTTCGTATTATCTTAAAATCTATAGTATATATAAGTAGCTAAGCCTAAAATAGATCTAATTAACGCCTAGTATTTTATATATTTAATAATTAACCTATATAGGTACTAATATCTATATTTATATACCTAACGCTAGTACTATATTATAATATATAGTATATAACACTAATACTACTCTAAACTTAATATTAACCCCTACTAAAGGCTATAATAGTATATTATAAATATAAGTATAAATAGTATTATCTACGCAGAAAAAGGTATTTAACTTTATAAAACTTAACTTAATATATTTATATATATTAACGTAACCCTAAAGTATAAAAAATATAAAAAATATACCTACTACTAGCTTAGTAAATTAATAGGTATAAATAGGTGTTATATTATAAAAATATTTATATAATAGTGTAATACCTATATAGACTAATAGGTAAACCTACTCTATAATATTTTAATAAGTATATAGATACTATATATACGCCTAAACTAAATAATATTACTATATTAGATATATATTTATATATAATACTATACGACTCTAAATAATATAAAAATATATTAATAGACTTTTAGAGTTTATATACTAATAAAATAAATAGTAGTATTATATTTATAATATTACTAGTATTACTATATAAAGCCTATTTTAGATATACTAATAGTAAGAGTACTAAAAAGAAACGTATAAAACACGTTAGTAATAAATACGTATACTAAAACCTAGTAAAAAAATAAAAACTAAATATAAGTAAGATAAGTATTTTAGACTTTATAATATATAGATTTATATTAAAGTTTAACTACGCTTTTACGTTCTAGCTAAATTATATAAGATATATATAAAACAATATAAATTAAATACTTTATAATAAAAGACTATAACTAATCTATAAGCTACTATTATTTATAAGTAGTAAATAATAGGCTAAAAAACTAAATAATCTCTTATCTAGAATACTAGATAATAGATTTAAACTTATAAGAATAAAAATATAAAAAGATAAAAATAATATAAAACTTTTATTAATAAAATTTATATATCGCAACGTAGGTAATATAGTATACTATCTAATAGAATATATGCTATTTAAGTATAAAATATACTATTAACCCGTTTATCTATATAGGGATAAAATAAAAAAAGTCTAAGTATATAATAAATTATATACAGGAGATTAGTAGTAAAAAATTTAATTTAAACTACTAAGTAGGTTAATTATAATCCTAGTATTAATATTAATAAATAAAATACTACTTACTATACTATATAGTAATACGTTATACTAGCTAGTATATTTATCTATTAAAAACCTAAACTATAACGTACGTAGGGTATATAATAAAAATAGTATTATTTTTATTAGGTTTATACTAGTCGTTAACTATAGTAAAGGTAGTAGTAAAAAAAAAACTAAATTTAAACTCTACTATACCGCGATAGAATATATACTAAAATATAAATTAGTAACTATATAGGCGTAATTTATATTATTATATATAATACAGATTAGATAATAATAATTAAATATAATTTTAAAATATCTAGCCGCTAAAGGTAAAGATATAGTATATATAAATAGGGTAATAAGACGCTACTATTTTATTATATATAATATTATTGTAGATTATTAAAAATAAGTACTAATAATTAGAGTAAAAAATAATATATAATATACTATCTATACGGTCCCTTTATCTAAATAAAATAAATTTCTTTAGGGCCTATACCTATTTAAAACACAGGCTACTATAGTATTATAAATAAAAAGCTAGTATAATAAACGTACTAATAGAAATCTTAATAACTAAGTATATAATATAAAATATTTTATATAGAGATACCCTTATTTTAATATATATAAGGGAATACTTATAGATATACTATATTAACTACTTAAAAGTCTCGTTATATATACGATAAAATAGCTACAGAAACTAGTTAATAATATAATTTTAAAAAAACGCTGTACTAGAACTAGAAATAGTAGTGTTATAAAAAAAATAGTAAATAACTAAACTAGCGCTTTATAAATATACTATAATACTAAAAACTATATTATTTTATAAAAACTAACTTCTTTAGAGTAGTATAGTAGACAGGAGACAAATAAAGGGCACTTATTTACTAAATAGTTATAGTAGTAATACTTTTACTAAGTAATACTAAACTAT
The DNA here is from genome assembly GCA_030770415.1 of Pleoardoris graminearum. Classification (NCBI taxonomy): domain Eukaryota; kingdom Fungi; phylum Ascomycota; class Dothideomycetes; order Pleosporales; family Didymosphaeriaceae; genus Pleoardoris; species Pleoardoris graminearum. Next base: position 184,034 of record JASEKS010000113.1, on the reverse strand, counting down.
ATACTATCTATTTTATAAAGGTAGTATATAAGTTTATAATTACTACTAAATACTAATTATACGATAAAGATACTATTATATATATAAAGAATACTCTAAAGAGAATAAACGCTCTTAAGTATATATTTAGTAATTTTAGGCCACAAAAGCAGAATTAACTAAAAATTAAGTATTTTAATATACTAAAACTATATAGTCTTATCTATTAGCCGTACTATATATAAAGTAGAAGTAGTCTAAGTAAGTATAACTTAAATACTATAGAAGAGGTATTATATAGATTTCTTATAAAAGACGTATATAACCTAATAAATAAATAAAAATATTTAAAGTAAATAGGTATAATTAATAATAGAATAGTAGCAGTAAACTGCATTAAAGCCTATTAAATAATAAATAATAGTATACTAATATTAAATATAATAAAATATATATTTAACGTGCATATAAATACTATATTAAAAGTATATACTATAAAAAAACGTAAATAAAAAGTAGGATACTATATATAGGCTAAAACTAATAGAGTAGTATTATAACTAAATAGTAGTAGAATATAAATAACTATAAAATACGCCTTATATATAATTAGTATATCTAACCTATTAACTATTATATAATACTTTATCTATAAATAATAAAGTAATCGTACTATAGTTAGTAGTATATATAGTAATTTTAATAAATATAATAGAATAAAGATAATAATAAAACTGTAAAAAGTGTTACTATAAATCTACTCTTTAATAAAATACTAGCGCAAAGAAGGGAAATATTTATTAAATATAAAATATTTTATAAAATAAATAATATACTATTATATTTAAAGTAAAAGCAACGTATAAAGAAAAAACTTTATTATAGTAATAAATACTAGTTACCGTATAAAACTATATACTAATAATCTAAACTCTAGCCAACGCCTATATAAGTAGTTAATAAGTTAGGCTTAACTTATATTTATAATTCGCCTAAGACAGAACTACTTATAAAATTATAAAATAATAGGTTATACTAGCGTTATTATTAATAGACTTAATAAGATTAATATAGGGCGTTCCTATAAAATATATAGTATAATTAAAATAAAAAATATTAACGTTACTATTAACTGCGATAGTATAATACTAAAAAGTTAAAAAGTATATAGATTATCGTTAATATAAAGAGGTGTATACGTAATACTAAAAAGTTAAAAATCTAATATTATATATATTAATAACTATATAGACTTCGAGCTATATAATAAACTATACTTACCTATATTTATAAAAAATAGTAAATAAGTAATCTGTAAATTTAAATAGACCCTAAATATCTTAAGAAAAAAAAGGTTTTAAAAAGTATAAGTTTAAATCTCTAATATAAATACGCTATATAAAGGCGGGTATAATAGATAAAATAAAATCTTATAAATAAACTAGCTAATACAGTATTTAGTACGGTATTAAATAGTATAACTAATTATTATAAATAGTAAAAATAGTAACTAAATTAATACTTATAATTTAACTAATTATAGTATACGTAAAACATATATTTTAAACCGTACTATTAGCTATAGTATAAAATAAAATATAATAAAATACGCTAAGCTACTAAAAATAGAATATTTATCCTTTAGCTATTATACGGCTAAAAGTAAACGTTTTATATATACTTTATAAAAACTATTTATACTATTATACTAGTATTATTTAAACCCTAAAATTATGCCTATATATACTAAAATATATTTATTATCTATATAACGTAGCCGTAATTAATTATATAATAAAAAGCTAGTAGATATAATAAAAAAATATAGTTAAAATAAAACTAAAACTTACTAATATACTATATAATGAGATATATAGCAATATAGCTATAATTATAAAAAAATATAAACTTATAGAAAAAGAGATACGCAGTATAAAAATAAAAATAAAAATAAAAATAAAATAAATATACCTAAGTATATATTACGCCTATAAGAAGAATCTAGTAAAAATATTAAATAAAATTATTAATATAAATATTATCTATATTATATAGTAGATAAATAATAATATATAATAAAAATAATAGTAAAGAGAAATAGTAAATATAAAAGTAAAAAATAAAAGCAGGTATTAATACAAAAAGTAGAAAATAAAGATAATAATAGAATTTAAACTATAAGAAGATAATACACTAGAGCGGTATATTATATATATATAGATTTACCTATATATTTATAATTATAGCGGGATTATAAACCTATAATATATTAATAAGATTAGAAAATATATATATTACTAATACCTTATACTCTACACTATTAATTATAGTATAAAAGTAGGTAAAATATATATACTAATATTTTACTCTCTATACTATTAACTATAGTACGAGAGTAGGTAAAAAATATATACTAATATTTTACCCTCTATACTATTAACTATAGTATAAAAGTAAATATAAAATATATACTAATATCTCGCCCTCTACACTATTAACTATAGTAGAGAGTAGGTAAAAAATATATACTAATATCTTGCCCTCTATACTTATACTTTAAAAAAATTTATATGTCTAATTTAAAAATAAATTAATAAATACTTAACTTAATTTTTTTTATATAGTTATAATACTTTATTAGTAAAAATATAGTTTCCCTTTTAGTAAAAAATATATATTTTATTTATTTAGACTATATAACTAGCGCTCGCACTATAAGCTAAATATTTTTTTTTTTTAACTAGCTTATAGTTATAAGTTTTAGTACTAAAGTACTTATATTTTAAAAATAAATTTTATTTTATTTACTAATATAAATATCGTCTATATAATAGTAAAACTTAATAAATAACCTAAATTTTACTTATATAAGTATAGGCTTTACTAGCTACTATTAAGTAAGTATAGCTTAATAGAGAGGTATAAAGCTATATTATCTATTTTTTATAAAAGACTTCTCGACTTCCTTTCTAACTTAAGTAATATTAAGAAGTTAATTAAGCGATAAAAAATAAAGTCTACTCTATTTTAAAAAATAAAACTATAAAAGAATCCTTTATATTTAATTATAATAATAAAAAAATATTAAGTCTTAAAGGAACTAAAACGTAAAAGAATCCTAATATATTTTTAAAAATTAAGATAAAAGGCTGCAGAACGTAAAATAATTTATTTATATTTTTTTAATAGACTATTAGAAATACTATAGTAAAAAAAGACTATAAGAAATTATATACTATTTCTAATAACAAAGATAAAAAAAAAGAAAATTAAAAAAGTTAAGTTAAATACTAAGACGCTACTTAAGATATAAAATATTAATATAAATAAATAAAAGCCTATATTTGTATACTAATCGAACAAATAGTGTGGCTGTGGTGGCTCGGGGCGACCAAAAGGGGTTTCAAAAAAGGAGGAGTATGTGCATGCCTTCATCTATAAAAGCCTAATAATTAAAAAAAGATAGCCTTTATAGTATAGCTAGACTATAAATTATTTTAGTCTAATAGTTTACTAGCTTACTACTAAAACCGGGCATTATAAAAACCTAATAGTTTTATTAAATTAGAAGATAATAATCTAAATAATAGTAAAAACGAGTTTTTTAAACTCTTATATATACGCGGTAGAGTATACTTAGATTTTATATATATAGGGTTAATATACTATACTATTAACTATAGTATAAAAGTAGGTATAAAATATATACTAATATTTTACCCTTTATACTATTAACTATAGTATAAGAGCGGGTAAAAAATATATATTAATATTTTACCCTTTATAATATTAACTATAGTATAAGAGTAGGTATAAAATATATACTAATATTTTACCTTTTATACTATTAATTATAGTACGAGAGCAGATATAAAATATATACTAATATCTTATCCTTTATATATACTAATAAAGATAGGTATACTACTTTATAAAAAACCAGCTCTAGAATTTCTAATCTAAAACCTTACTAGTTATTTAAGGGTCTATTTTATATAACAGGCTCTACTATATCTATAAAATTTTTTAAAAGTAAAACTTTTTTAATATTCTAGCCTTACGTATATCTAAAAACGCCCTTTTTAATATAGGTAAAAGGAAATTTAAAAACTATTATACTAAAGTAGTATCTCTATATTTTTATTAATAAAATATATAGTATAAGCGTATTAATAAAATAATTATAATATAAAAAGAAATAAATATCAATAAATACTATAATACTATATATATATATTTGTATATTAATCGAATAAAAAGTGTAGCTGTGGTGGCTCGGGGCGACCAAAAGGGGTTTCAAAAAAGGAGGAGTATGTGCATGCCTTCATACTCAATGTGTCGAAAAATACTATAATACTAATAACTTTATAATTATAAATAAATCTAAACTTAACTATATCTTTAAGAAAATCTTCTCTATATACTATTCTATAAAATTTAATTTTAGTTCTACTAAGAGTTTTTTAAATAAAAAGAAACTATACTGCTCTAATAAAGTCTTTAATATTAATAAATTAAGTTCTAGTAATAATAATAGTAAAAGTAATAAAGAAAATAATAATAATAATAATAATAATAATTTAATTATCTTTAAAGGCCGTATTTAAAAAAAAAGAAAAAAACGTATACTAATATCTTACCCTTTATACTATTAACTATAGTATAAGAGCGGGTAAAAAATATATATTAATATTTTACGCTCTATACTATTAACTATAGTATAAGAGTAAGTATAAAATATATACTAATATCTCGCCCTCTATACTATTAACTATAGTATAAAAATAGATAAGAAATATATACTAGCTATAAATAGGATTTACCTAGTTTTAAAAAAGTTTTTAATATTTTATATATACTTAAACGCCTATAAAAGTAACTACTTTATAAATTTTACTACGTATATAAGTTTAGTATATTTAAAAAAGCGTTAAAGCTTTAAGTACTTTTTAATAAATCTACTTAAAATTTTTTATCTTATCTTAGTATCTATATAAATAAAATTTATAATTATAAATTATTAGTTTTAGTAGATTTATACTCTATTTATTAAAAAAAACTAAATAAGCTAATACACTAATAAACGCTTATTAAGGAATTTACTAAAAAAGTTTTTAAAATTAAGAAGCTCTAAGCAGAAAATCTCCTAGCTATACTAATTAAAAAAAACTAAAAAGTTAGTTAGTATCTAACCCTTAATATAGCTTATTTAACACTATTATTTAAGGTTACGTATATACTATAATATTTTTATATAAGCTACTAAGTCTTTACTTTTTATCTATATCCCTATAAGTTATAAAGCTAAAAAGATAGTAGGCTTTTAATTATAAATCTAAAATCTAGTTTTTAAAAATATAAATTATTAGGTCTAAAACGTACTTTATTAATATAGACTAAAAAAATATTAGTTTAATATAGCTGTCTAAAAAGCTTAAATAATTATAAGCTAATTTAAGACTATAGTACAAGAGCGGGTGTACGTATATTTAAGTTTATAATAAAATAGAGATAATTACTTTAAAATAACTATAAAAAAATAAATATATATTTATATTATAATTATATTAATATCTATATCTAAAAATACTAAACTAATATTATAGAATTTTTAAAATAGTCTAGACCCTACTAAGTAAAGACTTATTTAAACTTCTTAAAAATAATATAGTATTCTTAAAGAGAGTTTATAAAAATAAAATAAATATAAACTCCTAAAAAAGAGGCGAGAGTAAATTAGCCTTATAGATAGGTTAATTCTTTTAAAAAAATATCCCCTAACACAGCGCTCTTAAAGTAGAGTTAATTAAAAAAAAATAATATATAATAAGACTAAATAGAGCTAAAAAAAATAAAAAATATTAAATAAATTATTAACTATTAGTCTATAAGGACTATAAGTAAAATATAAACGTAATATAGAAACCTATTTTACTACTTTATACTTTACTAGACTTTTATTACTAGTTTTAAGGCTTTAACGCCTCCTCTTACTAAGTAATTTAAAAAAAAAAAAAGTATAACTTACGGGTAGCTCTAAATTAAGTATGAAGTATACGCCTATATTAAATAATTCTATTAGAATACTACCTATAAGAACTCTTATAAGCCTAAATAATAGTATAGTACTTATTATTAAATATTTTTTTATATAATTACTTTATTATATATAACTAATAATCCTTCTATATATATATTTAAACTAATTTTACTTTAAGTTTAGAGATAGAGGAACTACTATAAAATATATAATTTATCTCTTAGAAACGCCTTAGTAAGATATAAAAAAATTATATAGTAATAAAAATTATAACTAGTAATATTAATAATAATATACAAAGGTAATTAGAACTATTAGGTAGTAAAATAGAAGATAGTATAGAAAATTAAAATTATACTTATTATATTATAGCGTATAACTAAAAGTAAATAGACAACTCTAATACACTAATAAGTAATAGTATAATATATAGTAATAGTAAAAAAAATAAAAATAAATAAGCTTTTAAAATATTATAAATAAGTATATATTACTAAATATAGTTATATAGTAGTTAAAGCTAGTTTATAAAGTATTATAAATTAGTTATTTTTTACTATATAGTAACTAGCGTAGACGTAGCGCCCTCTATTATTTTATTAAAAAACTTTTATATTCCCCACCTTCCGCCTATCTCTAGACTATACTATTATAAGTAATATAATTAAAAAAAGTAGAATACACAACTATAGTAATAAAATAATTTATATTAAATACTAAAAATAATAAATAATAGGCGTTATACTATAACTACTACTAGTATCCGTAGTATATAAATAAAAAAAAGTAACTATTATCTTAAAAAGCGCCTAAAGGGCAAACAAGATATATCGTTAGTATATATTAAATAAATATAGATATACTAAAATATATAAAAAATATAAAAGGATATATAGTAATAATAATTAAATAAAAAGCCCTAATACTAGCTAAATACGTAATATAAGTATAACTAAGTAAAATATTTTACCTAATAAATATAATATTAGGGGTAATCTAAATAACGAATTTAAAGATATAAACTAAGAAAAAATAAATAAGGACGCTATACTATTAAAAGGAAGTTTCTTAAATAAAGTTATAACCTAACTTAATTACTTAAATAGAGAATACTCTAACTATTAAATAGTAATTTATTAAAATAATAAAAAAACTATAAAAGTAGCATATATAATATTACTATATAAAATACTAATAACAGAGTAGTATAAAAACTATAAAATATATCTATAGTTCTTAATAATTAATAGTATATTCTTAAACCTTATTATAAATATATAGTAAAAAGCTATATAATCTAACTATAAGAAAGGTAATATAGGTATTAATAATATATTATATATAGTAAGCGGGCTGGTAGTTAAATATATATATTAAAATAAATACTATTTAAGAGTATTACTATATACTAATAATTACTATATCTATAACTAAGGTACTAACTAGTATAATTCTAAATCTAAGTACTAAAAAGAATTAGAGCTATAATAGTAGGTATATAGGGCTTAAATAAATTTTATTATAAGTATACGTTAAATTAAGTAAATTATTTACTAAAAAAATTTTAATTTATATAGAAAGACACTAATAATATATATAACTTACTAGGTTATTTATACTTACTAATATAAATAAATCGCTTAAACTATACCGTTCTTAAATATAAATATTATAAAAATACTATCCCGTATACTTTAAAAATATATATAAAAAAGTTTATTATTTATACCTAATTATACCACTAAATATAAAAAACTACTAAATAAACTTATATACTATATATACTTACTAGTATAGTAGGTTCTTAGTAAGTAAAAAATAAAAAAGCTAGTATTAGAGTTATACTATAAAACTAACTTTAAAAGTAAGTTAAACTATTTTTAATAGTATAGACTACTCTAATAAACTAAAAAAATATATAAGATATTAATAAAACTATAAAATAAGTAATTTAAAACTTACTAGTAAATAGTTTTAAACGCCCTTTACTAGACAATAAAATAGTATAAAATAGTAGAGGAATAATTTATAAATATTAAATTTTTAGTTTTTTCTAATACCTTTACGGGGATAATAAATAACCTAAAAAACCTATAATAAAATAAATTTAGCGTAAAAAGTAATAAGTACGTAAATCCTATTTATAAAAAACCTAGACGTAATAAGCGTAGGCACAGCTTACCTAAGGGGTATAATAAAAATAGTACTAAAAAATATAAATATAATAATATTAATAAATTATAAAGCGCGTATAAAAATATAAACTACTTAAAGATATATACCTATTTAATAAAAAAAATAGTAACTAATAAACGTAAGCGGATAATATACGTTTATAAAATAGTAATAATTTTATAAATATATTAATACTACTAGCGTCTACACTTAGAGTATAGTAGTAATAAAGACTTAAAATTAATAAAATAAGCTATACTATAAACAGTATTATTTAGAAAATAAATATATATAATAATACTATATTAATAGAGCTATAAAATAATTTAATTTTAGAGCTAAAAAATAAACTAGCCGCTGAAATAATAGTATAATTAAAGAAGTTAATAGAAAAGATAATACTATAATTCCTACTTAATTTTTTATAAATAGTAAGAAAGAGCTATTTAATTAAAATATCTTAATATAGTAATACTAGTACGCTTATACTAGTATAAGCTAGTAACCTATATATAAACCTACTAAATAATCCGCCTCTATAGTACTAATAGTATATTTATATACTATAAGTAAAAATAACGTAGTAAAACTATATAAAGTAATATAAATATAATATATATATAAAAGACTATATATATTATATATAGTATAGTACTTTTATAGTTTTAATTTATACTATTAATAATAGTACTATAATATATAGTATACTATAAAAAATATAGTATATATAATAGCTACTACTATAATACTATATAATAGTAGTAATAGTATAATAGGTAAAGAAATAATTATAAACTTTTTTATATATAGCCTATATAGTATACGTTAGTACTATATTATTATATATAGTATATAAATAATTATAATACTCTAAATATATTACTACTATACTAATTATTTAAGGGCCTTAATTAGAAAAATAGTTTTAAAAGTTATAACGCGCTCTAAGTAAATAATAAAAATAGGCGTTTATATATATATAAAGTATATAATAGATAAAATACGTAATATAATATAAATAAAAATATACTATATATAGTATAAAGTACTAAGACGCTCTTAGACCCTAACTTATTATATAAAAATATACGCAGCGTACGCAGTATAAAATAACTATAATAGGACTACTACTTACCTACTACCCCTACTAGAAAATCGGGAACTTTTTATAATATTTTATTATTCTACTATATTTAACCTTTTTTATAATAATATTATTATTATCTTTTTTATTATTTATATCTTTAATACGTCTTATAGCGTTATAAATAGTATTTAGTAATTTATTTAAAGTAGTAGTAATTAAAGTAAATAAATTATTTACTTTTAAAAGAAAATTAATTTTAGATTTAAGTTTTAAAAAACTTAGCACTCTTTTAAGGAAATAGGAGTATAGGTTTATAAAAGTTAAAAGATATTATAATATACTATAATATTAATAATATATTACGTAAGCAGTGATTATATAAGCCTTAGTGAAATTTTTATAATTAATATAATTGTATTATTAGATTACTAATATACTTTTAAAAAAATAATCACGTGACCTATACTAGGCCTAAAATAGTATAGTTAAAATTTTAGTTAAATATAGTCACGAACTAAAAAGTTATAGGAACCTAAAAAAGAGTTTAAAAAAATTATAATATTTAGGTAATTTTAATTTATTACAGGTAATTAATAACTAGTAACTAAAATCCTTATAAAAATCTCCTTAACTTCTTCTTTAATACGATATAATTCACGTATATTTAGGCTTAGTAATTAATTTTATATTAATTTTTAAAAATAGTTACCTTTTTAATTTAGGTTTTTTAATGTCACCCCCCTGTACTTAAATTAAAAAAAATAGTTGAAGACAAATACTTATAGGGTAAAAGGTTTAATAAGCTAAAATTTCCTAGCTCTATAGTATATATAATTATTAATCCTTTACTTATTATAAGTAGTAAATTAGTAGAATGTAATAGTATATATTTTATATAAAATTTTAATACTTATATACTTTTTAAAAATACTCTTTTTAATAATAGTGCCGCCTTATATTTAATAAATAATAAATTATTACTTATTTTAAATTTTTTTAAAAAAACTAATAATATTTATACTATTAAGACTAAATCGGAAACTTTGTTAATTTTTAGTATAAAAACCTAAGTAATTAAAAATATTTTAAATAGACTAAATAGAAATTCTATAAAAATTTTATATTAAATAATATAGTTATTATAGAAGACTTTTATCTAAATATAGTATTTAAAACTTATTTATATAATAAGGGGCTTTAGTACTTAGGCTTAAATAATATACTATATATAAGATTTGTAAAATAGAGCCTTATACTTATAATATATATTTATAAGTATAATTTTATATTTATTAAATATAAGTTTCTATTTCTTTATTCTTTAGTTTAGAGCGTAATACTAGTATATTAAAAGTTTTATTTATAGTTAATATATCTGCGTATTAATACTAGGGATATATTTATATCTTTATATACTAATTAAATAAATAGTGTAGCTGTGGTGGCTCGGGGCGACTAAAAGGGGTTTTAAAAAAGAAGAAGTATATATATACCTTTATAATAGAGATATATAATACTAAAAAATAAAATATTTAAATTAAAAAGGTTAAATACCCTAGTTTATAGAACGTAAAATATTTTTATTTTAAATACTAAAGAAATATATTATAGGTAATATTCCTTTATATATACAGCTTAGATAATTTTTTAAAAACTAAAAGAAATATTACTATAATTATACTAGTATAATTTATAGAATCTCTTTAATATACCTAAAGAAAGGCTTAGAGAGTAGTAGATATTATTAATTAAAAATAATTATAGTAGGAAGATTTATATATAAAGCCTATAAGTAATGTTACTTTTAAAGTTTATAAAATATTTTTAAGTTTTACTACGTACGTATATACCTAGTATAAACTTAAAATTATAAAATTTTTTTAATATAATAATATTATTACTTGTTTCTAGTATAGAAGATTATATTTTAAAAAATAAATAAAAAAGTTTAGTATAAGTATTAAAATACTATTTTTTTATATATATAAACTAAATAGTGGTGCTAAACGCGCTAATTAAAAAATTATTAATAAAACTATTATTATAAAACTTAGTATAAACTTACTAGAAATACTTTAGCTAAAAATTATAAAAGTAGTTATAGTATTTATATATATTTATATATTAATTAAATAAAAAGTGTAGCTGTAGTGGCTTAGGGCGACCTAAAAGGGGATTCGAAAAAGAAGGAGTAGACTAATATTAAATAATAAAATAATAAAATATAGTTTATATTATTTAATATTACGTAATTTAAAATTTAGTCTTCCTTTAAGCGTAGATTTAAATTATAGAATATCTAATAATATAAGCTATATTTTTTATAATTTATATTTTAACTTTAGACTATACGCTATAAATTATTTTATTACATGTTTATATAATTAATTATATTTAAAAAGTTAGTAAATATTTTTTAAAAAAAACTTTAATATTCCTGCTTACGTACACTCCTAGGTAGCTATTATAACCTAACCCTAATAATAGTAAAATTTACTAGCGTAGATATATTACAAAAAAATACCTCTAAGTTTATATTACTAGCTTATAAAGCTTTTTAAAATAGAGAATTTATTTTTTCTTTATATATATAATATAGCTTTTTAGTACTTTTTTTTATATAAATAGTCCTAATTCTTTAATTTTAGAGACTAGTAATTTTTAGTTTATTTTTTATCTATAATATTGTTATTACTATTTACTATATAGTCTTAGAAAATATAGTAATATACTATGTATTTTTTAGAAAATATAAAATTTCTTTATAATTATAAAGTTATAAAGCTTTAGAGTAAAATTTTACTTTTATTTTTTACTAATAAAACTTAGAATAACTTCTAATATAAATAAAATAATATAAAATTTTATTATATAAATCTAGTATATAGAGTTATAGTACTCTTATTTATAAAAAATTATTTTAAAATTCTTATTATAGGGCGTTTTATAGCCTATTCTATATATAGGAGGGGGGGGGCGCGTTGACTGACGATGCGCGTTGAGTGCCAAGATACGTTATTTAATTATCGTAGATTTCTACAAGTGTGTACACCAACCACTGTACCATCCCATCCACCCTCTACATATTTTCCCACTCCCTTGGAACAAAACCATGAGGCGTAGCATACTACAAGTCCTCGCTCTCGGAACCACGCTGGTTCAACCAGGAATCACAACCCGTGTTTCAGCCCCCAACGACACACTCCCAGCCACACCCACAACTGCATCTGTGGTGCTCCCTGCCGGTACTGTTATCGGCACCGTAGGTGAAAATGGCTTCGAATACTTCCGTGGAATTCCCTTTGCGCAACCGCCAACCGGGTCTCGAAGACTGAGGCCGCCCGTGCGTCTCGAGAGTTTTGAAGCCGGTGAGGTCATGGCCACCGGTGTCGGCCCCGCATGTCCTCAAATGACGGCGATAGACGCTACACCGCTCTTGCTGGGCGTGCTTGGGTTACCTGGTGTTCAGGATACGCTGTTTTTTGGGTCGACGTTGGGGGATGAGACGGAGGATTGCCTTACTGTTTCGGTTATGCGACCGAAAGGCGCGCGCAATGCGACTGGTGCGAAACTACCTGTTCTCTTGTGGATCTTTGGTGGAGGGTTCGAGACGGGTAGTCCGCAGATGTACAACGGATCAGTGCTGATCCCTGAATCGGTATCGCAGGGTAAACCGATGATTCTCGTGACCACTAATTATCGCCTGGGCGCCTTTGGGTTTCTGGGAGGGAAACAAGTGTTGGAAGATGGCGCTGCAAATCTGGGTCTGCTCGATCAGCGCATGGGTCTGGAGTGGGTAGCAGATAACATCGCAGCATTCGGAGGCGACCCTAATGCCGTCACAATCTGGGGTCAAAGCGCTGGCGCAATGAGTGTTTTTGATCAACTCGCACTATTCGACGGCGACAACACCTACAAAGGCCGTCCTTTGTTCCGGGGAGCGATTCTGAGTAGCGGCAGCTTAACACCTACGGAGCCAGTGAACGGCGTCAAGGCACAAGGCATTTTTGACACGGTGGTTAAAGCGGCCGGGTGCGCGTCCGCGGCGGATTCAAAAAAACTCGAATGTTTACGAGAAGTCGATTACGCGACTTTCCAGAATGCATCGAATAGTGTTCCCGCGTATCTGGGGTATCATTCCCTTGCATTCAGTTTTGCTCCTCGGCCAGACGGTCGGATTCTCACTGCTAGCCCTGAAGAACTTGCCCTGGAAGGTAAATACGCAGCAGTCCCAATGATCATCGGAAATCAGGAAAACGAGGTAGGTTACTATTGTAGCAAGCCGTCAAAAGCTTGATACACAAGTCGCGATAATAAGCTCACCAGTGTTCTAGGGCACCGTATTCTCTCTATTCCAGGCCAACATCACCACCGAAGCTGAACTAGTATCTTACCTCAACGACGTCTTCTTCCACAACGCTACCCGGGAAGTGGTCGAGGGCCTCGTCGCCACGTACCCCTTCAACCCCGGCAGTCCAGCCGGCATAGGCGCATCCAACGAGACCTACCCAGAATTCAAACGGCTCGCCGCTATCCTGGGCGACTGGGAATTCGCCTTCATGTCCCGACTCCTTCTACAAACATTCCCCAAAACGGTTCCAGTTTGGTCCTACCTAGCGACCTACGAAAGTGGGACTCCGATCTTGGGGACCTACCATGCTACAGACTTGCCTCACTTGTTCTACCTAACCGATGATGCGAGCCGATCTATTCAGGACGCGTATATCTCGTTTGTGTATTATTTGGATCCGAATCAGTATGGGAAGGGCAATTCTAGCGGGTATTTGAGGAATTGGCCTAGGTGGCAGGAGAAGAAGCAGGTGCTGGAGCTTGGAGCCAATTTTACTCGGCTTGTAGATGAGGATGCTAGGGCTGCTAGCTTTGAGTATGTTCGTACTCATTTAAAGACTCTGCACCTATAGATATTTAAATAGCAATGATCAGATTCGGCAGGAAGAGAGTGGTAAGCAGTATCTAAGGAAAAAGATTGATAGTAATGATATTTGGAATGTTTCATCCCGTACTTTTTGATGCGTCGCAAACACCTGAAGTACGAAAATACAGTAACACTTCTACCTGCTCTATTCCAGCCAGATCTATTCAAAGTCCGAATAAACAGGCTACCCAATAGTTTAAGATACTTTGAACGCAGTAATAAGGAACGATGTTCAGCTTTACATAACCCATATACTTCTCACTCTAACACTTGCGCATTACGCAAAAATCGACTCGTGAATCGTAACCAACACTAGCCAAGTCAACCAGTCCTACACATATCTACGCTCACTTATCAATTGCACTCGTCTTAGCCACCAACTCCCCCACAGCCTCAATAGTCTTCCCACTCACAATCTCGAACACACTCACATCAGCCGCAAACTCTTTCGCAAGCCAAGTCCTCAGCTCAACGGCAATAAGCGAATCCACACCATACGCATGAAGCGCCTGATGCGTATCCACATCCTCAAATTTAATCGACAGCGTCCTTGCCAGACGCTTAGAAAGGGCCTCAACAACCACTTTCGCGCGCTCCGGCTCAGACTCAGCTTGTCGGAACAACCGTGCAGCATCTACACCATCGCCGCTGCCGTCGCCGCTGCCACCAGATACGTCCGCTCGCTGACTGAAGCGCGCGAAGAGTGGTCTTTGCAGGACCTCGGGCGGCTCAACAGATCGCGTGAGGAGACTCGCAGGCGTCTCAAGACCCATGACGATCTGACACTCGTGCCCTTGTGGACGGAAACTCGGATCACAGCAAATATCCAACAACGACAAAAACTCCGCTTCCTCAATTTGCATAAACGCCTTCGCGTTCTGAAAATGCTGCTGCAGTCTTTCCGTCTCGGTGACGACGCCGATACTGCGCATCACACCGAGGTCGATGGAAATTGCTTTTTGCCCGCTGGCGTTGCGGTGGAGGGCTAATGCGTCTTGGAAGGTGCATCCTGATGCGTAGTTGCTCTGCCCTGGGTTTCCTACTACGCCGGAGACGGAGGAGAGGAGGATGAAGAAGGAGAGGGTTGGGAGGAGGGAGTGGAGGTTGTATGAGGATTCGATTTTTGAGAGCGAGGTTTGGGACCATTGGGGGAGGGTCATGTTTTCGAAGAGGCAGTCCTGGAGGGGTTGTGTTAGTGGTTGGTTGGTCGATGGAGGAGGGCTACGGAGTTTGTGGGAATTGGGTTTTGGTAACTTACGTTTAAAGCCATGGTGGCGACGATGCAGCCTTGGATTGGGGGGAGAGTGTTGCTAGCGTGTTGTAGCATTTGCGAGAGGGCTTCTTTGGAGGAAACGTCGCATTTCGGGGTCGACACGACGACATTCAGCTCAGATAGCTCACGCACGACATCGGACGCTGCAGCAGAGGCAGGGCCAGATCTAGATGGGACAAGCAAGTGTCTAGCGCCTCTTGAAACCATCCATCGAAGCATTGAGCGACCGATACCACCGAGACCTCCTGCTACGAGATAAGTATCGTTTGCGTCAAACGTCCATGTTCTGCGGTTGATTTGTGGTTTCTTTTCATTGTGTCAGTAACTGTTGTTTCACTAGCCTTGGCTCATTTTCATTCATACCTTGACATGCGTTGACGGATCGACTCGGATCAAGATGCGACCTGTATTCTTCCCACTCGCGAGATAGCGGAATGCACCTTCGATGGAATCCAGGCCATAGATGTGAAGGGGTTCCGGGACCCGCACACTTCCATCCCTAACCAGATCCATCGACTTTTGCAGAAGCATGCTCGTGATATGCTTCTTCTTCAAATCGTTCTTGATGTAATAAAGGTCGACACCGGCGAACATGGTATTCTTCGCGAACATAGCCATGGGTAGTCCCGCGTTGGCATTGATCTCGGCTTTGCCAATCTCGATCATCCTTCCGTACGGGGCGATGCAGTCCCAAGAAGCCCGTAAGGACTCCCCCACTAAGGAGTTTAGAACGACATCAACGCCATACCCATCCGTGACTCTCATGATTCCCTGCGCAAAGCTAGTGTCTCTACTATAGAAGATGTGATCCTCAGGGATGCCAAACTTGTCCATAAGTACCTTCTTTTTACTATCGTACCCAACAGTCGCAAAAACCTCTGCGCCAATCATCTGGGCAATCTGAAGTGCAACCTGCCCCGTACCACCAGATGCAGAATGAATGAGGACTTTCTCGCCTTTCTGCAGACGCGCGACCTCAATCAACGACTGGATCGCTGTCATACCGGGCATAATGATAGCGCAGGCGTCTTCAAACGAAGTAGAGTCTGGAATCTTCTGCGTCGACCACTCGCGCGATCGGACATAAGTCTTCATGCAGTCGAATTCCTGTGCGCAGACACGGTCTCCAACTGCGATCGACTTCACCTCAAACCCGACTCTTGTCACTATTCCCGCGCAGTCGATTCCGAAATCGTCTTCTTCCAAGCGGCCGAGGGCCATGAAGACGTCACGGAAACCGAGGCCCCAGACCTTGGCTTCGATTTCAACGTCTTGGGGACCTAGTTCCTCGTAGTACGCTAGATCTTCCTGGAAACGTAACGTCTCGAGCTGTCCACGTGTTTGAATACCCAATCTGAGCGGCGGCCCTGGTAGCCAGGGCTCGGTAATGGCTTGCGGTACTACAGTGGACGCGAGGGCTGTGTTGGTGTGTGTATCTTCCACCAGCCGTGCGGTTAACACCTCGCCATCTCGGACCATATATTCCACGTCAGCGCTAAGCCCCCGAATGAAAGTCGACTCGAAAACGTCGGAGATATATCTGGCACAGGCTGTGGCATCGCGAGTGTTCTCGCCGAGCGTAAGAGAAACGATGCGATTGAGCGCGAATTCGGAGCGAAGGGTACGCAGGAGACCGTCTTTGATCCCCGCGTAAGGGTACGATAATTCGAGCGCGGTGCTTCCTGCATCATACGCAGTAACCCAGAAGAGATTCTTGCACTGTTGAACCCAGGTTCGAACAGTGTCCAGCGTCTGTTGTGTCATTGGGTGGAGGTATGGCTGGTAGACATCCACAAGGCAAATGACATGGCTATCCGTTTCAAGTTTCTCAGACCTCATCTCGGTGAGAGTAAGCACCCGGGAACTCCATGTCGTGTTGTGCAGCAAACTTTGCGCAAGCGTCTTTTGGAAGCTGTCGTTGTCGTTGATCACGATCAAAACGCTCGTCTCTGCATTTGGCTGAGCCGCCGCCGCTTTTCTCGACACCATGAGGCTGGAGCAATGCAAGACATCGTTCTGGGAATCCCTGATGACCAATTCGGTTCCTGAGAAACCGCTGTCCTTCAGAGTCGCATCCCATTGGGAGGGGTCCATGATTCGATCGTTGTCGTTATCGTCTTGTTGTCCACTCCACCAGTCCGCAGTCGCGCCGAAGCTGAAACCAATCTCGAAGCGGTCGGGGACCGTAATCTCGTGGAGAACGAGTTGGCCGCCCGGCGTCAGCACCTTTCCAAGGTTCTTAAGAACGGCACTGATATCGTTGGCGCTTCGCAGGGCGCCTGCTGCGAAGATAACGTCGTAGCTGCCGGGCTGCAATCCTTGGGCGATGAGGTCTTTATTGACATCAAGACACGAGAAATCCATCCGGTTCTGATGTTCAGCAAATCGTTCTTTAGCATCGTCGAGCGCGACTGTCTGCGAGTCCGAGAATGTGTACTGAGAGTACGCTATTCCCCCTATCCGAGCCTCGATTTTCTTGAAGACGGATAGCGCGTAGCTTGTTAGAACGCCTCGACGAGCGCCAATCTCTAGAACCTTCTGTGTGGGCTTCTGATGAGCCAACAGTTCAAGATACGCCTCAAATTCCTGGTTGCAGACTTCGGCCACGGTCTCATCGAGGTATTCTTGGAAGACGTCGGATGAGAGGGACAACTTGAGCTTCTTTTTGGATTCTCCTTGGACTAGGGATGGAAAGCTTTGCGCAGCTTCTGTGAACACCTTCCATGATGGATATCTCGTCCCAAGGTCTTGTAACTTGCTAGTGATATCGCGTCCTTGAGGGATCTTCCTGGTTGGTTTGGCTTGAAGCTGGCGTTCTATCCAAGAGATGTATTTCTTGACATGGGCTGGCGTCCTCTCTAAATCGTCGGGCTTAAGACTGCTAATGCTGCGTTGCGCTACAGCTCTGAGTGTCTCTTCAAGCTGGATCCAGTCGTTGGCGGCTGCATCTTCGTCGTCAGCTAATGTCATTGTGGTATCACCCAAACCATGCGGCTGCTGCAGGGTACATAATGAAAGATGTGGCTTCCACTCTATATGATGCAGCAACTTTCTTCCACCATCATCGAGATCAATCTCACGCGACATAATGGGTAACATCTCCAGCCGTTTGAAATAGGCCAGAAGTCCGCCTGTTTTCGACATGATAGCCACCTCACAGTCAAGACCAGCGCCAGTGCCTTTGATTCTTGCCTCTGTCAAGACATCGACCAGGTCTTCAGGCACATCTTTCCATCCATTCGCCGCTATATAAGCGCCTTTGATCTTGTGCGGCACGCACGTTGGGATGTTCTTCGCGATTTTCTGAGACGGTGGGATGAGGCAGAGCTGCAAGCATGAGTCGAGAACACCGGGATGCACAACACCGTCCGTATAGGAGTTCACTGGATCTCCAACGTGGACTTCGGCAATGGCGAGATGTTCTCCATCCCAATGGATCTCGTCGGTGAGAGAAAAGGTAGGCCCATATTGAAAAGTGATGTCTTCGAGCCCGCGGTAGAAATCAGCAGTGGCGATTTTCACATTGGCCTTGCTCTTCGTGTCGCCGTAATTGCGAGAGATGGAAGAGGTGAGGAGCTGCAACTCTCGTCCTCCATCCACTTCGGTCTTGGTTTCTTGTTCGAACTCAACATGGATAATGTGTTTGTTGCAAGCCCTCCAGTAGTTTTCCGCAAACGAGAAGATTTCCACCTCGAACCGGGTAGAGGTTTTCTCGTATGACTGTTGTAATGGGTGGAGATGTGTCATGACCTCCGTCGTCTGTCCCGCGGTGACAACGATAGGACTCGTGAATGTAGTCTCCTTCAAATGGTAGCCCCTGATGGCTTTGTCTCCGCCGCCAGCTGTTTGTTTGACAGCTTCAATGGCCATCACGATGGAACCGACACCGGGGAAAATGATGCTGTTGCCTATGACGTGATCTGCGAGCCAGGGAACTTCCTCAACGTTCAGCATTTTTCGCCATCGTGGTTGCAGTGGGTTCCAGTCATTTGTACGTAGACCCAAAAGACTCTGTGTAGGCGCTTCACGAAGTCGCCAATCACGGCTTAGCCTGGGCTCATGCCAGTACGTCAGGGTCTTATCGAAGGGATAACCAGGGGTGTCCACCACTGGCTTGACGTTTGCAGAAGGACCATCCTGTTGGTTCGCTGCAGTGATCGAAACGCGATGCCCAGAAGTAAACAGCTGACCAACTAGCTGTAGAATGCTTTTTGATGCGGAGTCCTGTCTCAACAGGGCTGAACTGTATCGCGCCGTGCTGTTACCAGCGTGAGTCAGCGTATCGCGTACGGGTCGCTGCAGTGCTGCGTGGGGTCCAATTTCAACAAAGTTGGTGATGGGCTTGAGGCCATCTACCTTGGGCGCCGATTGAACAATGTATTGAACTGCGTCTGCAAATCGTACAGGCGACACCATGTTCTTGACCCAGTACTGTGGGTCTAACAGGTTGGCTGTTGCAACCTTCTGGCTTGTCACGGATGATATCATGATAGGGCTGTAGCCGCTCGGCAATTCTCGTGATTCGAGATGATCCAAACTAGCCAGGTAGTCGCCGGCGGCGTGATACATAGCAGGCGAGTGATACGCCACGCCCGTTTTGATCTTCCTTGCAAAGATGCCATCTTTCTCAAGATCTACTTGCAGCTGATCAATGGCATTCTCGTCGCCGGATAGCGTAACGTTGTTCGGACTGTTGATGCACGCAACAGAAACGGGCCCGGGTAGTGACGATCGCTTCAAGTAGGCCTCGGCTTCGGATTCCGCGAGATTAACAGACATCATGGCTCCTGGTTGCATCGTAGATACTGCCGCTATCTTCCCAGCGAGACGACCTCTGTGATAGGCAGCTGCGCAGGCACAGCGGAGGGAAAAGGCTCCAACGGTATATGCCGCCGCGATCTCTCCCGACGAATGTCCGACTATAACATCTGGGAAGATATTGAAAGTTTCCAGCAGTCTGACCAGAGCTATCTGAATCGCAGTACATAGAGGCTGGCTGAACTCCGGTCTGTCGATGCATGTTGCGTCTCTGAGTTTATCTATTATACCTCGAGTTAGCGATTACTGTCATGTGCCCACAGCCGGAACGCTATACTTGCCGAATAGTGACCACTCGGCTCCCAAACTCTTGAACACACCATCTATCTCAATAAGCGTATCCTTGAAGACGGGGTAGTGAAGCAGCCCCAGTCCCATGTTAGCATACTGCGCGCCTTGACCGGTGAAGACGAAACCCAGTCCCACGTCACGTGCGGCGCGCTCGCATTTCGCAGCAGACAGGTCTAACTTCTCCAATCCATTCACAATGGAGAAGGCTCTCCAGGTCATGAGAGAACGGCGCGTAGCAAGTGTATACGCCATATCCGCTAGGAATTTGGCATCGCCTTGCGAGGAGCTGGATGCCTTGAGATAGTCATCATATCCATTCAACATTCGTTTCAGTGCGGCTTCATCTCGAGCTGACCACGTCATTAATTGGTACCCGGGGTTTGCTTTGGCTCCTCCGTTGGTTGCATGGCCGTTCACTCCATTCGTTCCGTTTGCGCCGTTTGCGCCGTTGAGCAGGCCGGGGGAGGCCAAGGTATGATGATTGGCGACGAGCGAAAGAGCCTCAATGGTGTGGTAAGCATCATCGAGGATAACATGGGCATTAGCACCACCAAAACCGAATGAATCGACCGAGATTCGTCGAAGGCCTTCAGCTGGCCAAGGTATGCACTTAGTTGATACCTGCAACTGGTCAGCGCGAACGCAAAATTATACGAGGTCAAGATAGAGGGTCTGTTACCTCCAGGTGGTAGAATTTGGCCTTAATCTTTGGGTTCAATTTCTCGAATGAGGCGGCTTTCGGAATGATACCTTTTTCGAGTATCATGATGCTTTTGAGAATGGCGGCCAGACCACTGCCTCCTTCCAGATGGCCAATGTTGGCTTTGATCGAACCACTATCAGGTGCGGTCGACGGTCAGTAGTTGTCAAAAGCTAGAATATTGCCGGGTTCGGAACTGATGACACTCACATGTAAAGTGGCTCCTTCGGAGATCTGCTACTCTTGAACACCCGACCTAATGCGGTTGCTTCTGTGACATCTCCGATTTGCGTGCCAGTGCCTAGGACGGCGGTCAGATAGGAACGATAGGTAGAAGACCCAGTGGCGGAAGATCTTACCATGTGCTTCAATATAACGCGTTTTCTCAAACCCCAAGTTGCAGCTTTTATACACCTGGCGAATGAGGGTTTCTTGCGCGGATTGATTTGGCTGTGGCATTGTCGGGGTATGACCGTCCTGGTTCGCGCCCGTTCCCCGAATCACCCCGCGAATCGTGTCCCCA
This sequence comes from Pleoardoris graminearum, assembly GCA_030770415.1. NCBI lineage: Eukaryota > Fungi > Ascomycota > Dothideomycetes > Pleosporales > Didymosphaeriaceae > Pleoardoris > Pleoardoris graminearum. Next base: position 162,212 of record JASEKS010000113.1, on the reverse strand, counting down.
CCCCGAATCGCGTCCGAAAGTCTCTTGAGCACGAGAACGATAACGCCCTCTGATCTCGCATAGCCATTAGCACGGTGATCAAAACTGTAACACCGACTATCTGGTGAGAGGAAGTTCATGTTAGACATATAGAGGGACCATTCTGGGCTGAGCAAACTGTTGGCGGACGCTAATAAAGCCTGGGGAAATATCGGAAGGTTAGCAATTTGCGAAAACTCTGGAACCAATACGTCTTTCACGTGGCTTTTACATACCATTGAACTCTGTCCGCTCCTCAGGCTCTGGCACGCAAGATCGACAGTGATCATACTGGATGAGCAAGCAGTGTTGACATGTAAGCTGGGACCCCTCAGGTCGAAGTACCAACTGATGCGGTTCGCCTGGATACTAGGGCTTGTGGCGGTGGCATTCATCTGAGCCGCATCATCTGGGTCTTTGGCAGTCATCATAGTGTAATCTTCTGAGGTGGATGAACCATAGACGGCGCAATTGGTTCCTGCGACTTTCTCCACGGGAATGCCAGCTGTATGTTGTTAGTCGTGGGCTCGATATCAAGGTAGGTTCAGGATTTGAAGAACATACCATTTTCCAGGGCTCTGTAGGAAGTTTCGAGGAGCCATCGTTGTTGCGGGTCCATGGCAGCAGCCTCTGTTTCTACATGTTAGCATCGTGATGATATACTGAAAGGCAGAATCATCCTCCATTCTACTTACCATGGGCCGTGATAGAGAAAAAGGGAGCATCAAAGGCAGCGGGATCCCCATTTAGGAAATAGCTTCCTCTTGAGTATAGCTATGCAAGCAGTACATTTGTTAGCTGCCGATGTTCAGGTTCCGAGGGGAGGGAAAAAGCGTTTCCGTTAGCCCTACCTTGTTCTTGACACTCGAGGCTGGTTTATAGTATGTATCGATGTTTGTTCTGCTCTTGGGCCATTCTTTCATCACGTTCCTGCCGTGCTTAATCATGTCCCAAAAGCTCTCGACATCCTCGACTCCATCAGGCAGCCTGAACGAATGGCCTATGACTGCGATTGGCTCCATTACTGATTGCGATAGTTGCACACTGCGATGCCGTCAAAAGTGAGACTAGGAGTCAATACAATTGAAAATGGGTTGGGACTACAAGTGAACTAGGAAACTGCAACCTCCCATGCGCGCATGGACCGCCAAAATGCATATCAGGGTCGTGCTTATAAGATGTCCCACGCACAAGTCTTGGGGCCCAAAGACCCGTATTGATGGAGTTTCTCGATTAGATGTAGTAGTTTACTTTACCCCTCTTCACATTAGATCATCCTTCGCGATCGTCTGTCAGCTTCGGTCAAGACGTTTTTTTGTGCGCCCAGTTACCGTTACCCTTGCTGCTCGCCCTCCCCGCGCTAACACACCATCCAGCCCAGCAGCACAGGTTGCTTGGCTCACTTGTGGTGAGATGTCTGGCTAAACAGTGGCATTAGTGCTTTTTGTGGCGTCAGGGGGCGGGTAAAATGCCCGTTACCAAGTAGCTAGAATCCTTGTCGCTATACTGGTCAATGTTATGGGGCGGCTTGCTTACGAAGACAGGGGTCGGCTTATCTGGCAACGTGCATTGGACGTGCATTGGATTTTGGAACTGTCGCGCGTATTTCTACCTTGGTCCGGCCGAAGGAACGCTCCAAGTCTTGGTCTCCGAGATCCTTTATGCACTATATGCATTTTCGCCTAAGCCTGCTACGTAATGGAGCGGGAGTTGTTACGAACCCCCTACTAGCTGGTTAAGACTACCCTATAAAGGCTTACTTATATACGCTAAGATAAAACTAGATAAACTAAAGAAAAAATATAAATTTAAGTTTAAATTTAAAATAAATAGCTTCCTTTTTTTTATAATTATTATTATTTAAGTTTTTATATATTTTAAAATTTAATATATAAATATAAGTATAAGTTATTATTACTAAGTTACTATATAAAAAAAGGCTGAGTGCTTTAAAAAGTAATTATTATAATAGCTAATAAGTAAATAAAAGTTAAATTATATAAATTAATATTATATTATAACGTAAACTATTATTAAGCTAGTTAAATTACTTAACCGGTTAAAATTTCTTAGTAGACCTAATAGACGTTATAGTAATCTAAACTACTTATTATTAAATAATAATCGAGTGTACTATATACTTATATTATAGTTAAAAGATATTTGTATATTCTTTTAGTATATTAAAGTTATAATAAAGTTTACTTAGTCTAAATAAATAGTAAACTTATTCTAATATAAATAGCTAAGAATTAAGATAAGTATAGATAATATTAAGCGAATATAGTAAACGTTAATAGTATTTTAAGTAATTTATAAAATTAACGATAAAGTCTTAACTACTTAAAACTTTTTTAAGTTTATATATTTATATATTAATCGAACAAATAGTGTGGCTGTAGTGGCTCGGGGCGACCAAAAGGGGTTTCAAAAAAGGAGGAGTATGTGTATGCCTTTATTAAGTTTATATATATAAGGAGTTTTACTAGCTTTTTAGTTTTATACTTATAGAGTTACAGAGCTAAAAATCTATAAATTTAAAAAGTAGCTTTTTCGACACATTGAGTATGAAGGCATACACATACTCCTCCTTTTTTGAAACCCCTTTTGGTCGCCTACACAGCCACCGCAGCCATACCCTTTTATTCGATTAATATACAAATATATATATTAAAAAGTAAAGCTATATATTCTATTATATAATTTTATTATTTTTCGACCTAGCCTTACCTGACTTTTTTGACACTGAGTATAAAGGTATGCACATACTCCTCCTTTTTCGAAACCCCTTTTGGTCGCCTACACAGCCACCACAGCTACACCCTTTTGTTCGATTAATATACAAATATATATATATATATATATAATTTTATTATATATTTATATTATATTTTATATCTAACCTATAGACGTAATCTTTTAAGTTAAATTTTTATAAGTTTTTATTAAGATTACTATTATCTCTATAATATTATTACAGTATACTAGCTATAATACTATTTATTTTTTAGCCTAAAGTTTATCTAGGATTTAGAGTTAAACTATATTAGTAAAGTAAACTCTACTAAGTTTAGTATAGTTATAGCCCTTTATATTTTTATAACTGTATCCGGGGAAACAACTTTTTTTAGCCTATACCTTTTTTGGACTAGTGTCTCGACGCTACACTTTACCTCTCTTCACATAATAGCCCTTTATATTTTTATATAAAACTTTTAAACGTTTTACACATATTAATAAAATTACAGGGGGGTAACATTAGGAAAAGAGTAATCTAAAAATTACCTTTTTTAAAATAATATAACTTTTTAGTTATAAGGCCTAAAAATACGCAAAAATTACCGTTTTAAAGAAAAAGACTAGCAGATTCTATTTACCTATTTAGAGGCTGCTTAGTAAGGGGTTCAGAGATAAAAAAAATTTAGTAAACATAGACAATTTTTAAAATCTTACTTTAGACTATTATAACTTTTTATTGAAGGTATAAAATTGGCTAGTTTTTATATATATTATAGTAGTTTTTATAATATATAAGTATATAAAATATTTTTATATATTTATATATTAATTATATAATTATATATAAAAGTCACTTTTTTAAATTATTAATAATAAACTAGTAATAATAAATTACTAGTACTTAGTATAATAGCCCTTAGCTTCTATAACCGCCTTATAACAGTTAGAAAGTAATAAAATAGAATTATTAATAATTTTTTAAGGTATTTTATCCTACTCTTTATTAATAACTCTTTTAAAGGCCTCTATACTTTATATACTAGATCCTACCCCTAAAATAGCCTTTTTATTTTTATTTAGTCCTTATTTTAAATAACCCTATATATTTTCTATAGGGGCTAAATTAGAACTATAGGCTAGGTAAGAAAATAGTCTAATTTTATTATTTTTAAACCAGTTTAAAACGTCCGTTATTTTATAAATAGGGACGTTATCTTATTAAAATTGCTAACCTAAATTACTATTAATAAAAAGATTATAATTATAATATAATATAATAATATATATATTATTATATTATTATATTAATAAAAAAAGAGGTAAAAAAGTATTATAAAACTTACCCCTTTTTATAGAGGGTTTAACCTCAGGTATAAAAACTTTATTTATATAGTCCTTACTAGTATAAAAAGTAAAAGAATTAAGTATTTTAATAAATACTAAATTACTTCTACCTCCTATCTAAATTGCACCCTAAACTTATAGTTTAAGGTCTTATCCTATAAAATAATTAATATAATTAATATTAAAAAAACTAAAACCATAACTTAAAAATATATAAAAAGTTATATATTTTAATATTTTAAAAAGTTAAAATAACTTAGTTTATAATTAGCTAACAGCCAGTTCTTTTCTAACTCTATTATTACCCCTTTTTCTATAATATTATCTATTTTGTTATCCCCTTTATATTGCTAACTTATCAGAAAATATAATCTTTTTTAAATTTATCTTTTTTAAATTTTTTAATTATTTTTTAGCGTATTTTACTTTTTTTTTAGCGTTTTCTTTATTTATTATTGGTTTTTTTTTACTTATATTAATAGAGTAACCCTCCTCTTTTAAAGTCCTTTGTAACTATTTTTTTATAATATTTAGACTATTTTCTATTAATAGTCTTTTATTTTGTTTTATAGGACTTCTAGTTAGGTCTCTATTAATAACTCTTTTATCTCTTTTAGTTAACTTTTTTATACTCCCTATATAAACTTTTTTTATATTATAATTCTTTTCTTTATTTTTTTCTTTATTCTTAATACGTTAGATAGTATTATAAATAGTCTTTTTAGGCTTTTTTAAAGTAGAACTAATTATAAAAATAGAAGTATTTACTTTTAAAAGTAAATTAACGTTGTATTTAAGTTTTGAAAGATTTGGTGCCATTTTAAGAGAATAGAAGTTTAAATTTATAAAAGTTAAAAGATATTACTATATACTATAATATTAATAATATATTACGTGATTAGTGATTATATAAGCCTTAGTATTATTTTTATAATTAATATAATTTTATTATTAGATTACTAATATACTTCGAAAAACTAGTCACGTGACCTATACTAGGCCTAAAAGGGTATAGTTAAAATTTTAGTTAAATATATTCACTAACTAAAAAGTTATAGCAACCTAAAAAAGGGGTTAGAAAATTTATTATGTTTACGTAATTTTAATTTATTACAGGTAATAAATAGGACGTAACTAAAATCCTAATATAAATCTCTATTATTGTCTCTTTAAAACGGTATAATTCACGTATTTTTAGACTTATTAATTAATTTTATATTAATTTTTAAAAATAGTAACTTTATAGATTACTCTTTTCCCAATGTCACCCCCCTGTAGTTATTATAAGTTTTTAGTAATACCCTACTTTTACTAGTTTAGGCTTAATATACCCTATATAGTTTCTCCTCGTAATATTTTTAGAAGATTACCTTATAAAACCTATATTTATTTTAATATCTATAGCTCCTATAACGTATATAAAATATTAGTTATAGATAGTATGTATTTTTAAATATTATACATCTATAAACTTACAACCTCTAGTACGATTTATTAATTATTTATAAGCTAAAATTTAAGCTAAAATTACTATGATAGAGAAAAAATAAAAATAAATTTTAAATAAATTAGTAATTACTTATACTAAGCGAGCGCGCCTTTAAACATAAAAGGAATTTTTTAATAAATAAAAGAACGCTTAGTTAATACTTTTAAAAAAATTAAATTAAAAAAAAGTAGAACTAAGAGTTGCTAATTAATAAAATAGTTTAGAAAAGAAACCTTTAGTAAGTATTTTAAATAATATTTATATATTTATTAATAATAGTAATTTTTATAAATTTTTATCAAGTATTTAAGGAGTAGATTTACTATTTTTAATTTTTTTTTTTAAAATATTAGTCTAGCCGAAACTCTTTTAGTTTTTTTAAAATAATTAAGATTTTCTTTAAATTTTTATATATTATTTTATTAGTTACTTCTTCTATTATTACTTAACTATTTAATTTTATAATAGTTCTATTTATTTACTATTTAATAGCTTATAATACTATTAACTTTTTATTATTATTTTTTTATATACGTATTAGTCTTATAGACTACTAGTTTAGTATTTTATAGTACTTTTTCTAGTAGCGTAATATAAAAAACTAAATATATTTCTATATTTTTTTAGTAATTATAACTTATACGTAACTAGAGTTATTTAATCTAAAATCTTATATAAGCTAATCTTAAAATAATCTAGTTTATCTAAGGGCCTTATACTAGTAATATTTTTTTATAGTAACTAAACCTTTTTTTCCCTTTTAAAGGTAAATAGAATCTTATATTTTTAGTTATAATATTTACCTATTTTTTTTATAAAAAAATAGTATCTTATTAGAGTTATATATAGGTTTAAATAATTTTTAAATTTATATTTTTTTATTAGTACTTTATAACCTTATTATTTTAAATACTTAATATACTATAAAATTAAATCTATAGTTTGTGAAGAATAGTATAACTTTAGTTATACTATATATATTAGTATACTAATCGAACAAATAGTGTGGCTGTGGTGGCTCGGGGCGACTAAAAGGGATTTTAAAACAGGAGGAGTATGTGCATGCCTTCATACTTAATGTGTCGAAAAAGTTAGTTATACTATTTTATAAACTATTATACGCAAAATAGGCTATTAAAAATAGTCTTATGTATTTATTTTATTAGTAGTTTAAATAGTATTAAAAGTATTATTTTATAATTTAATTTATACGTTTTGTTTACCTATTTATTTATAGGTAATAGACTATAAATATACTATATTTAATTTTTATTAAGAAGACCGCCGTTAACTATAGGTTTAATATAAATTAGACATTTTTATTTATAATAATTTTATTTAAAATATTATATTAGACTATTACTATTAAAAAAATCTAAAGGCTACCTATTTTACTAAACTTCTTTTTTAATATAAATTATAATAGGTATATTTTATAGTTTTATTTATAATAGTTATATTTGTATACTAATCGAACAAATAGTGTGGCTGTGGTGGCTGTGTAGGCGACCAAAAGGGGTTTCAAAAAAGGAGGAGTATGTGCATGCCTTTATTATAATAGTTATAATACTATTATAGTTAATTCTATTATTTAGGTCTTTTAACTTTAATAGTTTTATAATAAAATCTATTATTACTATTCTCTAAAGTCGTTTAGGAAGTTCTACTAATTATAAATACCTATACAGGGGATATTTATTTAGTTTACTTTAGTAATAGTCTACGTAATCGCGTAGTACTTTAGTTATAATTTATTTAGTTTAAAAAAATAGTAACTCCGTATAAGTTATTTTAATATATATTTAACTCTCTAGTATCTATATACTAATACTTTATAAAAGTGTTTTATAAATTCTTATTATATTTTTATAAATATAAAGTTTCTTCTAAATACTTTAAATATTATTTTATTAGGTAGGTAATTTAGGCTCTCTTTATAACTATTTTTTAGTAAATCTAGTCTAACTATTTATTTTATTTTACTTTTATTATAGTAGCTAGTTTTAGTGTATTATAAATAATAGTATTATTTTTAATAAATAAATTAATACTTTTAATACTTTTACTTTTTTTTAAAGATTAGGCCTTCGGTTTAAAGTATTTATATATAAGTTTTTAGTTCCTTATATAGAAATAATTTTAAAATTAAAAGTTAATAAATATTTTATCTATTACGCTTCCTTAGAGTTTAACTTTTTAGTTATTATAAATTTTATAAAATTCTTATAGTTTATAAAAAAAGGTATTTAGAACTTAGTGCTTTAAAAGTAAGTTTTTTACTTTTTAAAAGTAAAGACTATAGTAAGTATTTTCTTATTATAGATTTTATAGTTTAATTTAACTACTATTATTTTTTATAAATAGTATACTACTAAATACTTTATATTATCTTTAGGGTCTTTTTAGCTAAGATATATTTTAATTATAAAGTTAGATCCCCGAGCCACTACAGCCACACTATTTATTCGATTAATATATAAATATATATATATAAAATTAGATATATTTATTTTTAAAACTACTAAATATCTTAAGTTAAAATTTTTTAATATAGGTTTTTTTACAAATTTCTATATAAGTCTTTATTTTATTTATTTATATTTAAGGTTTTATTTAAAAAAAAAATTTTTTTTTTTAGTTTTATAAGGGGTTCCGTAATCTTTTTTTAGTATAGTATAAAATTTTTATAAAAGTTATAGAATCTAAAAAAGGATTATAAATTTTTTTAAATATTTAACTTTTTTTAGTTTATAATCTTTTAAATTTTTAAAAGTTTAATTTTTATTCTTTCTTGTTTAATAATAAATCCTAAATAAATAGTATTTCTAATATAAAATTTATATTTTTTAGGTTTTAGATATAGTTTTATTTATTTTAATTTTTAAATATTTTTTTATATCTGCTCTTTATACTCCCTTTCCTCTATAAAAAAATAAGGATATTATTTAAATAGGCTATAATATAGTATTTATAAATCTAAAAAAGTATTACTATATATTTAAAAAATCTAAATTTTATTTAAAATATAGTCTTCTATTCTTTATTTTTATATATTTTAATTTATTAATAGGCGTTTTATATATCTATTCGCGTAAATATTTTTATATATTATAGTTAGTTCTGTATATCTAATATTAGTAGTAAAAAGTAAACTAATAAATAGGTCTCTATATTAGGATCGTAAAAACTATATATTTGTATATTAATCGAATAAATAGTGTAGCTGTGGTGGCTCGGGGCGACCAAAAGGGGTTTTAAAAAAAAAAGAGGAGTATGTGCATGCCTTTATTATATATAAAAAAAAAAAAAAAAAAAAAAAACTATAATAACTTCTTTAATACTAGCCTAATTTAGAAGTTTAATAGCTAATTTTATAGCCCTAATCTAGGTCTATATTTTACTTATAGAATTTTTTAATATATTAAGTATAAAGATATATATATACTCCTCCTTTTTTAAAACCCCTTTTAGTTACCCCGAGCTACCACAGCCACACTATTTGTTTAATAAGTATATAAATATTTACTTATAGAAAGTTTTTCTCTAACTTTTTTAGTTAAAGAGATATCTTAAATTGGAATAAAATATAAAAACCTAACTCTTAGTAAACTATACTAGCTAATAACTTTTTATTTATTAGACTTATAAAAAAACTTTATATTAGTAAAATATAAAGCTAAATTAGGACTATAAAACTAGCTATTAAACCTCTAAATTAGGCTAGTATTAAAGGAGTTATTATAGTTTTTAAGATCCTGATGTAGAGACCTATTTATTATACTAGCTACTTATAATACTATAGGGCTATACTTAAGTATATTACTATACTAGATCTACTTTTATTTACGCGATTTCCTTTTAGTTATTACTATTAATTACTCTTTAAGCTGTCGTACGCGAGACGTAATAAGTATATTTTTATATAGTATATTTTTAGCTTTTTTAATAAGTTTTAAGAACCTTTCTTAGGCTGTATTTGAAGACTATTTAAAAAAGTTATTTATAAGCTATAACTATAACCTAAATTTATATATATTACTTAGTATTCTAGATTACTATAGTATTTTTAGTAGAGGTATTACTACAGAGAGATAAAAAAAAAGACTAATTAAAAAAGATACCTTTTTTAAATATATATATAAAATTAATTAATGAGTCTAAAAATACGCGACTAATCCCGTTTTATATAAAATATTACAGAGAATATTATATGAATTTTAGTTACTACTTATTAATTATATATAATATATTAAAATTACCTAAATATTATAATTTTATAAATCTCTTTTTTAGGTTTTTATAACTTTTTAGTTTGTAAATATATTTAACTAAAATCTTTACTATACGATTTTAGGCCTAGTGTAGGTTACGTAACTAACTTTTCGAAGTATATTAGTAATCTAATAATAAAATTATATTAATAATAAAAATTTTGTCTAAGCTTAATCTTTTATATTTACTAATTTTTTACTATTCCTAAACCTCTTATTAACTAGCTTCTAATACGATAAATAGAGTTTACTAGTATTTTTCTTTAAAACACTATTTTTCTCCTATTTTTAGGCTTAGTAATTAAGAAGTTATATTAATTTAAAAAAGGTATCTTTTTTTTTATTTTTTTTTACCCCCCTGTAAAAGAGTATATAGTCGTATTTTAAGCTAGTCTAATACTACCTACGTATTAGTAGAGATAAGCCTTAAAGACTTAAAGGCCTTATAATAGTTCTCCTATTTAAATATATAAAAAAACGCGTCTTTAAATACTAAAAGAAAGTTTTTTTTATTAATATAGAAAATGCGCTAACGTGTTAAGTATTAAATATATTAAAAGTACTTATACTTTAATAGTAAAAAGTAGACTACGTTAAAATAGCTATAAGATATATAATAAATAAGATAGTATATAAAAAGTAAAAATTTTATTCTCTAAGTAATAGTCTTTAAATTTTAGTTAAAGTAGCTCTTATAGCCGTTTAAGATAAGTAACTAGTATACTTTTATCTAGCGCGTTTTTATTTACGTGTTAAAATACTTTAACTACTTAAAACTAAGTATATTCGTTATTTAGCCGTTTTTAGAAACTAAAAGATTTTAATTATTTAGTATATCTATTTTTTTATACTAGGTAAAGATGTAGACGAGTTTTGTATAAATAATAAAAAGTAGAGTTATATACTCTATAGCGTAGATACTCTAAATAATAGTAACTTATTTATAATTACTTAGTTAAATAAAATTAAGTTAAACGCGTCTTTTAGAGCCTATAACTATCTTTAAATATAAAGCAACGTCTATTTAAAACTAAGTTTTATTAAAGTTATAAATATTATTATTATAAATACTATACTTAGCTTTAGTACTCTTAACTAACTTAAACTACCTACTAATTACCTTAAAATTTTCTTAAAGTATCCTTTATCTATCTTTTACTTAATTAAAGGCTATTTTAAACTTATCTAAGCGCGTTATAAAGCGCTTAGTCTAGTTCTTTTTAATACGCTTTTTACTTTATATACTAAATATCTTATCTATTATATCTATTACTTTATATAACTAAAGCGCAAATTCTTGTAAATTAAGATTAAGAATATATTAGATAATTATCTACTCTTTAGCTATAGTAAGTTTAAGGCAGTTTAGGCGTACACTAAGGTAGCATAAAATTTTTTTTTGTGCGTTTAAAGAGTCCGCGCTAGTTTACGTTAAACGCTACTATAGTAGCTTAGTAGCTTTAAAACTAGCTAGTATTATAAGCTTAAAGGGTAAGTTATAGTCTACTTTTATATTAGAGTAATTTTTTACGGCGTTGTTAAAACATACTGTAGAAAGTAGAGTTATAGCAGTCTTAGTATATTTTAACTGGTTTGGTGGTTTGACCGGCTCGGTGGTGGTTTACGTTAGTATTAACACTTTATTACATAATATAGGTAACGCCCTTAGCCTAGGGCGGACAACCGAAGATTATGATTACACATCATCAACTTCCCGTTTCCTCTTAGCCCTAACAATCCCAAACCCATCCACATGTTCCCCCTTCATCCAATCATAAACCTCCTTCGCCGCCTTCGTCACCGGTTCCTTCCCATTCCCGCCCTCAATATCTATCATCTCCTTTACCCAATCATAGATAGCATTAACGAATCCTCTGACCTGCTCCTCCGTATTATGGGCGTGAATAATCACCCGCAACCGGCTCTGTCCTGGTGGCACCACTGGATACGTGACAGGGAAGGTGCGGTATGAAGCTGAAAGTAGATGGTAATACATCCACCAGAAGGACTTGGGCTTGGTTAGAATGGCAAGGAGGTGGGTGTTGACTACGCGGTCTTCCCAGCCTTCGGCGAGGGGCACATTTAGGATGCCTTTGGATTTTGCAGTCGGCCAGAGGGTGTGCGAGGTTAGGAGGGAGAAAAAGAGGGTGGATAGTTGGTGGACGTGTTCGCGGTCCTGTTAAGTAACGATATTTAGACATGTTTCCAAGAGGCTAGGTTGAGACATACCTTTGTTCTCGCGCCGAGAACCTTATATCCCGACTTGATGGCAGCAACAAATGGGAAAGTAGGAGCCGTAGAAAACATGACCGCCCTCCCAAAATTGATCACCGTATCCCGAATGGTCTTGTTGCCGAGAATGATGGCTTAAAGTGCCAAAACGTGTTAGCCTGCACGCCATAACTTCAGAATACTCGTAGAAGACGTACCACCAGAAGCCCCGATAGCCTTCCCAAAAGAATGCATAACAACCGCAATCTCCTTCTCCAACCCCAACTCACAAACAAGTCCCTTTCCTTCAGGCCCAATAAACCCAACACTATGCGCTTCATCCACCACAAACTGCACAAGCCCCTCAAGATCCTGACCCTGAAAGACTTCATTCACAGCGTCCACGAGTTCCTGCAACGGACAAATATCGCCGTCCATGCTGTAGATAGACTCTACGGCAACGAGGACGCACCGCTTCCCTTGGCGTATCAGAGGCCTTGTTTCCAGAATATCGCGTAACGTGTCACGGAAGACGTCGACGTCGCTATGGGGGAACGCGACTCTGTCCATGGCAAGGGACTGTCGTATCCCATCATGCGTACTCGCATGGACTAAAGAGTCGTACAGAATAACATCGCCGTGCCGTGGAATCGTAGCCCAGATAGCTAGATTCGCCTCAAACCCCGAGCCCTGGAACAACCCCGCCTCAGCACCGTGGAACTTCGCAATCTCACTTTCAGTTCGCTGGATATATTCATAATTCCCATCCATGAGCCGCGAACTCGTAGTCCCCAGCGCAAAATTCGGGTGTCGTGCTAGTTCGGCGAGGAATTCGTCGCGGTGGGCAGAGCTTCGGCCCATGGACATGACATCGCCGGAGCAAAAGTCCACGGACGTGGTGTCTTGCGGGAGTGTGGAGTAGAAGTTTTCGGAAACGCGTTTTACGTCGAGACTGTCTTCAAGGTTGCGGTAGAAGGTTGGGAGGGATTTGGAGTTGTCTGCTTGGTTTTTGTGGCCTTTGATGAAGGTTGCTAGGGGGCCTGTGGGAGCGATGAATGACTCTGGCGGGGTTGGTGGGTCACCCATTGGAGTGGAATTTTCAATAGCAATCCGCTTTAATGGAACTGGTTAAAAACTGTGTATTCTTGAATGAGAAAGCCCTGTGGAGGGAGAGAAGTATCGCGGTTGTAACAATTCGAGATAAATTAGCTAACCGAGAGAGGTTTGGAGGTGGTGTGTACAAGACCTCGGTTTATATACCGCAGAATCTCGGTCGGATTGGCGAACGCTGACTAAGTTACTGCAAGGTGGGAGGAGAACAGGGCCAACACTGTACGAGTTAGTTGTTAGCAGATCCGAGGTTCTAGCGCACTCCTGCTGCATGGGGGAAGTTCCTAGTACGATACATGGTCAGATTTGAGCTATATTCACTGATCGCATCAATGGATATAAATATGGCGGCACAGATCGTTACAAAAACTTTCATTATTCATACTGGCGAACCCAGCGTTATTGAGTATATTCTACATCATCATGGCTCTACTAATATCATGATTGCGCCCTCACTTCAATCATCTCTCGTGCCTTCGAAGCTATTTACACTAAACAAAGGAAGCTCATACTGATCGCGTCCAGACGGTGCAGACTGCTGAGTCGAGTTCGTAGATTTGCTCTTGTTCATGGTTGACCCATTACTACCACACCAAGTTCCCTGCGAACGGCTCATACCATACCAGCGCTTGCCCCGCGACAACGACATCAGTCTCGTCCGCGAGGCTGACGTCAACTGAGCAACTCGGCTGAGTAAAGGTCGACTGGTAGGTAGATTGGCGCATAGGATACCGGTGTAGAGATGGACTGTGGTCCATAGGGATCCTTTCCCGAAATCGGGCTCACGGCTATTGGGGAGGTAGCTCAGAACGATTTTTACGACGCCGGAGAATAGGACGCTGTGGATATAGTGTTAGCCAGAGATGCGCGTACTCCGGGAAAGTTAATGGTGTTGGAGACTTACAATCCGCCCAAGAGGAAGATGCCCGCCACGCCGAATTTTCTGCCGCGCTCGAGCTGTAGCGTGGAGACCATCGTGAGTGGTAAAGCCAGAATATACAAATCGATCACACTCTCGGCAATGCCCGTACCCAGCCAGAACATGTTATAGCTGATGCAGTATCTAGGATCGGCTTCTCCATTAAGCCATGTCCATTTCAGAGGGATGCAGTTCAGTAGATCGGCGACGGTTGATGAGATCCAGAACCCGATGACTGCTGCTATGCCTACGTATATGTATTTCCGCATGCTGTCGCTGATGTAGAAGACGCGGTGGAACAGGAGCAGAATGGAGATCTTGGTGATGGACGTGATGAAGAAATAAAGCACCGTCGTCGAAAAGGTGATCTTGGTGTAGAGAACATCTTCTGGAGTGTAGACATAATGCTCGCCGTGCAGGTTACTGGCGGCAGCGGGTCCCGTCGCAGATACTGTGCTTGCTATAATCGATCCGTTAGTCCTGTACAGTGCTGTAGCCCTAGCGATAAGGAAACTGATCTGGATAGAGGGGTCGGTCGCAAAGAAGAAAGGGAAGCAGCAGAAAAGGCGTACCTACCCCACATTGTTAAAGCGCCAGGCACAATTCCAATCGCCATAGCTATCAAAATCGTCCAGTCGTCCCATCCGAAGCCGATCTTGGTGATCCATCTCGAGTAAAAGCGACCAGCCACGGTTATGATGTCGAGGACAATCAGAAGAATGCCGGCGATTTGAGATGCATCCTGGCTACTGGACATGCCGCCTGTATTCCGTCGTATGCATCGAGGCGAGCCAGTCAAAAAGCAGAGTGAGATGCATGCGAATCTCTTTCCCAGGGATCAAACACGATAAAAAGAAGGCAGTGAGACAAGATCGCGCAGGGTGTGAATGAATATGTCCGATGCACAGCCTTACGCTGCCTAGGAATCACGGATATCGCGTGGCCCCCCCGATAAGTCAGTGAACCACACCCCCCTCCGCGGCTCTGCCAAGGCTGACACCTGAACTTCGCTGGGAGCTGCCTGAGTAATATTAGGTACTTCGGACTCCGAACCATGCACGCAGCCACGAGGCGGATGAATAAGTAAAAGCTCCGCGAATGGGGCTAGATACATGGACTTTTGGTAGCGTTCTTCCCGCCGACTAAGCCCTTCCCGTCAGGTTCTCAGGTTCTCCTTTATCGTCGTTACCGACCTGAACAGATTATGCGACAACCAGTATAAATAATAATACGTTAATTATAGTAAAAAGGCGCACTAAATAAGGATATAAAAGGCGACTTTCTGCTAGGGCGGAGATAATAAGAGCAGAGGGGGTATATTAGGCGGTAGTAAAAATAGATACTAACTACAATACTATAGAAGATAGTAATTTATAAAGACGCTTTATCTAATATTTTATATCCCTTTTACCGACATCTTAACTACGGCTTAAGAGCTAATAGCTATGTCCAATACCGAACCCAAAGTAGAGATTACGATAATCCCTATCGTCTACGACGCCGCAGGTGACCCACCCGGCTACTACAAGCACAGCCCTTCCCGTCATCCGTATAGTACAAAAAGTGGGGTGTAGCATTTCCACCTACTGTATTTAGGCTAAAGTTTTAGCGGCATGATAATCCTGACCCCCTCTTATGCCGACGCCAAAACCCCATCCCTCATTCGCCTTCTATTTTAAGACCCGTCAACCAAAGAATGGGCGAGCATGCAACACCCACGCCCAAACCCACCAAGTTTCATTCATAAGATTGATGACCCTATCAATGCGGACGCCATTAAAAAACTTGATTCTCTTAGCCCCAGCATTGGCAAGCTTGGTATTCAAATCAAGGCTTCTCAAAACAAAGAATCGCGTAAATAGCAGTACCATGCATATACGCCCTCTTCATTGACCGCATACCCCGCATATACCCAATCGCATCCCTGCCTTGCGTAATCAGGTAAAGCACCGAGCGGAGCGGCAATTTGGTGTCCCTATATGTAGTAAGTTAGCGAGGGATCATCACATGTGTTGGAACCCAAGTCTTTCATTCGCGCGTGGGCATGTTTCCCTCAAGGAGGGAAGGGAAGGCATTGTGGACGAACAACTCACCAAGTCCTCGCCACATTCTTAGTAATATCAGTCGGTTCGTGCCGCGGTCTAAACCCCGCTGACCCCGCCATGCGCGTGTACTCTTCAACAGTGCCGAGTTGTGGACAGAGATGATTGCGGCGGATGGATGCGAGTTCCTTTTGCTTACGTTTTGCCGAGGATGCGGGATCGTGGGTTGCGCGGAAGATGTCGGCGATCACTAGACATCCTCCCGGCTCGAGGAGCGCGAAGGCGGAGTCGAAGACAAGTTGGCGGGTGTGCAGGTGGAAGATGACTTCGGAGATCCAGATACAGTCGAATGTCTCATTTAGGGTGCCTGCGAAGTATTCCCGCATGTGTTCGATGTCGAGATCGAGGACGCGGACGGCGCCCGCGATGGTGGTGCCGTCAGAGGACGTGGGGGGGTTGGGGAGTTGCACGAATTCAGTCTTGTCCTGCGTCGCTGATGATGAAGGGGATGATGTCGCTTCTTCAGCTGTTGATTCGCGTGCGATTTGAGCCTGGCGCCAACTGTTGGTGATGGCAGTTACTGTGCAACCTTTTTCACGCGCAAGATATCGGGCGGTCCCGCCGATTCCGCATCCGACGTCCAACACTCGGGAGCCCGAGGTAACTCGCGAGGACTCGACGAGTTTGAGGACTTGGTTGACTTGGGCTTGTTCGTTGCTATCGTTTGGTGTCTTGAAAAAGCCATGGTGAATGTGTTCACCCCCGGCAGGCAGGCGTCAGTCGCGATGTTGCTTGGGGGGGGGGGGGGGGGGGGGGGGGCAAAAAAAAAAAAAAAAATTTGAAAATGGGCCCGGGGACGGTTGGTGGTCTTTTTAATTCTTCTCTTCGCGGGGCCCAGCACCCCCAGGGTCTCCTTGGTTTTTTTCCCGCCCGATAAGGGGGGAGGGTTTTTCGCTTTTTGTGTTAAACCTCCCCCCTGGGGAATTTAATGTTTTTTTAGGTTGAGGGGGGGGGGGGGGTGGGGGTT